>CAKKXW010000005.1:24894016-24952638 GCA_920937365.1 Sphaerophoria rueppellii | reverse complement strand
CTTGTTTAGCTGCATGTGCGCCGTGTAAGCCCTAGCACTTCAGAGGCGGCATCTCTGATGGCTGCTTGGCAGTGTTGCCACTGGTTCTCTATATTTTGTGCTGGCAGCAAAGGACTTCTGATGAGATTTTTGGAGACACGATCGGAAAAGGATCTAGCAAACTCTTGCGATTGTAGCCGTTTGACGTCGAATTTCCTCCTAGCATTTTCGGATGTTGGTCTTGATCGGGATATCCACATTCGTGCTACAAAAAGGTAGTGGTCCGAGTCGATGTTGGCACCTCGGAATGTGCGGACATCTTGAATGCTAGAGAAGTGTCGTGCGTCGATCGCAATGTGATCAATCTGGTTGACGGTTGATTGGTCAGGAGATTTCCATGTTCCATTGTGGATATCGAGATGTGGGAATCGCGTACTTGCTACCATTACGTCTCGCCCTGCAGCGAAGTCGATTAGCCTAAATCCGTTATCGGAGGTGGTGTCGTGTAGGCTATGTCGTCCGATTATTCCACCAAAGATTTCTTCTCTACCCAGCTTAGCATTAAAATCTCCAAGGACGATTTTAATGTCATAGCTAGGGCATTGCTCATAGGTCTTGTCGAGGAACTCGTAGAACCTGTCTTTGGTGTCTTCATCCTTTTCCTCAGTGGGGACGTGAGCGCAGATGAGGCTGATGTTGGTGAATTTAGCCTTGATACGGATTGTAGTGATGCGCTCATTCAATGAGTTGAAACTCAAAACATCCCTCCTTCCAGTTTATTCTAATGAAACAAATTTGTCAATTCAGCTTGATGCTTCCTCTTTAAAAGAAAATTCTGTATGGAAAAACAATAAATTTTTAGCTTAAGATAATTCACTATGGATGACCTTTTCTTTGTTTTTTATCGTTAAATTTACTATATAGGAAATAGAAAAACAAAATAAAATAATTGAAAGATATATATTTTTTAACAATACTTTTTACTTTTATTTTTTATTATCGCTTGGGGACTACAGCAAATTTTAAGAATTAAAAGCATTTGGACATTAATTGTCCTGTTTTCCCTGCCCAACGGAAGTTTGTACGAGTAAGTCATAACAATAGTAGGAGAAACAATTGTACGTTCTCAAAGCAACTACTATTGTTAAAAAATACAACAAATATATTTTCAATTTTCTCAATAATCAATTTCAGAGGTAACAATGATTGTTCTCAATCATATTAACTTATTTTAAGAAAAGGGTTTTTGAGGCAAACACTTTAGTTCTTATGGATTTAAAATTTTCATTTATAATTTGAAAATTTAAATTCTCTTTGTTTTGCCAGCACTTGCATCTTGATTTAAGAATTTAAATATTTGGGTTCATTTTAACTAATGAAAATAGTTGAGCAGAAGCATAAAATTGTTGGAATTAAAACGTTTTTTTCTGAGTATTTGAAAATCATGGTAAGTTGCAGAATGTGTGCGAAAATTGCGTACGGTTATTGGAAGAAGTGAAGCAAAGTCAGCTCCGTATGCTCGTTATCTTGAGAAGAAAATTACAGAAACTGACATCCTCATCGATAAACCAAAGCGTGAAAAGCCAAAAACAGTGCGTACCTGCACCCGAGAATATTGCTGTTGTGGCAGAAAGTGTGCGTGAAGCGCCATCAACATCAATTCACAGTCGTTCTCAACAGTTTAGCATTTCGGAGACATCATTGAGACGAATTTTGCATAAATACCTTGTTATGACGACATACAAAGTCGAATTGGTTCAGGAGTTGAAGCCAACTGACCACATCCAATGCGTTTTCGCTTTGCTAAGTGGGCCTGCGATCGACTTAGAGAAGATGCCGATTTTGCCAAAAAAATCATCGTTTCAGATGAAGCTCATTTTGATCTTGGCGGGTATGTGAACAAGCAAAATTGTCGTATTTGGGGCACAGAAAACCCGCACGCATACATTGAAAAGCCGATACACCCAAAACGAGTCACTGTTTGGTGCGGATTTTGATCCAGAGGCATAATTGGGCCATTTTTTTCGAAAATGAGCAAGGAGTGGCCGTTACAGTCAATGGCGATGGTTATCGGGCCATGTTGAACGCACAAAAATTGAAGAGGAGGATATTGGCAACATTTGTTATCAACAGGACGGTGATACATGCCACACCACCGAAACTACACTCGATGTTTTACGTCCTGTTTTTGAATATCGCATTATCAGCCGCAGAGCTGTTGTAGTTTGGCCACCTCGGAGCTGTGATTTGACACCGTTTGACTATTATTTGTGGGGTGCCGTAAAATATAAGTGTTACGCCGACAAGCCAGTGACAACTGACCCTTTAAAGGACAATATTCGTGAAGCCATTAGTGAAATACAGCTGCACACAATCGATAATGTGCTTAAAAATTGGACCGATCGTGTAGGCTACTGCATACCCAGGCGAGGCAGCCGTTTGAATGAAATTATTTTCCATTATTAACCGGAAGGACTGTACTTTCAAATTAAAAAAAAAGAAATTTGAAGAAAATATTTAGTTTTTTTTACGGCATTTTTAAGAAAAAAAATTAATTGTCAGACCCTTTAATATAAAAAAAACACGTTACTTTTAAGATTTTTTTTTAGAAACAAAAGAAACACCACTGCACTTTCGCTGCACGGGACACAGACGTGTGTCCATATACAATAAAATAATACACGTTATGAATAACTTTCCAATAATATGCTTTTAAATGCACTAACGAAATTTATTAACTTCCCAGAGGAAGTTATTGTAATGAGGCAGATTTTCTGGATCTCCATTTTTTTTTATATTTATTTAAATAACAAGCGTATTACAGAAAAACATTCAACCTTCGTCAAGTGAGCCCATGACTGTGATTCTGCATCTAAGCTAAGGGAATCCTAAGGGACACTGTTTTTTTAGAACAGGTCGAAAAATACTCGCCAAATATCACGGTGAAACCTTTTGTCGTATCAGATGAAAGTCATTTTAAAACAATAAATAAGAAATAAATTATTATAACTAATTCAGGAAGTAAGAAAAATAACATGAAAGTTTGTTCCACAATCAGATAACTAAATGAATGTGTCAATAATATGTTTGTTTCTAATTGGAAGTTAAAATCAAGCTGACTTAACAATTTCGTCAATGGCTTTACTTAATTTCCAAGCAAATTATTTCAATCGATTGAGCATTCACAAGCTGATGACGTTGAATACGACACTCCATTCGACAATGTACGGCCGGCGAAGTGAATTGAACACCATTAGACGAATTGAATTGTATCGCTTTTGATATTATTTATGTTCTTTGTTGATAAGCGCAACAACGTGTTGGACTCTGATTCTGCCTATGCTACCGGGTTACCGCCAGCCCGCCGCTCGCCACATCGCATAGTTGTCTTCGTCACCATTGTATCGGTCGGCATCATTAGCAGAGGGTATCTGTCTCATCAATGTTTCACATAAAATAGAACATTAAAACAATCAAAGTACCAGCTGTTAAAAACATTTTCTTCTTAGTAAAAAAAATTTCAACATACTGGAATTTCTGTATTCAAATAGTTTTGATTCCATTTCAGTCTGTGTTGGAATACCGCCCGAGCTTGTTCAAAATTTCACTAAGTGATTCAAAGTGATATTTTGTAAACTCGGTCAAGGTTCTATATTAAATAATAACTGCACTTTACAAAAAGAAACATAAACTTTCTTTCGTGTTCAAGTTACAGAGAAATGACTAAAGTGATGTGCAATAGATTATAACTTCAAAAATTAAATTTAATATGAAGTTTTTAAGGAAAACGTTTGTATTGATTGTTCTGCTTGTTTTGGGTTCGCGTGTTCAAGGAGTTAATGAAGAAGACTGTAAGAAAAATGTTTAATTTAGAATATTATTTCTTTTAAGTTGTTCAAATCGAAAACCTGGCTTTTGCTTTTGAAGTTGCATTTTTTAATAAATTCAGTTATTTTGTTAATTTTATTTCAAATTTCCAATGAAACTTATTGTTAAAGCAAGTTCCTTGTATTGTTAGCTTGAATAAGCGATAAGAAATTTTCTACTTCCGGTTCTTTTGACTTATTTCATTTGTACACATGTATAAATAAATTTGAATGCTGAAATCGAGTATGTATACCAGGGAAATAAAAAGTGTTTGAACAAAAATAAAAGTCAATTAATATTTTGGTAGGTTAACAAAACATATCAGATTAGTGGTAAAGCTCAGATTTTTGTTTGTTTTGTTCAAAACATATTTGAATTATTTTTTAATTTCCGACTCGGTCGCCTGTGTTTTTTTTTCGAACATCGCTAATGTTTTATTTTTCAATTAATTTGTATGAATGCATATTAAAATTTAGTTTTAAATTTTAAAAGTCTTTTATGAAGCAAATCTTTAGTTTTTATAAATGATGATAAATTTTACCATTTTCAATAAAACAAAAATCAATTTCACATTGGTATAGTTTTTCGAACATAAAAAGACCATTTTAAGATTCGTTTTCGCGAAAGATAAGAAAGATGTTATAATTATGATAATAATTGATTTAAGTTCAACCAATCGTTCTAATTACACTGCGTTACAAGATTTTGGTACCTACCAAGCTGTTAGGTGAAATGAATAGGTAATGAGTCTTAGATTAAATGTTCCAAATACATGTGGTATCCATCACATCTTGTTTTCAAGGTACATGTCAATTAATATTTCTGCTACCTTCACTTCACGAACATAAATGTATTCTTTTATAATAAGACTATGATTTTCCATTTGCTCCCCTTTTTTCATAAATTTTCGCCGAAATGTCATTCCTTAGCTTCGATCCCTGCCTAATGCTGTACTTTTTTATTATTTTCTTTTGTTAAGTTTCAATAATATAGATACGCAAAATCTCTTAACATATTCAGCCCTATTACCAATTATGTTAACTTTTTTTCCCATTGAAACAAAAATTACCCCGGAGGAGAAGAGGCAGTGTCCGTGAAAGATGAAATAAAAACTATGAGCACGAGTAGGTCTCGAACCCACGACGTTTTGCTTAGCAGCCAACACACCTAACCACTAAGCTACGGACACTAGGTTTTCAGTGACTAAGAGAGGTATTAATGATCTTTGTTTTCGTGTATTATTTCGCCTACATACTTGCAAAATTCGTGATCTTTAGCGGCAGTATTTTTGTTAATCTCATTCATTTTTGATCCCTTAATTAACATACAGTTGGAAGTTAAACTGCCTCTTGTTCTTAAAATAATTTTACCTAAGCTGTTGATCTATTACGTCCATGGTATTTCCCTTACGGGACATAGGGCCGCTTGTACTACGCGCCATCATCGTGTTGATTCCTGTTCGACTGTTCATCGCCAAGCCAATTGTCTGCCGCCCCACTTGCAAAGTTCCCAAATTGGAAAAAAAAACTCCAAGGGAACTTTTCGAAATTGGGAAAAAAATCATATGGAAAAATACCTATCGGCAATTTTGTTTTCATGGGAAATCGTGTGTTTTTTTCTATCTGAATATTTCCCTGTTATTCAGTTGTCGGAATTGAAAGCGGAGCAAACAATGTAAGCAATTCACATCAGTCAGCCGTTCTGTTAAAGGCGGGCCCGTAGCCAGGGGGCATTGAGGGGCAATGCCCTACCTTAAATCTGAAATGCCCTACCTTAAAAATGCCCAACCTTCAAAAATGCCCCACCTTTTGTTTCCACATTTTTGATAAATGAATAATATCGTCGACTAAGAGTGCAAACCTGTTCACTGCCACCTCCTAACTCCACATAAATATGATTTACATATTTGATTGAAATTACAAAAAAATTTGAAATCTTATCAAATTCTTTTTCATTTAATAGTATGGATTCTAAAAAATAACTTGGATTTATTAACACATTTAGAAATATTTTATTTTTCAACCGACTTCCAAAAAGGAGGATGTTATTAACTCATATCTTTGGGCTGGGTGAACCAATTTTTTTGTATTCGAAAGCTGGTGCCTTCAGTGTGGTCCCATTTGTGTAAGGAGTGTAAAAGTGGAGTTAGCTGTTTTTCACTCCAAGCCATATATCAATTTTTCGTCTGCATTAACTGTAATTTTTAACACATTATTCTTGAAGTTAAGATTCAGCAAATGCATTTCAGTTATTTCAATTGATTTTTCAGGTATAACAATTCCAACAAAAGAAGAGGCTACTGTTGTGAAAAATTATTTAAGTAGGCTCGAAGACAGAATCGAAAACCTAATGCAAATTTTGTACAGGCAGCGAGAGGCCTTTAAAGATACATACGAACTTTTTGCGTCGGTAGCGACTGTAGGATGTGGCAAAGCAGTATGTGAATCCATTTTTTCAACTTTAACTGCCATCAATAGGCCCCAAAGGATGTCAACGGGACATGAAAGAATGGCAAAGAACTAATTCAGTAGACCTCATTGATTTGCATAATGTGGTGTGTTGTACTTTGATTTTTTTATACCAATCTCATACCATTCGATGTCAAATCCATTGAAATATTTTTGTCTGGCGAAAAATAATCCAAAAAAAGAATATTTTTGATGAAAAATGCATTAATTTATTTAAATGAGGGAAATTCGTTTTAATGACAAGGTAATAATTAAATTTCAAAAAATGAAACACTTTGTTCCAGTGTTTGTGTTTCCTTTTTTAATGTTCCATCTTTCATTAAAAAAATTTAATGAAGCATTTTCCATCATTAAAAAAATATTTGGTGTCAAAAATAAAATAAATGCTTGTATGACATTAAGTAATAACATTTTTTTAATGATCGCTATAATCACACGTAAGTAAAAAAACAACTAATTTCATGTGTTCCAAATTTTAATTATGGTTTTTAATGATTCCTGTAACTGGCACCTTAGTATTGATTTGGAAAAACAGTTAAATATTTAAACTTGAATATCTAAATGATATTGAAATCCAAAAAGAACTCTGCATTCTGCAATAAGGTTAAAGAGGCAGTTGAGGCTATGAAGCAACACCAAAAAGAAATGGAAAACCATTTCAAGAAAATATGCTTGTTCATTGACAAAATTAGTGAGTTTCAGAAGAACACGTTGGATGAAACGTCAAGGCACAACCTTGAAATGGAAGCAATGAGAACGCAAGAAGTTAAAGAAAAGCTCGAGTTCCAAAAACGTTTACTTCAAATCGAGGAAGAAAAACTAGAAAAGTTATAATTTGAACATTCCTCGTTGTATTTCATCGATTAAAAATAAAAAAGGATATTCTTTGCATTTTTAATTAAGGATGCTATGCTATGCTATGCTACGCTAATATCTTGGTTTAATATGCCATTTTCCGTACCAGCTATAAAGAGTGAACCTAGCAATCATTTTAATTATTGCTATTTTTGCTTGACTGAGTACATGGTTTTACCAGAAAACCAAGCATTGAATAAAGTATCCTGACGTTCCTTAAATGTTGAAATCAGTAGTACCTCACAGTGAAGAAATGCCTTCTCTGTTGCCATGCCACCATCCAAACGTGAAATTGATGTTTAAAAAGAGCCAGATTTACCAAATATTGAAGAATATGACGAATGCAGAGAAAATCCAGAGTATTTACCTTCACCAATAACAGGCCGTCCACTTCTAATGAATCAAAGCGAGTTAAATGAGAGACCTAGGTTTATAAATTAGGCAATCTGAATTACTAGGATCTAGATCAAAAGAGAGAAATTCTTTGGATTTAAATGCAAATGTCACTGTTCAACGAAACAGAAAAGTTGTTTCGTTCTTTTCAAATTTTGAGAGCATATGCTATTGTAATGATATTGAATCTTTAATGCGTGAGTTGAACATTCCTTACCAAACACAAGACTGCCTTTTATTTGATGATGGCTGTAAAGCAAGTCTGAAGGCGGTATTGCTGGTGCTGTACAATGGCAACAATTATTCGTCTGTTTCAATTGCATATTCAACAACGTTAAAAGAAACTTATGAAATCCAAAATTTAGTAAAATACGAAGCTCACGGTAAGCTGGAAAATATACACTGATCTTAAATTATAGCCATTTTGCTCGGGTTACAGGGTGGATTTACAAAATACTTGCTTTGTCTGTATGTGGAACAGTAAAGCCACAGAAAATCACTATTCCAGTATGGCCAGAAAGATCAGAGTTTGCTTGCCGGAAATCATATGTGAAATATGTACATATTGTTAGATTCCAAAAATGTAATTTTACCAACTTTTTTTGTAAAGGTTTTGAATAGGTAGGGAAACGGGTTCTTATATTTAAAAACAGTATTTTCCAATTTAAGTGATGCCAAACCCTAAGAAGGTATATTTGTGGGACCACAAATACGTACTTTAATGAAAGACCTTACTTAACTTTGACAAAAAGCTAAATAGGAAGAAATTTGATGCCTGGTTATTTGCGAAACTTGTTATAAAAGAATTATTAGGGAACATAGAGCCGGCAATGGGGAACAGCTAGTAAAAGACATGTTAAAAGCATACGAAACCAGGGGCGGCAGAAGGTATGGGGTGGGTGGGGTTTGGACCCCACCTAAAATTTCTGAGCATGTGGTGCACCCCACCTTCTAGCTTCAGGGGCGGCAGAAGGTATGGGGTGGGTGGGGTTTGGACCCCACCTAAAATTTCTGAGCATGTGGTGCACCCCACCTTCTAGCTTTGGAAATATACCAATTTTTTTTAAGTTAATTGAGGAAAAAAAATGTTATGAAATTATGAATACTGTTGCAATAATTCTCGATTGAATGACTGAGACTGACCACGTGATTTGATTTGTTTATCCATCGGTCAAAGGCTTAACATCATGAATTATTTTTTATCTTTTTTTCTGCTTGATTTAAGTTAGTGTCCGTCAGACCGAACCTTCGGTTTCGGCTTCGGTTGAATTCGGCCAAACCTTCGGCTTCGGTAGATCCTATGCCATGCGACCATGCACCCCACCTAAACAAAAAGTGTTCTGCAGCTCCTGTCTAGCTTTGGAAATATACCAATTTTTTTAAGTTAATTGAGGAAAAAAAATGTTATGAAATTATGAGTTACTGTTGCAATAATTCTCGATTGAATGACTGAGACTGACCACGTGATTTGATTTGTTTATCCATCGATCAAAGGCTTAACATCATGAATTATTATTTTTTATCTTTTTTTCTGCTTGATTTAAGTTAGTGTCCGTCCGACCGAACCTTCGGTTTCGGCTTCGGTTGAATTCGGCCAAAAAAACAACATTCGGCCAAACCTTCGGCTTCGGTATATCCTATGCCATGCGACCATGCACCCCACCTAAACAAAAAGTGTTCTGCCGCTCCTGTACGAAACGTTGGGTTGCAGTATGGCTTTTTCATTTTCTTTTCATTTTTTCCATTCACTTTTTTCTTTCTTTCAACCAAATCTTGGTGCGGTCAGTTATGGATGGGGTGAAAGGTTTCACCAGGATATATATAGAAGCTTAAAGAACTATTTCAAAGCCATTGGAGCAAAACTTTGCTAGGTGATTTTTGTAGGAATTTACAAAGAGAACCTTTTTGTTGCATTTAAACATTTAAAAGTTTCGAGTAAGAGTTTTCTTCTTGATTAGATAATGTTTAATTAATTATGAATACCTTTTTGGTACTCGTTATTTTTTTTAAAGTTAATGAAGATGATTATGAAGACTACACGTTTCCCAGCCCATGTAATGCCGGGCGACCTGGCGATCCTGATCTTAACACATTTGATCTGATACAAAACTACAAGTTAGATCATTATCAAATAGAACACGTCCAACGTATAACAGGATCAAATCAGTTCCAAACCGCTTTTCACATTGAAGAAGAGTCAAACATGACCATCCAGTCTATTCAAGCATTTCCGTTGGGTGTTCCACATGAATTTTCATTTGAATGCACATTTAGAACCGAGAATCCGCCTGTTCAACCATGGTATTTGTTTCAGCTAACCAATTACGAATATGAATCTCAACTGAGTATGACCATTAACCCAATTTCCAACACAATCGATTTTGCCCTGCCAAAATATGATGGTACTTTAATGACAGTTTCATTTCAAGAATCAAAGGTAGTAAGAAATTCTTTGAACAATAAAATACAGATTTGTAACGTTTGACACTTTGTTTTCTAGGTTTTTGATAGATCATGGCATAAAGTTATGTTTGGTTTAACGCAAGATAGTGTTCGAATGTGGGTGGATTGTAAGCCTACACTTGACATTTCGGGAAAGGAGAGAGTTCAAATAGCTCGTGGTCAGATAGATGCATCAGATGGCTTTTTTGCTCTTGCACAAGATGTTCGAACAGGCAATACAATTCCAGTAACAAAAATTCTCTTGATGTACTTATTTGCATGATCTGAGCTTTTTTTTCAATAACAGATGGATGTCCAATGGATGGTTTTGAGTTGTGACGCTGACAAACCCAATCGAACATCATGTGAAGAACTTCCAAATTATGATTTAGAATTTAAAGGTGGTGATCCGACTGAGCGAGGATGGGAATTTGAAATAAGCTCACCACTTTCTTTGTTGAAGGGAGAAAGTCACACGTGCCCTTTACAATGCCCTGCTGGTCCTAGAGGGCCGCCGGGTAGAGATGTAATTTTAATAAATGTTAATTATCCTGTTCTTGACTTAACTGTCCTTTTACAGGGTTTTCCAGGACAACCTGGGCTCCCAGGGCCACCAGGGAGAACAAAAAACACAAATAGATTCGGATTGATACCAGAAAAAGGAGAAAAGGGCTCTATTGGAGACCCTGGATTTATGGGACCTGATGGAAGACCAGGAATTAAAGGTGATAGAGGTGACAAGGGTGAACCAGGCGAAATTTCTTATTCTAGTTTTATGAGAGAAATTGGAAGCCAGTTCTTTAACGAAAGTCGAGGGCCTAAAGGAGAAAAGGGCGATAGAGGTGTTATGGGTTATCCTGGCTTGCCAGGCGAACCAGGTGTTTCAGGAACGTTACGGGTAAAAACAAGTATTGAAATCAGGAGTATAGTAAAATACAATTGCTTTAATTAAACTCAAAGGGTGAAAAGGGAGAGCCAGGAGCAATGGGTCCTATAGGAATTACGGGATTGACGGGTCATCGAGGATTTCCTGGAATACCAGGAAATAAAGGAGAACCAGGTTCAAAGGGAGAGCCAGGAAGTTATACTCAGATCGATCTCATAGAAGAACTACAGAAAACGATTTTTAACGCAAGCGCTGGTGCCAAAGGTGAAAAAGGTAATCCAGGTATTGCGGGACCTCCTGGACCGCCTGGAGCTTCGGGATTGGATGTAATATATGGGGGTTCATCGTCTTTGGATACACGTCAAGGATTACCTGGCTTGAATGGTCAACCTGTTAGTTATAGATTGTTTACATTTTTCCAATATTAATCTTCAATTTATTCTTGTAGGGTCCTAAGGGCGAAAAAGGCTCACCAGGATTGCCAGGTCCACCAGGTCTAACAGGAAAGCGTGGTTATGATGGTTTACCTGGTTTAGATGGTCCCCCTGGTATTCCTGGGGCGAAGGGAGATGCTGGGAAGTGTACTTGCGAAGACCAACCAAACCGATTTTCTCCAACGAATAGTCCTGGAATTCAAGGTATTTGTCATTTTGTCAAGAAAGAAACGTTGTTAATTTTCTCACCAAACTATTTATTCACTCCAGGAGAACCCGGAAGAGATGGCGAGCACGGACAACCTGGCATTCAAGGACAGCCAGGATATCCGGGTCCTCCAGGACCACCTGGAATTCCTGGGCCGCCTGGTCCTCCTGGATTGACTGGTACTATTTCATCCAATAATTACAACTTCGAGCAAACTGAAATAAGGGACCTTTGCATTGGTTTCGTGAAAGGTATGATATGGTTTCATTTGATTTTCCTTTCTTTTTTTAAAGCACTATTCCAATCAAGAATACATAACTGAAATCCAGTCAACTTTAATTGGAGCCCCTGGGCCACCAGGTAAGGGACGCATTGGTAGACCTGGGCCACCAGGACCTCAAGGCGCTAGAGGTATATGACCAACATAAACATTAAACAACTGAATTATTTGACAAACGCCTGAAAATTCCTTTTAGGTGATCCTGGAATTAGAGGAACACCCGGCGATAGGGGTTTTCCTGGAATTCCAGGAGCAATGGGTGTTCCAGGTCCAATGGGACCTCCAGGCAATGATGGTTTAAAAGGAGATAGAGGTGAAGACGGCTTTGGACGTGAAGGACCCCCAGGACCAGTTGGTCCACCTGGTATAGACGGAGTTGGACACGATGGGCTTCCTGGAAGACCAGGAGATCGAGGAGATCCAGGAAGAGCAGGTGCTTACATTTTTAATCAGAATTACAGAACAATGAAGGTGACTTTTTTTTCTGAAAAATTATCAACATTTGTTTTTTAGGTGAAACTGGCCCTCGTGGTCCTCCAGGACAACCAGGTACATGTCCAGATTGTTCGTATGCCTATACAGCAGCCTATCCACTCTACTACCAACAGCAACAAAGCAAAGGCCCACAAAACATAAAAGGTTGATGTTGTGTGTGTTTCTTGTTTTATTTCAATAAAATACAAACTTTTTCTTTTAATTCTTATTATTTCTTCCATTAAACTTGGGTCCATCATTCAAGTTTTACATACATCATGATTACCATCATCAATGTCGCGTGTCGACCCTGATGATTCATAATATATTGCGATCCCACGTGAATCTGTAGGCTTTCTTTCCTTATGAAAGGTAAAAGATTAATGGCATTAATATGCTTGAGATCATTAGATCATTATAAAAGAATGCTCCTAGTTAAATCCTATGTCGATAACTTTAAATTTAAATCCAAACTATTTTCTATTTTCTTATATTTTGTTTTTGTGTTATTTAACACTGCAGTATATAAGGCTGCTTCCGTCAATTCCATTTATGTATTTGAACAACGATAACAACTTATGGCTTTTTCCATCAATTCCTTTATTTGGCTGGAGTTATAGCTATTTCACGGGTGCCAAGCCGATCATCAGACTCCTTTATTAGTGGTGCTGTCTAGTTGTTTTTTTCATTTTAATCGAAAAACTTTTTGAGTTCACATTTCAATTCAATTGAATATAAATACCGAAACTATTGGATTTTTCGAGGATCATACTGGCTAGGGGAAAGCAGACATTTTCCTTTCGATGTTTTTGCCTTGATTGTTGTTAAACCAACATCGGCATCAGTCTCGTCATCAGCTTTCCTGACATGCATTTTAACATCTTCTGCCTGCATTTCTAAGTTTATTATTATTTTTTTTAAGCCTAAAACATAAGATAAGAAATAAAAATATATTTTTGTTGAATTGTTGAGGTTGATGGAAATAAAATGTACCTACCTATTGCTTCTTCTAAATCAGCAAGTTGAAAATATTACTTCAAGGGGTCCCATTGCTCAATAATACGATCAATTGATGTGATTTAAAAACAAATAAATAAAGTAAAAAATTAGTTTTACCTGACGAGAAACGGAGAAAGCCTTACTGGATATTATAACATGAAATGTCGTCCCAAAATACACTTGAAAGGTTTCTTGGCTTCTAGAAGCGCTGTTGCATAATCTGGTAGCATGTTTTTCAATCTTATTTTAGACGCAGCTTTTGATGATAAGTTAAAATTATGACATATGCAACCGTTCTAATAAATTCGGAGCAAATTGTTTAAGTTTTGCTTTTACGCCTTTGAGACTTCACATCATCTCTGCGCAATTGTCGGCTGTAAAAGCTGCCATATTTTTTAAAGGTATTTCTGTTTCTTTTAAAACATCATAAATTGATGCAGACCCGTCTTCACATGATAAAAATAATGACAAGGAAACTTTGTAATGGTTGGGATCGTTGGTGTTCTCCCTTGTTAGGACAGCAAGTGACATGCATGTTGATGCACGGCTGATGCTCGTCGGAAATGGGGGGGGATCCTGCTGTCCACCTAAACTATTTAACCAATAAAATTTTGGTGCCAATGTTTCAAACGAATATATACATCTACACATCCACTAGTAATGTACATTGATGTTCTCAAACCAAACTCTAAATATTCCACGAATAAACATAATGATGACTTTTGTGTTAGGCAGCCCTCGTCCAATCGCAGCATTTGTCATGCCGCCACCTTGCTACACATGCCTCCATTTTTAAGGTGTAGCCCCTGAATATATAAAAAATAAAATGAATGACATTGATCTACATAGATTATATGTCAGTCACCATCCCCTTCACAACTTCATCCTTTCTCCTTCCATTCTTCCCCATTTAGTGTCTTCAACACATTATTTCAAAAAAAAAAATACAATAAATCAACAAGCCAATAGCAATTCTCCGGTGTTTCACTTTGCATTTTTTTTTTTTTTTCTTCAATCGTTATAATTTTTTTCTTAAACACTAATCTTAACATATTCCAACACGAGTTCATTGTCCTCGGCATAGAGGATATAATATATTACCTAGAGTCCCGACTTTCTTCGTCCCTTTCCAAAAACACCCGCAGATCTCCTCTGAGGTGAACTCTCACGATCCTCTCTTTTTTTTCGTGTCCGCGAAACCTTTAGTTAAGAAAGAAAAAAAACAAAAATTCACCTCAACCGTGGGTAAATTTTGTTCCTGGGCCCAAAGAGACAGAAGCCAATCGTGTGAAAAAAAATCAGTTGTTTTTGTTTATTTTTTCAAGATGAAATCAAAACGTATGTCGAATTTCTGAATCTATCATGCAACGAATTGTATTTGGAATAACAGAGATAAGTTTATTTAATCGATAAGCGAAATTTAAAGTCCTGAAGATTCTCTAGTTTACGCTGTGTTTCCAAAATCGCCATATTTGCAGATCGAATACTTCCTACAAAACATCGAAGGAGGCACTCGAAATGCTATTTGCGAAACAACTGAAGACCCCCAGCAATGCATCAACGAACTCGAAGAAATATCAATCAACCTGCGAATTGATGATCTATTCCAGAGTCTCGAAGAAGCCGAATCCAAGAAAGAATACTTCATTGTCATAGCTGCCACACAACCGCTGGCTCCAACTCAGAGCGAAGACTTTGATTTCGATTTTGGAGAAAAGTCACTTTACAAATCAGTTGGTTCATTAAATCTGAGCAAGGTTTCAGAATTTGGCATACTCGAAGAGCAGCCTCCTTTCAAAACTCCAACAAAAACCCCGAAGAAAACACCAAGAAAATCAACGACTCCGAAAAGTCCTAAAGTCACATGCACATCACCATCGATATCAAAGGCCAAATGCCGTCGAACGTTGTCTGAATCATTCCTCTGCTCACCAATGGAAAACTAAGCACCCTTCAAACGATTCTCTAGCTCCAATAAGTTCAAAGAATTCGCGAAAGTTCAATTCGAATTCGGATAGTTTCTCAGATTCATTGATACTCTTTTACGGCAGTCCGACAAAAAAGCTTTACAAAAAGCCAACCGGGTTGACTCAACTTCTAACCGGGCCTATAAATGACAAACTTGTATCTCCGGAAAAGCCAGATAGAGATGAACCACAGGAATTCAACTTCAATGGTCGGACGTACTTGGTTCGAATGGTTGACGCCGCCGCAACAACACCGAATTTCGCCACAATAGATGAGTTGGCGCAGTTAGATAGACTCTATCAATTGAATTAAACCGCTGAAAAGAAAACAAGCAGAGAAGATTCTTGAATACATTTACATTCAAACCCATCCGAGTTTGGTTGATTTGCCGTCAACAGCGGTGTCCGATGTTGGAGTGTCAGAATTACCTGACGATGTCACCAACGTCATCGTTATTGATTTGCATGAATGTGACGATATTTCAAAAGCTAGTTCTAAATTCAATTTTAAAGACTGATCGGGACATGCTCTTGTGCCAGATGATGTTCCATTGATGGAAATCAAAGATGAACAGTACTTTTTTCCAACAAATACAAGCAAAAAGGTAACCATACAAAAATGCTTGGGGTTTTGAACCAAGTACATTTTCGATTTCAGATTTCTACAGCAGCATTGCCTTTACATATAGCATGGTACAATCTAATTAAGTCCAACACTCAATTGAATGAAGCAATATTGTATTATGAGCTGATTGATTTGCAGGAAGTTTATTTGAAGGATTTGAAATACTTTTTCGATTCAAGATCGATTATTTTTCGATATGATGTGAAGAAATTGGAAAGCTCTGGTAGTAATCGAAATGTACGAAAGAAGAAAAAACAAAAACTCAAGTAAAGAATGGAATCAAATGTGTAAAATAAAAGTAAGTTCACAGTTTTTTAAGAAAATATACAATTTTTCAATGCAGCTTGTGTTTGAACCAGTATTTCGTTCCCGGACAGTAGAAAGGAAATGTTCAAGATTGCTAGTTAATGTTAAGAACTGTTGCGCTTTAATTTTGTTTTATTTTTGGTAAAGGCCTAGTGCCTGACAAGAAATGATTCACGAGAAAATGATACGTGAACGTCACAGTGACCCTGATGAAGAGAATTCCTCTTTAGGCTCAATTTACTTTCAATTTTTCGTTTTATGCAGTGCTTATACGATATTCCGAGACTACAGTGAGCGCCTGAGTGAGAGACTCTCCGTCATCCTTCCAAATACCACAGATGTGGAACCAATATCGTGAAACAATTAAAAAATATAGCCGAGACCACCACCGAGTCAAACATTTAACACAAGCACTTTTCCAAAACACCGATCGGCGGCGTGCAAATTCACTGGCATCCATAGATTAAACTTTAAAGTAAACACAAAAAACAACAACAATTTCAAAATAAACATTATTTTCATTATTACGAAAATTCTAATTTGCGTTTATTTCATTAGTTATTTTCATCATATTTATCAGAATTTATAGTGGCATTGTACAAGAAATGGTCGCGACCATGTATAACTTCGATTATTTTGAAAGCCTCCATTAAATTGTGTTGAGCTTCCTTTAGAAAATCTTCGTACAATTGAAGTTTGGTTACTTGGCAATATAATAATCCTTGCAATGGATTCCAAGGGCCATAGTATTTTTTGAAATAGTGAAATTTAAGTCGGTTAAAAATTTGGTTGTATAGGATTTTTTTTTTCAATTTTGATTTTATTGTAAAAAACTAGTATACAATAGTTGGATCACATAAAACGGACTCAGAATCGTTTCAATCGTGAAAATTGAGTAAGTAGATTAGAAATTAGAGAAGAATATGTGTCTATCTATCATCTATCAGCAAATTTGCAAACAATTGAAGAAAAAATTTGAAACTGCAAGACATATTCCATTGTAATTCCTAATCTACTTACTTGATTTTGAATTGATTGGAACGGTTCTGAGTCCGTATTCATATGCTCCAACTTTTCCACAATAGTTTTTTACAATAGAATCAAAATTGAAAAAAAAATCTCATTAAAAAGTCAATCATTCATGAAATTTGTGTAGGATTTTTTTTTTTCAATTTTGATTTAATTGTAAAAAACTAGTGTGGAATAGTTGGAGCACATGAATACGGACTCAGAACCGTTCCAATCGTCAAAATCGAGTTAGTAGATAAAAAAAAAACACAAATTAAAAAACTCGCAACTAAAAGTAAATTTGTCCCGGGACAATTTATGTCGCTAAAACTTAAGACTTCACATATTTATTCACCGTAAACCTGAAAAGAAAACACGATCGAATGGATAAACACAATTAATAGACATACATTTATTTTCGTATATCGGTTTTTTCAAGATGAATTAATAATTAATCACAATTAACACTTTTTTGTTTTCACTTTCCAAATTGACAATTATTGAGAATAAAAAAAAAAAACTTTGATAACGTCAAATATTGTTGACATTAGCTGCCAAAAATTTCACCACAACAAATACGAGACTAAAGGCGCAATTTTATGTTTTTTAAGGTTTACGCATAATATTTCGACTTTTTTTTCAATATTTATGATATTTTTCATACAAATAATGTTAAATAATAATGTAATTACTTATATGCTACAAGTGCAAAGAAACAAAGTAATATATTCATTTTTCATATTAAATGAATTTGTTTGTATGTTTAGATTTTTTTCAAAAAATTTGAACTCAACGGAAAACCTATTTATTTGAAATTTGAGCTCAGGATTTACACCATGACTGGAGTGAGCGCACATACCTTAAAAATGCATAAGTATTAGTGAGAGGAAATGCATTGGGATACTAACACTTATGCACTTTTAAGGTATAAATGTGAAAATTTCAGATTGTAGGCTGAAAGAGAGCGAACCACCGAAGTCGGGAGTCGGGACTCTAGGTAATATATGTCCTCTATGGTCCTCGGTTTATCGGTGTAATATTAAAAGCTCAGCTAACTCCTTATTCCTATTTCTAATGTATGAAACTGTTATACTTAATGAAGTGGAGTTCACTCTCTCAATTGTCAAGTAAAAGAAAAGTAATTGAAGGATGAACGATATGTGAGTGGAGAAGTTTGCAGTTCCTTCTTTTTTCTCCTTCGTTTGAAATTCGGTTACAAAACAAAACAAAAATATAAATGATCGAGCTGATTCGTCTTAATGTATTGTATGGGTTGTAGGTGTTGGAAAAAATAAATTTTATATGCAAAAATAAAATGGGGTTGTTGAAAAAAATGTCTCTGATTGGTTTTAAGTTTACTTATGGGTCATATGATCTCACATATGTGTATGTGTTAGATAGAAAAAAAAATAATATTTTAGCAAAATTTAGCGTAGGTACAAACATAAAGGACTATGGCGATACGTGTTTGATCAAGTTTATACAAAGATAGAATAAAAGTGTATTAAAGAAATGTTGTACTCACGATTGGGTCCAGCTTCCTCCAACAATGTGCACACATGGTTGTAGTTGGCGTTCCCAGCCAATTGAAATCACCTTTAATCCAATATTTGTTGGTCGCATAGATATTTTCTGTAAACTTAACACACTTATGACGGTATATATTGTGATCAAATATTTACATATATGTACTGTACACGACTATGAATTTTAAGTACTAGATTGAAAATCAATATCTTTAACTACTCTTTGTTTTCCGCAACAACAAATTTTCACAATAAAGACTACACTTAAAAAGGAAAAAAGAATGAATGTCAAGTAAAAGTTGGTATTAAAGCTGATCGATAACTGCTGGGTATCGGGCGCTGACAAAGCAGTGGCCTTTCTTCTATAGGTCTGTTCTTTTCGGTCTCTTTATAATGATTTCCTTGCCGTTGGACGTACTACAAAGAATTGTGCTACACTTTGGCACGTTCGTAGTGTAGGGCTTCGAGTATGGAAGATCCCGTCTTACGCAGGCTTACTCTTTCTTCTGCAATCCACCTTTAGTGGTGAATTTTGTTATAGTATCTTTGAGTCTTTGATTTTGGAAATCAATAAGAAGACCATAATTTGGCAGTCTGCCTCAATTATTGCAGTAGATACATAAATCAGCAATAATAAAGGGCCATGAAAGATTACGTCGAAGATTGAGATCCAGGTTGATGATTTTTGAGCCAAAAGTGTTGATTCTTGATTTGCATGATGGCAGTGATGTTCGTTTCTCAAAGGCTTTAAATAGGTATATGGCATTGTGCAATATTTAGCTCTGTTCCAAATCTTTGGTGATAATACAAACGCCTTTGTCACTGTGAATACGATGGCTTCTTGACCTTGGTCTTCCTCGATACTGTTTAGGTAATTTTTTTCTTTTTTTATAATTTGCACCCACTCAAGGGATTTTTATACCCTTTTTATGCCAGAGACACAGTGAGTGTTTTAGGAAGAAGGGAAGGGGTTGGAATGGAGATGTCGGTGTACATTGGCCTTAAATTCTTGAACATTGTAGAAACAGGGAAAGAAAGAAAGAGTGTGGAAGAGAGTTTCACATTCGCGTAGTACGGCTAAAAAATGATTCCCTATACTTGAGAGTACGTCCGAAAATGGGCTCGAGGGTAAACTGATGGGCATTCCTAGAAGCGCGAGTATTACGGGCGAATTGTTTGAGGGGAGGAATGCAACTGGCTATTTCACTAGAGCAATTACCGTAAAAGTAGAGATAAAACAAGGAGAGACACGCTACGTTACGACGCGACGGTGGTCTAAAGTGGTGAATGCGTCAGTGATCTCTCTATCACCAATCATTCTTACAGCTTTTTTTTGAATTCCAACCAAGAGGCTTAAGTAAGTAGCTGGAGCATCGGCCCAGAGACGTGAATTGTACTCAAGCTTTGGACGGAAATAGGTTTTATAGATGATAGCCAGATAAGACGGGGAGAAAAATTTCTAGCAACTATTCAGTGCACACTTGCGCCATTTTAGCGCAGGTTTCAATCTTTAGATTGAGTTTGTCTTTCAACGTGGAGGTTTAGAAAGAAGATCAAATCTTTGATCTTTAGTTCGGAAAGCTCATTAAGGTCATTGAAGAAGGACTTTCCCAATGTTTTGGCCAGGGCAGGACACTTGCACAAGAAGTGAAGAACAGTTTCGTTTTCTCGCCGGTCCCCACAACTACGACAGAAAGTATTGTGGGGGATGCCTAGCTTAGAGGATTTGTTCTCTAACAGGCCAGTGTCCGGTGCACGTAGCAACGACCTTGGCTATTAAGATTATTAGAACGGGATTTATTGTAGGTTGGCCATATCCTTCTAGATATGATACAGTTGGTTAGGCTTCTCCACCTGAGGTTTGATTCAGCGAGGAAAAATTGAGAAGATCTTGCTCTTCATAGCACCAAGAGGAATGTCGACTCTTTCCGCGAGATAACTATGAAGGGCTGATCCTTGCCTAGCCAGCTCGTCAGCTCGTTTATTGCCCTCAAAGCCACTATGACCCGGAATCCAGATAAGAGTGACCTTGAGTCCAATGTTCATGCCGCTTACTCTTTTCAGCATTGTTGAACTAATTTCGAGGATGAAGTGGACGAGCCAATCGCTTGAATAGCCGCCTGACTGTCCGAAAAAAATAGCTGTATTGCAGTTTTGATTTGGATCAAGTCTTAGTAATTTGCATGCTTCCTTAATCGCGAGTAGTTCAGCCTGAAAGACACTAGCAAAGTCAGGAAGTCGCAAAGACCTGGAGACATTAAAAGACTCGGAGAAAATTCCTGCACCAACCCAACACTCTATCTTTGAGCCGTCATGGAAAATAGTTGTGTCGAAGCCTCTCGTCACTAAGTCATCATCCCATTCATTTCGAGATGGAATGATAACTTTAAAATCCGCACTACAGTAGGAGTGCAGTAGTCGGTTTTTGTCGAAAAGATGATTACTATGGCCATAGGGCTTAGAATACCAACTATTCGATTCCCCAAGTCTCTATACTAGATATTTGATATGCAGGTCTATTGGTAAGAGGTAAAGAAAAACGGTTAGGGCGTCCGATGGACATGAGCGCAAAGCTCCAGTGGAGCCAACACTAGCTATTCTCTGAACCTTTTTTAATTTAGTTATATTGTGGGCTTTGCTAATTGCGGGCCACCAAACAATCGAACCATAGGTCAAGATTGGACGGACCACGGCTGTATACGCCCACAAGATTATCTTCGATTGCAAACCCCACTTTTTGCCAAATCTTTTACTGCAGGCATAGAAAGCTATGCTGGCTTTCTTGACCCTTTCTTCGATATTAAGTTTCCAGTTTTACTTTGGGTCAAGTATTACACCCAAATAACCTCGTGCATAAAAGTTATGTTCTTAATAAAAAGAAACGACGTTACCTTAATAACCATCGGCTTGCAAAAGGACTATTTTATTCACCGTTTCAAAATGTGAGACAAAATCCTGAACAATTTTTTTTAATAATTTTCGAATGAGTGTAAGATCTTTTGATGAGTTGGCGGTTTAAGTTTTACCAAAAATCAAAAACAAAATCAAATAAAAAGAAACCAGTATCAATATCATTCATATTTTCCCTTTCAATTTGATAAAAAACTTACGGTAAAAAACGCATGTGTGCACTGCACAATAGAAAACAATGTACTTCAAGACACAAATGCAATTTTTTGTCGCTGTGATTTTGCAGAAACTTTTGTGACATTTTACCAGAAATGTCGCTGCGATATCGCAAGTGTGTGGTGTACCACTCCATATGAGTACCGATGCCGCAAAAGCGATATCGCCGCGACAAAAAATAGCGTGTGTGCACCGGGCCTTAACTGTTTAAGATTAGCCGTGTTTTTTCACTTCTCAATAGCCAGCACAGTAAAATTTCCCTTGGCAAACAACAAGAATTTGGATTGCAGTCGATAAAAAGCCCGTTAAAAAATGACAGTTTGATGTGCGGGGATAGAACTTTCAATTATTGAAATGAAGACAGCGCTGATGGCGTTAAGAAGAATTAGACTACGTAACACTCAAATCTAAACACATGTTTATCACGGTGTTAGCCCCGTGATTGTTGATAAACTATAACTTCTTCCTATAAATAAAACACTATCAATGGTTTTTCATCGACGACAGAATATCAACGTTATTTATTCAAAAATAATATTTTGTTCTTGTGCTGCCACTTCATTTAATTTATTTATCAATTTTATTTTTATTTTAGTTATAAAGTTCTAAATTAGGACAAGAACTATTCTATATTCTTTGGTGATTATGATAAATTTGTGAGTTAAGTTATTAGTTTCATATATACATTAAAATTAAATCCAATTAAATGAGCTGCGCATTTTTAAGATGTCCTAAACATTTTGTACAATTAATATAATTTACAATGTGTAATTTTTGTTTTTATTAAACTTAACTTGAAAACATTTAACAGAAAAATGCAACATATAAATTTAATTACTATGAAATAAATGCTGAACAAAATCACTTTTATAGATGGAAATAATTTATTTTTTATTCGAGAGGTTTTTCTTTTTGTAAATAAACAAAATAGGGTATGGTAAAATGCATGCGAGGTCGTTTGATAAAAAATGTAGTTTTTTTTTAGAGATTTTCGGACGTTTGGACGGGTTTTGAATACGGAAGTTGTAACAAGGAATAATACAGATATCTAACTAAATTTTCTCAGATGCTTTATGCCGTTCTAATGGTCGAAGCCTCGTTTGCCTTCCGGTTCCTGTGTTTCCAATTTACAACTGTGTTCTTAATCGGCTTAAATTAATCCAAATTTTGACTTTTTTCAAACGGATCCATTTTTTTTATTCAAGTTAACTGATCCATACTTTCTGTTAAAACACGAAAATATTGGAAAAATGGATTGAAGAAATTTTTCGTTCAAATTTTCAATAAAAATGCAAATAAGATATTACATCTACAGTGTCTCCCAGATTAAATGATGTAGTAAATATTTTTGTAAGCAAACCTAAGGAACGCAGTGAAACTACTAACAGATGGAATTAATTACATGATTACTAATTTCTTCAGTAATTTTAAGACAAATTTTCAATGCATTTATATTGAAACCCTCTTTTTCTACCATTGAAACTAGAACAAATTGATTAATTTGTTATTAAAAATCTCACAGCTTAAATGATGCACCGAGTTTTAAAGGTAGAAAGTATGCTTTGCTGGGATATGTGGGAGTTGTTTACAAAAAAACCAAGGAAATGATATTTTTTAAAATCAGTTTTAATAAGCACTACATCTTTTTCGGATTTTTTTCAATATGGGCCGTCACACCAGTATTGAAACTCGTGAACTGGTAATAACGCATTTTCAAGATGGTAAAAGCCAAAAAAAGATTGCCGAAATGGTGAAAATAAGCTCTTCAACGGTACAACATATTATTGAGTGTTATGTGCGTGAAAATAGAATTTGTAGTAAGTGTAGAAAAGCCCCAAATAGAATATTTTCCGAAAGTGATTGCAGATGGATTGTGCGAAAAGTAAAAGAAACTCCAACTTTAAGTGCACCAAAACTATGTAGCAGAAGAAGTGAAAAAATATATAAGGAAAAATTGCAGCGCTGAAACTATCCGGAGGGTTCTAAGAGATGCTAATTTTGTTGGAAAGAGTTCCCGAAAAAGCTAGAATCAAGTTCGCTCGTGAGTATATTAGCAAGGACTCGTTGTTTTGGGATACAGTGATTTTCACTGACGAAAGTAAATTCAACCTTCACGGATCTGACGGCAAGGCTTGTGTATGGAGACAGCCAAATACTGAGCTCCAGCCCAAGAATTTACGGGACACAGTCAAACACGGTGGCGGTCACATAATGGTTTGGGGATAGCATGTCATCGTCTGGGTTAGGAAACCTTGTTTTTATCGAAAGAAACATGGGTAAAAACATGTTCTGAAGCAAAGTGCCGAAAAACGGATCATTAAGGACCAGTTTCGAATGTACCAAGATAATGATCGAAAAAATAAGTCGGGTATTGTTCAGTCTTGGCTTATTTGAAACTGGCCACCAGTAATGCAATCACCTGCACAGTCACCAATGCTATTGAGAATTTGTGGTCCAAGCTTGAGCGAGATGTTTGCAAGCTCTTTTGGAAGAATGGAGTCTAATTTCTTCAGAATACATCAAAAAGCTGATCCTTTCAATGCCTAAAAGGCTGATTCAGTCTTAAAGTATTAACACCACTCCTTGTACCATTTCTCGATAGATCAAACTGGCATATCGTTCCAGCTGTGATCTTATTTTATTTCAAAAAATGGTTTTGTTCTTGTTTTAATAGTAAATCATAATATTTGTCTTTAATATTTTCTTCGTGGTATTTTACAGGGTGTTATTTGGATTTTTCAGAAAAAATATCTACTACATCATTTATGCTGGGAGACACTGTATGTGACAACGGATAGAATAGTACAAAAAACTGTCAAATAAATTCCAATTTTCAATTTTATACTGAAGTTCGTCAAAGTACCTTCAAATTAAAGAACAAAAAATTTGAAAATCTTGCCGGTTAAAAAAAAAAAATAAGGCAATTATGACTTTTTTTGTCTAAGCAAACTATTTCGCGAACATTTTATCAGAGACCTCTTTAACTTGCACTTCCAAAAATTAAAAAAATGTAAGCTTGACGCCCATCAGAGGCAGAGGTATAATTCACAAGGCTTTCAGAATGAAGTGACTTGAAATGAAAATAAAACTTCCCTGTTACAACAGAAAGCCAATTAAAATTGAACAGATATCTACGACGTTTATTTTCTTTCTCAAACTGTTAAATTTTGAATTATGTATATTAAACTTTTTCAGTAAACTTATCAGCTGCCAGTGTGCTTGCTCAACAAATTGTTTGTAATAATGATATGCGTTTTATGTAACACATTTTTCATTTTGTATGGCACTAAAATATAATGAACTAGTTCAAAGGAATTGTGTTTTTATGTATTTTTTTTTACAAATGCTTTCTTAACATTTATATTTGTGTGATATATTTATTTATTTCTTAAATCAAAAATTCTACGTTTTGCTTGTATACGTTAAGCAACTTTAAGCAAATCAGACTTTGTTTATTTTCCATTTTTTTTTTTAATGTATATTTTAACCTAAGTGTTATGATTAAGTGCATCATCGTAACTTTATTTACGTATGTTAACAAGCTTTAAGTTATTTTCTTATTACTTAATTGGTATCAAATACTAAAAATGTTAGTGTTTTTATTTTTACTTGTCATTTTAAATTAAAGATGCCCAAAAAGAATTTATAAAAGTAATGACTGATAAATATATACAAAGGCTGCGCAGTTTAACATGGTTTTCTCTTATAAATAATTATAAAACTCAAACAGTTGATGAACTTAAAACACATACATATAGACAAAAATAGTTTTTGCTGTACTTAATTTAATGAGTTTAAAAAAAAATACTCCTTGGCTTATTTAAACACTTAATTTTTAGTGATCCGTACTTGCTGTTTCATCGATATTACTATCCCAGTTAAATTCCGTGACACCTTGTTTGTAATTGATATTGCCAAGATTGGCATAACGCTTTTCAAAATCGGTATCTTTTGCTTTTAGTCTTTGAAATCTGTGGAGAAGAAGACAACATAATAAAATTTATTTGAAATATGTTCATAATTTTTAAGGCAGATGAAATGTAAAACTAATACAGAGGTTTATTTTGCTCATGAAAAATCATTTGCATATTCACTTTGTTAGCATGATGTGTCCTTTTCTCCTTTTAGTTTTGACTTTTGATCCTTTGAGTTTAATTATTCTTATTTTGTCAGTGCCTATTGCGTTGTCTACTCTCTTTGGTCACTGTGCATACTGCCTGCCCACAATTTATTTATTTTATCATTAGCTGCGTTTTATTATTACGATGATCTGATCCGGATCAGATCAAGAAAATAAAACAGCTTCTATCATCAATTTGTTTTTTACTTCAAGTTTGGCAGCTGTTTGTAATTTTTTCATTCTGACAATTAGATCGGAGTTGCCCTACGATAATTTTGTTGAACGATTATTATGTTGTTTTTTTAGGGGAAAAGTTTTTGCTATGTAATTGAAAAATATTTCGTTACCGGATAGATGAATGTGTGAAAGTGGCAGCACAGTTAGCAATCAACTACTCTATCCTCTGAACCATGGCCACCTGCATTTTTGAAATAAACTCTTAACCAATACCACATTTATTTGGATAAAGATTATTATTATGTTATGACTCCTTGGTTTCATCTGTCATGAAAAAGTGCTTCTCAACTTTTCCGTTCGGAATCGGCGTAAAATTGTAGGTCTCCTCAATTCTTCACACGCACCTAGAGAATTGTTGATGAGAGTAAGCCACTTAGGCCTTGGCTCTTCAAGAGCTGTCATGCCACTCTATGACTCCTTGGTAATTTTATAAGCAATAATATATTAAGACAAAAATTAATATTTTTTGCCGTTTTTCCGCTTTTTTCACAGATTCTTCCCTCCTGTTGGTCATAGCTTAATGTTAAGTAACCTTCGTAGGTTAATGGTCTATCCAACACAAAAAAAAATTATACCATTCGAACCACTAGTTCCTGAGATTACTGCGTTCAAACGAACAAACTCTTCAGCTTTATTAAATTAGTAAAGATATAGATTATGTCGGGCAAAGAATTTAAAAAGAAAGAAGGTGTCCAATTGGTGAAGATTTTCGTCGGTTGTATCGGTTTAGTGAAGAAGTTGTGCGATTGTTGACGGAAGAATTTTGTGGGCCCAGCTCAGAAACTCGTGATGGTGCTCTCACAAAAAAAAAAAAAAAAAAAAGGAACCTTTCTGCGGTACATAGAAGACCCCGGGCTCCGTTGAGTTCATCAATCAACAGCCTCTAGAGTGGTGCAGCAAGTTTCTGCAGAATTAGCAAGCCAAAATCTAAATTGGATTATATGCCCACATACCTACTGTGGAAGAAATACTAGAACAAGAAGCGCAAGCAGGAAGTACGAGTTTCCTAATGCAATTGGTGCTCTAGATTGCACTCATATCCGTATAAGGAAACCTTTGACCTATCATGAAGAGTACATCAATCGTAAAGGATGCTACTCCTTTAATGTTCAAACTTCATGCAATGCGGAAGAAAAGTCTACAAGTTATGAAGATTGCTGGCTAGTTATTTGTTTGTTGGTGATGTCAATTCCAAATTGGCTTTTATAGAATGTTATTTTTTGAGCAGAGCATCACTCTTCTTAGCCTTATGAATAGGCAACTGCGATTTTTTTAACAAAATTTTAATGTTTTGAAGTTCCTTCGCATAAAGTTTAATCGTAACTAAGCCACGAAAAGGGCTTTGAGATCGATCTGATCGATCAGACTCATTATTGTATGCAAAAAAGGTTCAAGCTCAACAGCTGTTACTCGTTGAAATTGAGATCGATCTCAAAGCTCTTTTCTTGGCTTTGTTACGATTAAACTTTATGCGAAGGAACTTCAAAACATTAAAATTTTGTTAGAAAAATAAAATTCGCAGTTGCCTATTCATAAGGTGAAGAAGAGTGATGCTGTGCTCAAAATAATTAGATCCTATAAAAACCAATTTGGAATCGACATCACCAACAAACAAATAAGTAGCCAGGAAACTTCAACACTTGTAAACTTTTCTTCCGCATTGCATGAAACTTGAACATTAAAGGAGTAGCATCCTTTACGATTGATTTATTCTTCATGATCATCATCAGTCATCAGTGTTAGTTTTCATCATCATCAGTGTTAGTTTTCAGTTATAGCATCAAACATAACATAACAAACACTCACACAGATGAAACAAAAACAAGACAAGATTAATACATACCTATAGTCGTTAAAAACATTAATTAAACAAAAAAACATTTAAAAATGTAGAACACCAGTCTTAAGCAAAGTTTTTAATTTATTCTTGCTTAGATTTAAATCGATAAAGTTTGAGTTGCTTTTTTGTTCTTGTACCGTGTTGGTATAGCATTTAGGTTTCACTTAATACACATTGATGATTTATGAAGGCCTATTGGGTTAGGTTATGTTCCAGCCGTTTTTCAAAGATCAATAAATCTTGCCTATGGTCATTGGAGGATACGATTGCTCTTGTCATACAGCTGATACCCAGCTGTACATATCAGGAAAGTCTTGATAATCTTCAAACTTATAAATGATTGCAGGGTTTTTCTTAAATATTTAAAACTGTCGTTTTCTTTAGTTATGTTTGGAATATCATGGAAGAAAAAATCAGGTGAAGGAATAAGAGCAGGAAAACAGAAAATTCTAGCTTTGATTGAAACACCTGTTCCCAAAAATGCCAAACAAGTGCAACAGTGGCAACAGTTGATGGAATTAGCAGGTTATTTTAGAAAATTTGATGATGAATTTGCTTCTAAGACGGCCTACAAAAAATATGTGCCATTTGAATGGAAAAAAGAACAAGAAATGGTCAGACAATATTTGAATAAACATTTTTCTGCTAGGCCACTACTAGCTGTTTTCAGTCCTGACTTAAAAACAGAACTCCACATTGCTGCAAGCAGCATTGGGATAGTGCTGTTTTGATTCAAAATGTTCATTGTAAACTTAAAGTCGGAGTATATTTCATCAAAAGAACTACGAAACATGAAGTAAACTATCACTCCCATGAACTTAAAACGCAGGCTTTAGTACAGGCTATTAAATATTTTCGAGTTTATTCATAAAATAAAATGTACGTTAAAAACTGATTGCAATGCTGTTAAAGATTCAGCTAGCAAAAAAGACTTTATTCCCAGAATTGCAAGATGATGAATTTATCTGTATGATTTTAATTTTGAAACAGTTTATCGGAAGGGGAGTAGCTTGGCTCATGTTGATTATCTTAGTCGAAGTTGAAGTTATTAGACGGGTATAACACAAAGATTGGTCATATATTGAACGAAAAGGAAACGAAGAAGTACAACAAAATGTTGGAAAAGTTTAAAACGGGGAATCTTGATGGTAATCAATATGAAGAATATAATGGCATGCTGTATCGGAATTGAATGAATTAAGATGGTACTACAAATTTAAAATGGATTGTTCCAAAGCAAACGTGTGGGACTGTTACGAATTTATCACACTGAACAATGTCATGCATGCAGCAATTGCAGAACATTTTTGGTTTCCACGTATGAGAAATTTTCTGAAAAACTATATCAAACACTGTGTTATTTGTGCGGTAAAAAAAGACGAGAACTGATCCACTACAAGGTTCTATATATCCTGTTTAAAAACGAAAGCAACTCTTTGATCCTTTACACATGCATTGTTTTTGTCCACTACCACTAATATCGAATGACGGTTTTAAGCGAATTTTAGTGATAGTTGATGATTATATGAAATACTGTATTTTAACTTCTATGAAGACTGTTACAACAGTTGACAGAGACTAGAGACAGAATACGACATGTTCTTTCACTTTTTGGTACCCCTAACAAAATTATAATTAGAGTACATCATTTAAAAATTCAAGATTTCCAAAATATTTAAATGAAGGGAAAATTGAATATCATTTTACTACATCAGATTTATCTATATAGAAGTAATGTTAAAGTCGAAATATATATGAAAATAATTAGAAATTTATTGAGAATTGAAATGAAAATTAGATGAGAATGGCCGAGTGGTTTGTGGAAAATTAAATTAGTTTTCAATATCGCGAAAAATATCCCTTGACTTGAAAACTACTAGTGATCGGCAATTTGAAAGAGAACGTGTGGCATTGACATTATTTCCTGAACAGGGCTGCATACAAAAGGCAAATCGGAAAAGACGGGACACAATTAAATACTCAGTTGGAGATTTTGTTTTAATGCATCGTGATTCTAATACGCATGATAGTAAAACTGATTATGAGAAAATAAATTTCAGACGAAGTCTAAAATCCTTGATCCAAGGTTTAAGATTTCCAAAACGATCCCAATTTCAAAAGCTTGAATATGAAAGTAGGGCCCAAAGAAGAGGATGTACTGAAAATGTATCTGATTCTGTTCAATAGGTAGTGTCCTAGACTTCTGTAGCTGCAGTAAGAAGTGCAAGACCATTTTCAATTTGGGATGATTTCGATATGAACATTTCACGGTTAACTCCCGTGAATACCAAAGCTGCTGTTATAGTTGAGCTGCTGAATTTTGTTTCATTGGACGTACAAATATTCCACAATTTATATTAAAAAAAATAAGGCCGCTTGTATAAATTCTTCTTAACTGAACTCACCTTTGAAACAACAGGTTTTTAGCAAATGTGTATAGCTCCAAATCGAGGCTATTTAGCTGCTCAATATGTTTTCTTTGGTCAGGGCGAAGATTACTAACAGCTGCCACCGAGATCGTCGTGTTGTGCTGCTCAAATGGTATAGCAAACCGAAGATTGAATGTTTCCTCAAATATATATTGAGACATCTGCATATACATAAAATAATAGAAGCTTATTTATTATCCAAAGGCATAACATTTATTTATTGTTTACCTTTTGAAACTCTGTGAGTCCAAAATATGCCATAGCTGCGAGATTGCGCTTAGCGCTTGCCAACATTATTCTGTCTCTCTCATGATGTGGCATTGAAGTCTTATTATAACAATTTACTAAAGCTAAATCAGCTAACATTCGCGTTTGCCGATTGGCTGCGAGATTGCTGTCACATGCTGCAAATTCGTCCAACGTTACATGCAGCCAGTCTTTGCCTTTAAAATAAGAATGAATGGCTTATAATAATTATTACTTGCAATTTAAAGCCTACCTTTGTAGCAAGGAGGTAGTTCGGCAGTTGTTGCTTGTCTACCCAAACACCAGTGCCTTGAACCCTTCCATGTGGCACCGCGTCGAACATGTCGATATTCTGACATATAACGTGAAATTGGCTCTCTTAGAAGAGTGATGTAGAAGTATCTTCGCTTGGCCGTTTCACCTTCATTCTTGTCAAGCTCTTGATCCACACAGGACGTTAGTTCAGTCCAGTCAGCATGAAGACCACATTTCCATCCAGTTGAGTAGCGGGAGAATAGCCAATTCTCGTTACGGTGTGGACGAAAGCAATAGCAGCGTTTTCTTTGTCGCTGACATTCGCAAGGGCGCTGTAAAACAAATAATTAGTTTTAAGAAGGTACCATTGATCAAAATCGTGATTCAAATGGATTCACTGACAGACTTAGCAACTCGGGAAGATGGGAAGAAATTTGAAAATAGTGGAAGCATAACTGTGCATCATTGCAATGCTTTTTGAGTTGAAAACACTGTAATGGTCCCAATGGGCAGAAGGTTGCAATTCGATTGGGAACGATATGGTCGAATGATAACCAGATTCTTTCACCAGCCTTGCTGTATGACATGTTTCCTGTAGTTTAACGTAAACCGTAAGACTTTTTCTGTGTGCGAATAACCTGAGACCCAGTCAGAAATGTGGAAAAACTACATCACCAAAATAAATTATTCATTGGAGTCGCACGCTGCAAGGTTTATTTTTTCACACTTAGTAACAAAATCCAGATGTTTAAATTAAATCAAATCATCAAAGAGCTCCATCGTGTATAAATAAATCTATATAACAAAATGAGGAAACAAATACCTGAAAATTCGGATGTTTTAAAAGAGAAAATTATTAACATGCGAGAAAAGACATTTACACAATTACCAACAGTACAAGTTTGTCTTCAGCCTTTAATTATGAAAACATGACCAACAACCCATGTGTCGCCAATACAATAAATTTTCAATTATTTCGTAGAAATTTATAGCACAACCGTTGCTTGATGCTAGCAGGCCAAAATAATGTCACAGAGAAAACAACCGAATAGGAAAACATATAGCAGCAACAACAACGAACGTAATTTACTCCCTCAATATATTTATCTGCACCTGAACTACTGACGATGACTCTTCTATACATGTAGGACCAGGAATAACTATACACATTTTTATTGCAAAACTCACCTTCAAATCCAAATCACGTACGAGATGTCTACCGAAGGAAGTGCCGCCAGTTTTTTGTATGTGCAGGAATACCATGACATCATGTCCATCCATATCGAATTGGAAATCATCGTTAAGAACATCCTCGTAGCTAAGTCCGACATTCGCTATGATATTTTGTTGCATTGATTTACTAACGGATGTTACGGCAGCTGCTGCTACCGCTGCAACTCCTCGATGATATTGAGAAACTGCATCATTGAAAGGCAGGATATCCGGTTGTAAGATCATTCCACGTTTTGTAAGGGCACATACCTGTTAGATAGACAAAAAAATACATAATGTAATTGAAAAGTGACAGCCTGAAACTTAATCTGTAAAATGACCGTGAAATTAAGTCTTCCGAGTTTAAGTTATAAGATTTAAAAAAAAGAAAGTATTATTTTATTCATTATTTTTACAGCAATATGAAACCACATTAGCGATTCGGACGTTTTAAAGATAATTATGTATTATTTCATACCTTAGGTTTTCAGAAAATTAAAAAGAACTTTTTTATTCTTTTGGCCATAATGGAAATGACACTTTCAAATAATTTTTTCCTGAACAAATAACTGCAAAATTTTATGTTTAAATGAACAAACATTTCTAAATAACGTTAAATGTTTATTAAAAACATGCATATTATAATCAACATAGTTAAAGTGGGTACCTATATACAGGGCCGTCTTTACCCTTTTGGGGTCGCTGGGCTCTTTTCGAAAATGGGGCCCTTGCATGATTATATAAAAATGTTATGTTGTGCAATAAAGGTGTACAGAAAAAATCACATAACTTTGAATTGATATTTATTCTTTTAATTTTTTAAATGAATAAATTTTTTTTAATTCATTAAAAAGATAAATAGTTATAGCAGCATTTAAAACATGAACATAAACAATGTAAAAATAAAACCAAAATATAAATATTTCATATAAAAATTCAAAAATTAACAAAATTTAAATAACAGACAATTAAATAAGTTATTGAGAATGTAATTTAAAGAAGAATATAGTGACACAGACTATATTTTTTCAGGTAAAAGAAAGGAATATTTATTGAAAGAGTCTTTTTCTTGATTTGAGATTAGCAAAATCATTGATCACATCTTCAAAATCGATGCTTCTGAGGTTAACATCAGCAACAAACATGTCAATCTTTCTTGAATCATTGTAGTTCTGAGTTCGTTTTTGATTCTTTTTAACTAACAGAAGGAACGTTCCCCACTATAATTGGTCACCATCATAATTAAGAAAATTCTTAGTGCAATTTCAACATTTGGAAATTCATCTTCAAATTTATTAGTTTTTCTCTAGAATGTTGTCAGTTTTTCATTTTCATGTCGACTGATTTTCAAGTAGACTTTTAAATTCAGGCATTCAGCATGTAGTTCATCTCCGTTCACATCTTCGGTGTTAAATTTAGCAAAAGATTTGCAGTTCTCTTTTTAGTCTTCTGAATTCAGATTTTTTAATAGAAAAAAAAAGTCAAAACGTTGGCTCATCTTCGTATATGAACCTAGTCGCTGTTTCAAATAAACGCTTAGTGTGTCGACAATGGGAAGGAAGGTTTCAATTTTAAATCTCTCTTTCCCTTGGCGTGAGCTTCTACACCTCATCCTTTCAGAAAAATCCTTTTATTCGGAATCCGGGTTTTTTTGTCTGGCTGATGAATCAAAGTTATCAAAATTGTCCCTGAGCCCAATAATTATAAATTCATCTATTGCACTCAGCAAATGTATTGCAACACAATTACATATATAATTATACAATTTTTGAATAATGTCAAAGAATCTGGTCAGCGGTATTCACTCCTACCAAGTTTAATGAGTGCCCTGCACATGGTATTTGAATTAATTTGAATATAATTTCGCAGGGAATGTGATTTAAATTGTTCAGCAAAGGTTGTTGTTCAGCAAGAAAAGTACGAATTCTGATCATTCTTTATGCATCTAAAATTGTATCGAAATATTTTTTTTTCTTTTTAAAAAAATTCGAACATTTTATTTTTTTTTTTGTCACGGTGTTAGTAACATACCTACTCCACGAATAAACCGGGCCACTACTAGTTGGCCCGACAAACGTTTTTTGGCCATAAAAATAATCTAAAAGGGAACTTAAAAAAAACTCATTGTGGTTTTAGACAAGGATTCTTGGTATTAATATAATTTCACATCGGAACCATTTAAAATGCTTGCTTTGAAAACAGTCTTCATTAGTTTTGTTTATGAATAATCGCGTGCCGTGATGCACAGCCGTGAAATTACGGAGCAAAATACCCAATGAAATTGCTGTGGCAATTCAAATGAGTTTTAAAATTCTGTTGCATTATTCCTAGCTTCGCTATCGCGCAAACAATACAAACACTACAATCAATTTAATTCAATTTATTCAAACGATCGATGGTTGGAAGTTGACAGGAATTATCTCGAACTCGAATATCCCTGTTTATCGCAAGGTTTGTCTTCTCTAACTTATTCGTATGGCGTTAAATTGTCTTCGATGTTTATTTTAACGCTCTGGGCTTACTAGTTATTAAAATAAACAACTTCATTTAAAACCCTCATTCCCCCAGAATTCCCCTTTATAAAAATAATCCATTCATAGTTGAATATATTAGCTTGTTTAACTGTCCCATCACAGTGCAATGCTCAGAACATAAAAACATAACTCTTCTTTATAAGAATAGCCCAACTCCTCCTACTGCATGCCGGTTCATCATACAAAACAATTATTTCCTTTTTTTTTCTCCATTATACAAATAATATTAGATACGTGTTGAAATATCTAAAAACAAAATATATACATATATATTCATATATATATACATAAATAAATTTTAACCACCCCAACAAGTTATATAATCTTTTGTATAGCTTCTCTGATAGCTATTCAATGTTTAAATATTCGGATTAAACACCCAATATTTTAAAACTGTTATTATTTTATGCATTGACACGTAAAATCAATTTTATGGGTTCAAATTTTGCAGAGCTTTATTCGTTATTTGATAAAAAAAAATAATATTTGGCCAACAGCTGGATAACGAACCTCTAAAAAAAAGTCACGTATTATATTCATATTCTTTGTTTAACTTCGCTGTCGTTGAATTTTAACGGTTGGCTTGTTGTTTCTTTGAATTGGTCTGTTAAATAGATGAGGCAGAACTACGATCTAGATTAAAAGCTATCAATTTTCTTTTATAAGCTTTTGCTCATGATGAAAGTGAGTGGCAATGACATGGATGACTGTGGATGAAAAAGCATTCACTTAACACTTGAATTTACATTTTTGCCAGATAAAGCGAAGCAATTTAATTTTTAAAATGAGAATCTTAATCTTATAAAAAAATTAAACTAAGATTGTTACTTAAAGGTAAAAGATAATAAAAAGGAACATCTGTTGTTGAGAGCTATAGCAACTACTGCAAAAAAAAAAAGGTTTTCCAATAACAGGTGCTATTTTGATATTCAGAAGAAAATACTCACAAAACGTTGCTTAAAAATATAAACTATAACCTTCAGGAATTCTAATATGATAATCCGATTATATTATGTCTCAAATTATCAGTTTAATGGAGATTGACTTTGAAAACCAACGTGGGTGTACAGCAAATTTCAATGTTTCGAAGGGAGGGTTTGGAGAGTGTAGAATTATTAGAAACAATTCATATGGTATCTCTGTTAAGTGAAGGGAAAACTGCATACCCAAGCTTTAAGTTACCACTAACAACTTCTTAAGAGCGGGTACAACGTCCCGGTAGTCGGCTAGTTTCATAATAAAGAGTAAGGTATGTCGTTAATAATGAAAAACAACATCATCCAAATGGCAACAACGACTACTCTTACAGGACCATTATCCATTTCATGATATTTTCCATAACAAATAGCATAGTGGCTGCCCTATGTGCTCGATAGCCTCACGAATTCCATTTTTGATGTCTTGAATCAACGCTGAGCTGTTGGCTGTTGTGATCAGGTCACCTTTACGTAAAAGATCATTGGTTTCGTGGCTTGTGCCGTCTTGTTGAAAGTAAACGTTATCCAGATCAATACCATCCAACTGCGGCCATAAAAAATCATCAAACACGACGTTGTTGATGATCGGCCAGCTTGAGTTTTTGTGTTATCTGAACGGTGTTATGACGTTTATGGAATGCCCAATTCCAAAAACGACGAGAAATGGACATACCTGGGCTTTCTTCAACACTTTGGGCTATAGCAGCAATATACTCAGTTGTTCTTGAGCGACGTGCACGGGTTTTATTTTTCACATCACTAACTTGTCCCAACAGCTTGAATTTGTCCACCAATTTCTGTATTGCGGTTCGACTAGGTGCTTTATGGCGACCCAAAAATGTTTTCGTTTTACGAACTACGACTGCAAAATATTCACCACTTTTGTAGTGAATTTGAATAATTTCAACGCGTTGTTGAAGCGTGTATCGTTCCTTTTTTAGTAATGGCGTAATTTCTATTTTTCAAATGTCAAAAAATAACAGCATCAAAAGTGACACCAACCGAAATAGCGGGCTGTTCAAAATAATACATCTTATTGAAAAACCCTGTACTTCTAAGAGCCGAAATATTGGATTTTTCAATCGTCAGATAGACTTTATCTGACGAATAACGCGCTTATTTATTTGACCCATGAATACTCAAATAAATTTATTTGCCAGTTTGTTATTTGTAGATTTTTTCGATGAATGAAAAATCGGCTGTAAAAAGAATTGTTTTTATTGATTTCGTCTAATTTTATTACTATCTTTGCTAGCACATAATAAGAATAAGAAGCTTTGTTAGATAGTGAAAAACGGGTTTCTCATGTTTCTGCTTTTAGGAAAAAACTACGCATTTTTTTTATCAAAAATTATATATTTTAATAAAACTTCGGATTATAAAGAATTACCGTATAATAATAATAGATTAATAAGTGTGTGACTTTCTTTAATTTTCACTTTCGAGAATTCCCTCAAACTAATTACAGTATGTCCAATGGTTAAAACAGACAGGCGTATGGAATCGCTTGACTCACTTTTTAAGTCTTCTCTATCATCGATTACGAAATACAAAGCAAGTAAGAATATGCTTATTAATTAATTGTTTATGCAGTTGAAACATAAACTTACTGCGCTCAGTTTACCAGTCAACCACTAACCCTTCCGGTCAGGAGCATGACCCCACATTTTTAACCGACTCCAAATGTATCGTATCTCTGTATAATTGTTTAATTCTTATTGATGCGTTCGTCCTCCATTGTGCAGCACTTTTAAATTCTTGTGCCATGAGGCCATATTTCAAAATATGACACATTGTGAAAGTGTCATATCCCCATATTCCAACATATGTCACTTTTATATGTGGCCATTATGGCCAACATATAAAAGTGACATTACGGTCATATGTTGGAATATGGGCCATTGGCACGGTACCTTTTTGTTTCAGTTTTCTTTTTTTTCTTAAAAATGGTGGAGGGTAAACTGATGGGCATTCCTAGAAGCGGTAGTATTACGGGCGAATTGTTTGAGGGGAGGAATGCAACTGGCTATTTCACTAGAGCAATTACCGTGAAAGCAGCGATAGAACAAGGAGAGACACGCTACGTTACGGCGGTGGTCTAGAGGAGTGAATGCGTCAGTGATCTCTCTATCAGCAATCATTCTTACAGCTCTTTTTTGTATTCCATCCAAGAGGCTTAAGTAAATAGCTGGAGCACCAGCACAAAAGTGGGAATTGTACTCAAGCTATGGTCGGATATAGGTTTTAAAGATAATAGCCAGATCAGACGGGGAATGAAATTTCTTGCACCGTCTTAAGAAACCCAAACATCTTGCGGCATTTTTGGCGACATTGCGTATGTGCTTGGACCACAAGAGATGGGTCAGTGATGCACATACCGAGAATCTCGAGATGTTCGGTTTCATCGATGCAAGTGCCAGCGGCAAGGGGGGTATATCTCGCTTCAACGATACAAGACAGCATTGAGTTTTTGAAGCATTAAACTCTACACGGTTTTTGATTCCCCATTGTACAATGCTGTTTAAGTCAGAGTTTAATGAGCTTATCATATTTTGCCGTTGCTGTTCCACATCCGAAGATGAGGAATGTGAATCTGGGAACGAATATGAGAAGCTAAGGGTACTATCGTCAGCGAAACTATTTATTGGATTTAGAAGTAACAGACAGGAGATCATTAATAAAAATGAGAAAGAGGGTCGGAGACAAAACGGAGCCCTGGGGCACACCAGGACCAGCATTTATATTGTAGTTGTAGACTTGAATCCGTCCAAAACAACTTGTATTGAAAGTTCGAAGAAAGTTTCTAATCTAACGAAGAAGGGATTCATCGATACCGAAGGCACGCATTGTCGATAAAATAGCAAGATGTCAGACTTTATCAAATGCCTTTGAAATATCAAGTGCAACAATCTTACTTTCTCCGAAACGATGTAAAGAATTGTTCCACTGTTCGGTGAGATAAACCATCAAATCACCAGTGGATCTGTTGCTGCGAAAGCCGTACTGCCGGTCATTAAGAAGCTTTCGATCTTCGAGATATTTCTTGAGCTGATAGTTTATCAGCGTTTCCATGACCTTAGAAAGAAGGACGTAAGTGCAATTTTTTTTGGGATTGGCTGGACAAATGCTGTTTTCCAACTGCTCGGAACGAGCCCAGAAGAATAGGATAGATGGAAAAGCTTACGCAGGGGTTTTGCCACGTTAGATATTAACGAATTGAATAAATAAATAAATAAACAATAGCGGGGATACCATCCGGACCAGCGGATTTATGTATGTTGAGATCCTTAAGGACTCTCGCCACAGCACGAGTGCGAAAGAAGATTTGTCCCATGGAATCATTGACGCGCTCAAGAACTGGAGGAGTCATGACACTCTCAGGCAGCGAAGAGTTGGCGGCGAACTGCCTAGCAAAAAGGTTAGCTTTCGCAAGCGAGCTAACAACTGGAGTGTCATTGTCAACGAGCGTAGGGACCGAGGAAGAAGAAGAATTCTTCATATTTTTTACAAATGACCAAAAATTCTTACTGCCTTTGGGACATTGTAGTATTTTTTGCCTTAATTTTTGGTCGTGTAAAAATTTTGTCCGCCGATTATGGGGGTGACGTGAAATAACGCCCGACGAAATAAGGCCCCATCTTAAAAGGGGCCTTATTTCCATGCTGAAATTGAAATAACCCCAGCGGGCCTTATTTCAATTGCATTATGGAAATAAAGACGCATTTTACATGGAAATAAGGCCGCATTTACAAAACACATACGAAAACTTGAAATAGGGTCTGGTTTCCATGCCAACTTGGAAATAAGACCCCTTTTTACCGCTGTTCGCAAGCTCTTAAACAGAGATTTACTTTCAATTGCACCAACATGCTTAGCTATAACTGTTGTTTAAATGTAAAAAAACATCTCTTTCATGATTTGTGAATCAGTTATTTATGAAAAACTGCAGTGATAAGTGCTCCATTTAAAAAAAAAAGGTGGATAACAATTTTTTGATTATTTGCAAAATTTCAAAGTTTCAAAAATTTTAACCCTGAAAAACTGAGCTTCAAATGTGATTTACTTTTGAAAACTTTTTAGAATTGTATTTTGAAACTCAGTTTTTTGAGAATTAAAATTTTTGAAAACTCGACTATGAAGGCTTTGCAAATAATCAAAAAAATCGCGCGATTTTTTTGATTATTTGCAAAGCCTTCAAGTCGAGTTTTCAAAAATTTTAACTTTCAAAAACTGAGCTTCAAAAGTGATTTACCTTTGAAAACTTTTTAGAATTGTATTTTGAAACTCAGTTTTTGAGAGTTAAAATTTTTGAAAACTTGAAATCGCGCGATTTTTTGATTATTTGCAAAGCCTTCATAGTCGAGTTTTCAAAAATTTTAACTCTCAAAAACTGAGCTTCAAAAGTGATTTACCTTTGAAAACTTTTTAGAATTGTATTTTGAAACTCAGTTTTTTGAGAGTTAAAATTTTTGAAAACTCGACTATGAAGGCCTTGCAACTAATCAAAAAAATCGAGGCTTAACTAAAACAGAAAAACGAAATAAGGCCCGACGGGCTTTATTTCGTACTTGCAATGGAAATAAGACCGCAACCCTGGTAAGGGTCTTATTTCCATAAGAAATGGAAATAAGGCCCTATCGGGCCTTATTTCGTCGGGCGTTATTTCACGTCACCGATTATGGGCATTGCAGGCCTTCCTGGCTTGTTTAAACTTGTTCCAGTTTTCCTCAGTTGGGTTAATATAAGTGCGTGGTTAATAAAATGATTGCCAATATTTGTTTGTGACATTGAACAGTAAGAAAAAAAAAAAACACCATAAAACAAATAGTATTAGTTCAAAAATTTTATACACGAATGAAAAAAGTTATTGAAAGCAACAAATTCTGCTCTTAAAATGTTTAAATTAAATTGCATACCTCCACTTCAAAGCTCTTGAATTTTGAACCCGATTTCAACAAAACAACTTAATCTCTTTAGTAAATCAATTTCCGAATTCCACCATTCCTTCTTTATTTTCAAGCAGAAAATTGTATTCCAGCTAAGACCAAAAAAGTATAGGTATCATCTATACCAGCATAGTTATTCTTTTTGTATCTTATACTCTAAATAAAAAAAGAAGCATTTCTTATCGCATGGATAAGCAAAAAAACATAATTCCTCCTTCTGCCGTGCATTAAGATTGTCAATGTTCAATGATACTGACTTTTTTCGACCAGAAATGTTTACATTGCTTTGCTTTGTTGATCTGCTTCCTTCTGTCGTTTAGTTTCTGTTTACCTTCTTATAGATAGACTCTATTATTATCTGAAATTCTAATGATTCTATCTATCTAAATCTAAATCTAGTTAACTTTTTAGGGGATGGGACAAATGAAGGATAAGGAAACCTGACCTAGGAATTATTTTAGACTCTAAACTTACTTTTAATGACCACTTAGACTTTATAATTAAGAAAGCTAACAAAACACTCGGTTTTATTAAGCGATTTTCGCGTGACTTCAAGGATAGTCCTTTAAATCAAATGATCTCAATATATAATATATTATACTTTCTTATTACTGCTGTTAATGACAATTTTGAAAACTGTAAAATTCAAAACTATGTTTTATACAACATTAGATTCATAATTAGATTTAAGCTTTTTTTTATGTAAGTATTTAACGATTTCCAAATAAATAAATAAAAACGTTCCTTTAAAGTATATCATCATATAATTAAACGGCTAACTTTTTTTTTTGTGATATATTTTAAGGGGCCTAAAAACCCCAAACGAGAATACATTACATATCAAACGAAAGCATTTCATGTGCAGATGTGGAGTGACTGTATGTATGTATTATTTAAATAATCTGTACCGACATTGATTAACAATGAATTAATATTAAAAAAAAAGTGAGATTATTAAAACAAAAACAATTGAAAATCGCAAATCCATCCAAAGTAAAGTACCTAATATTTCACACGCATTGAAAAACCAAAACTTCTAACTCTGGATAAAAGGAGGAGTAGGATCCTACTCTGGAGAGAATTTCTATTTTTCCTCGACTCTCAAATATTTAAAAATTCAGTATCTTTCGAAACTAACTTACGTTTTACACTCAAAATAGCACAAATATTATTTTTTTTATTACTTCGTCCCCTCCATGGGGTAAGCCTTGACGTGGCAGAGAGGCTTACGGTGACTACTTTTATGAAGCTTAGAGTTATGCTATCGCGAAACTTTTTTTCGCAGAAGGGCCTCCGATGATCGACAGCTCGAAGCGGAGTAGGATGTTACTACTAATTAGATGCAAATGTTTTTAGGAAAACCAATTTCAGCATTGCACGTGACAATGACATGTTAGGTCCCTTAATAAACCGCATGCTGCCGAACAACTACCGGAGACTGTAAACTGATACAAAGCTGACATTACCGCTATCCAGGAAATGCCTTGGGAACAGTCGGAAAGCACAGCCTGCACGACAACGGACTCAGGCTGATCGATTTTGCTGCGGGCCGAAATGTTGGAGCCAACATCGACTCGGGCCACTAACTCGTCGTAGCCAAGTTAGTGCTACGAATATCCCGACGGCGGCCAAAAGAAGGAAATGCTGCAAGAAAATTCGACGTCGTACGGCTACAATCGTAAGAGACCACCAAATCTTCTCTGATCGAGTGTCAAGTAACCTCTTAAGGAGTCCTATTCCGCCAACACCAAGTATCGAGGACCAGTGATAAGATTGTCAGAAAGCAGTTAGAGATGCCGCCTCTAATGTGCAGAGTTTCACACAGCCACCAAAAGCGATACCCTGCTTTGACGAAGAATGAAGGCAGGCGCACGCAGCCAAGCGGGAGGCATTCAGAGCGGCGGCGGTGCATAGAAGGACAAGAGCTGCTCTTGAACTCTATACGAGCAAAAGAGGAGAGAGGAACGCCGGCTTCTCAGGAGAAAAAGGAGAGAGCATGAGAAGCGTCAGATCAAGGATGTTGAGAGAGCCAACAAGAGGAATGAAATTTGAACGTTTTACCGGAACGTAAAACAGCTGGAAAGTCAAGGTCATCGAGCAAAAACCGATGACTGCAGCGATAAAAAAGGAATCATCATAGAAGAATCGCAGTTAATGCTAGGGATTTGGAAAGACCACTTCTGGAGACTGTTTAACGGCAACGACGAACAAAATCCCGCCGTCAGGCAGGAGCCTTTCATTGGACACGATGATAGCCATAACAATACCGTGAACCGGACCGGACCGGAGCAGATAGTCTAGTTCTCGAGCTTTTCAAAGCAGCAGGCGATAGTCTAGATAGGAGCATGCCCCAAATCATCTGTAGAATGTGGTAGGAAGAATGCATGCTCGATGAACGGAACCTCAGCATTGTTTGTTCGATCCTCAAGAAGGGAGATCCTCTAAACTACGCCAACTACAGAGGAATCAGCTTACAAGATCCTCTCTGCCGTAATATGTGAACGTCTGAAGCCTTTCGTCAACAATATGATATCTGATTGGTCCTCCTGAATTCAGACCAGGAAAGTCAACCATCGACCAAATTTTCACTTTTTGGCAGATCCTGGAAAAACATAAGAATTCCAAATCGATACCCACCATTTTTTCATCGATTTTAAGGACGCGTATGACAACATCTAGAGAGACGAACTGTATAAAGCTAAGTCTAGTTTTGGCATCCCTGCCAAGCTCGTTCGCTTGTGCAAAATGACGATGGAGAACTAACGCTGTGCCATCAAGGTTGGCAACGAGCTTACGGAATCTTTCGATGTCGGAAAATGATTTAGACAAGGCGATTCACTGTCATGCGAATTCTCTAACATCGTTCTTGAAGAGATAGTGCAAAACTCCACGGTCTACCCCAGAGGCACTATCTTCCAAAAGTCTGTTCAACTTATCGCGTAATCATTGGTATTTATATAACGGGAAAACACAGCGTGATGTCAATGGCGGCTTTGTGAGAATTGAGACTGAAGCGGCAAAAATTGGTTTAGCGGTAAATGAGGAAAAAACGAAGTATATGCCGTCTTCGAGGAAATACACTCATCACCGACGCACGGCTCGGACAGAACGTCACAATAGACGCATACAACTTCGAGGTAGCTTTTCTACCTAGGCTCCGCTATTAACATGGGCAATAACACCAGCAGCGCCGAGGTCAGACGATGAATGACTCATGCTAATCGCTATTTCTTTGGGCAAGGAAAACAAATAAGTATAAAAGACCTCTCGAGCAACTTACCTTAGTTGCTGTTTAACTGTTTAACACCCTCATCATCCCAGTCCTGCTGTATGGTGCAGAAGCATGGACCTTGACAAAATCGGATGAACGTGCACTAAACACTATTCTCGAGGGATGTAGGAAAAGAGGAAGACCGCGACTCAGGTGGCGCACCCAAGTATATGAGATCCTCATCAACTTGGAGTGCAAAACTGCTAGCTAGGGACCGAGCTGGCTGGCAGAGACTGTTGGTTGAGGCTCAAGTCCACAACAGACTGTACCGCCACCTTAAGTAATTTATTTATTTATTTATTTCGTTAAATGCTAACGGTCAGGACTTATTTTAACTACATTTATATAAAAAATATCTTAAAACTAATTATAATTATAAGTTTTAATTTTGTATGAAAAAATTGATTTTAAAATTGAGTGATTTTATATTGTCATTTACAGAGTCTATTAAGTTAAAATTTTTATTGAAAATATTTATTAAAAGATTTAAGGGACTATGTGTACCATAATTTGACCTACTATAAAAATTACGAAGTGGCATTTGTCTTCTTAAGGAATAATTACTCACATTAAAGTTCAAGCGACAAAGAATTGATGGCGCTGATATTGAGCCATTTACTACACCGACCATAAAGCTAAATTGTAAGTAAGCTCTGTGGCTGGCAAGAGAGGGAAGGCTTATAAGTTTGAGTCGATCAATATAAGGAGGCAAGATGATCCTGTTCGGCCAAGGAAAAAAACGAAGACAAAATCTTAAAAATCTCTTTTGAATACTCTCCAATCTATTTATGTGGACTTCATAGTTGGAGCCCAAACAACACATCCGTATTCTAAAATTGACCTTACAAAAGAAGAATAAAGAGTCTTTAGTACATACGGATCTCGAAATTCACGAGCGAATCTTTTAATGAATCCAAGTGTCATGTTAGCTTTATTAATAATGTAGTCAAAGTGGTTAGTATATGTAAGTTTAGAGTCCAACACTATTCCCAGGTCAGTAAAACTAGAGACATTACATAGAGGCAACGAATTAAGCGAATAGTTATATACAAAGACATTTTTCTTGCGTGTAAAACACATTGTCTTACACTTGTCAATATTTAAAACTAAACTATTTATATTGCACCATTCCCTAAATCTCTCTAGGTCTTCTTGTAGAAGATCACAGTCATGCATAGAACTAATTTTTCGAAATAATTTCACGTCATCGGCATAAATAAGTGACATGGAACTAACTAAGATAGAAGGAAGATCATTAACAAATAACACAAACAGCAATGGACCAAGATGACTCCCTTGTGGTACACCAGAATTGACTGTAAAACATTTAGAACGTTCATTTTTAAAAACAACACTATATAATCTATCACGAAGATAAGACGACAACCACAAGATGAAACACTCATTAAGACCAATAATTCTTAATTTCTTAAGAAGAGTTTTTATGACAAAGTTTGTCAAAAGCTTTACTAAAATCAGTAAAAATGCAGTCAACTTGTTCTTTGTTTTCAAAAGCGTCAGTACAGAATGTAGTAAATTGCAATAAGTTTGTTATCGTGGATTTCTTTTTTACAAAGCCATGTTGGTTGTCACATAAAATAGATGTACAGTGAAACGAAAGGGTATCACAGATAATAGACTCAAACATTTTTGGAATGGCTGATAATTTAGCAATTGGTCTATAATTGGAAACTATGTTTTTCTTTCCTTTTTTATGAAAAGGTATTAAAAAGGAGTTTTTCCAAAGGGTAGGGAACACAGAACATTTTAGGGAATCGTTGAAAAGTAGGAAAAGAGGATAAGATAAAAATATTGCACACTTTTTTAACATATAAGATGGTAAACCATCAGGACCGGGACTAAGACAGTCATCTAAGTTATCAATATATTTTAGGATAGTGTCCTCAGAAATTGAAAAATCTATTGAATTAAGGTGTGAGAATTCTGTTAGTCTAAAATTATTATTGTTTTCATTAGTAGATATATTACCAAATGCACTTTGAAAATAATCCGAAAACATGTTTGCGATTTCTTCAGAGGAATGGCTGGAGGAGTCCAAATAACTCATTTTTGATGGGTACCCATCAGATTTGCGTTTGCAATTTACAAATTTCCAAAAATCACGAGGATTAGATTTAAGATTATTTTCAGTTTGTATTATGTAGTCAGAATAAAGAAGATTGGAGTAGTTAAGAAATTCATCTCTCTGTATGATATAATCATGCAAGGCCTCTTCAGTCCATGATCGATTCAACTTAGCCCATGACTTATTTCTTTTATTTTTTAAAGTTTTTATATGTAGGTCAAACCATGGTGGAGCGTAATTCAAAAGTTTTCTTTTCCTTAAAGGAACAGTTTCTATAAAACAGTCAAATAATATTTTGTAAAAGTGCAAAACCATTTCATTGCAATTAACGTCCTGACGTAAAATATTCCAGTCAATATCAGATAAAAGTCTATAAAGTTCATTAAAATTACATTTTTTAAAATTGAATTCATGCTTATTCTTACAATGACTTGAAACGTTAAGGGTGTTTAAACTTAGTGAAATTGAGAGTGCAGGGTGGTGTTTGTCTTCTTCCACAATTGTAGTATCGCATGCTTGTACAGTTCCGTCAGAGCAAATGATGTCAGAGAAGTATACGAGGTCAAGAATTTTATTATTTAGATTTTTAATCCCGTTTAGTTGACTGAGGCCTAGAGAGGTCATTCCATCGATGACAATAGTTTCATTTGTAGTAGATACATGAGTCGCAGATAAGAAGTCACATTCTTGTGAAGTAGTCCATTCGATATTTGGCAGATTAAAGTCCCCAACAACAAGTAATTCATCAACATCGTCCATCATAGCATTGATTGATTCCAGGCAATCGTTAAACTTATTATATACGTCATTGTTCGAGGATGGAGGAATATAACAAACAACCATATACAAATAACAAGACAACAGTTTCAATCTCACACACATAATTTCCAGATTAGTGTCCACAAAGTCATCGACAAGGTTACAACACAAGTGAGTACGAACAGCAATCAGTAAACCACCTCCAACAGTAGTCACGTTTGAGTCTCTATGGCGGTCGCGTCGGAAGATTTCAAATTGTTGATCAAACAGCTCAGAGTCAGCGATTGAGAAATTTAGCCAGGTTTCTGTCAGTATTACAACATCATGGAGAATATTGTTGTTATTCTTGTAGACCTTGTTGGTCTTCGTCCTAAGGCCGTTCACGTTCTGGTAATACACTAAAAGTTTTTGTAGCTGCGTTGGTTGAATTGCATTGTCGTTTGCTTTTGAAAAGGGAGAGAGTGATTTGCTTGATTTCGATTATGGAATTCATGAAAGACTATCCCTTGAGGCCAGAATGAATTTGAGTTAAGTAGATAAAAGATTGAGTCAGGAACTTTTATTTTGAAGGAAGAATATCTTGCGTGATTCCGATGCAGCATTTTTTCGACGATCGTGGAATGTAGTGTACCAATTTTCGATTTGATATGGTTTTTGATGTCAAGAGCATTTGTTGTTGGATGAAGTTTAGAGATAAATAACGTCTTAAAACCTTCCACAGTTCTTAACCCAGATTCCAGAGGTGATATAGTCATCTCTTTTGATAAGGGAGCAGTGGACATAGAAGAAAGTGTTGGACTAGGAACCACAACTTGAGACGTCTTCGCTATTGACATAACAGGAAGTGCAGGTGGAGATGATGATGACAATGACGACGGTGATGATGATGAAGACGATGAAGTTGATGATGACGATGAAGACGTTGAGGATGACGATGAAGACGATGATGACGACGATAAAGACGATGATGATGATGATGATGATGATGATGTTGATGACGATTGTAGAGATGAGTCAGGTAATGCAGGAAGAAGGCATGATGGAACACGCACACCATTATTGAAATTAAAATCAGGAATGGAGCGGGGCGGTATAAATGCTTTAAATATAGGTGGAGCTGGTTTCTTTGATTGTTGAATTTCATTTGGATTGTCAAATTCTTCGGATGCACGTTTGTTCGATGTGAGAGGTTGTTCGTTGTGAGAATGAGAGTTTTTATACTTGGCCTTACTCCTAGTTTGTATAGTGCTGTCTTGAGGTTTGGTGGTTAAATTATCAATTCTTGATGAAAGTTGAGTCAATTGGGAGGTTAAGTTTTCCAGTTGTCTAGTATTTTTAATTACATCTCGAGCTATATTCGTATAAGCAAACGGGTCACAATCTTCGCAGAAGAAATAGAATGACTTGTTTTTGTTAAATAATTTTAAGGTGCTGAATGGTGCATCTATGCATTTTATGTGGAAACACCTTCGGCAGTTACCGAAACACATGATGGAGTCAATCATGTAGTCAGATACATCATTACAAGTAGCGCACTTGGCCATGCTCAGGGTGATTTTTAAAAGTAATTTGTTTAAATAAAAATTATTGGTAAAATTTAAAAATGTTGGTTCTTAGTGTACTTAAAAACTGCAGGAAACAAAATTAGCAAATACACAAACCAATATGATGTATAGTCGGCAATGTAGTTGTTATACAGCTGATTATGACAGATGACAGATATGAATGCTGAAGTCAGGTAGTTATTTGAAGAATTGTTGTTTTAATTAAATTCCGATTAAAACAACTTGTCAGGTCCTCCAAAATATTGATTGATATGTTTAACAGCAAATTGCAACTCAATTATCCAGGCAGAGATTCAATCGCAATATGAAAATGACAAGCAAAATGTTTGGACTTTGGATACAGTGCAGTCTCAAATGCTTCATAGGCAGAACATATACAAATTCAGCACTCACCGGGAAAAACATATAGCGAATAATCCAAGCATGAGTGAGAACACAAACTCATAAACAGCAGCAAGTGCACTCTTTTACCAACAGCAAGACTTAATAAACACATAAAACAAATTGACTAAACTGACTATTACAATGATAATTCAAATATTTAACACAGTTCAGAATTTTTAAATCAGTTAAACTTAAGAAAAAAGTATTATATTAACGAGCAGAAAGAAAAGCGACCCAACGTAACTTCGTGTTGAAAAGTATACAAAATAAAAATATGTTTTCAGTACAAAAATCTGTTAAAAAAAAATTCACCTTAAAAAGAATATACTCGTATATAAAGTTGCATTTATCAGGCATAAATACATTTTTTTTAATTTCATATAACAAAAGAGTGTTAGCTATCTTCCTTCTTCTGAGAATATGAATAACTTGAGAGCATTAACTTATACTCGACTATCCAAACTATTGAAAAGTTACTTTCAAACATTTTTTCCCCAAAAATTTGTTATGTAACATTTAAGAAATATATGATAGAGGAATAACATTCATAAATAAAAAAGGTTTACGTATAAGATAATACTATCTTATGCTCTCGAAACACTCAAATCGAACGCATTCTTTTAGCAAAATCATTTAAATTGCCCAAAAGATTCCGAGATAGTTTTGCAACCTTTTAGTACTTCTGATAACCTTTTAAATAGGTAATTAGGACATTAGAACACAAAACAGTCTGGGAATTCTAACAAAAATGTAAAAATTTCTCATTATGCCTTCTAAGATTCCAGAGATCCTTGCGTGTCGTCATCTTGCTTTTACTTCAGCCACCCAAGGCAAAGTGCCTATTTGCAGATGCAAAAAAGATTTTTTCGCAGTCCGCTTTTTTTAAGCATAATGAAATCAGGAGTTTATGTGGACTACTTCGATACTGCACCATAACCATAAGTTGAAAATGAATGAAACATCACAACTTGGCTTACACTACAAGGGTAGACAACTTTTCTAAGGGGGTTTTTGGTATATAGCAAAATTACCAGGCTGTCAAAGTTTCAGGTGCCTCGCAGTATGACTTAACAATTTAAGTGGCATAAACATAAGATCTTGATGAAGGTACAGGTTTGTTGTGTGAAGTTTTCAAAAGAAAGTTATTTTTACATGGCCCCGATCACAAATGTGACGGAGGACCTCGCGGTGTTCTTGGTTTTCTTTTTTCTATCTTCAATAATTTCTGGATAACTTCCTTCATATATATATATTTTTTTTCTTTAGTATAAAGATAGTCGTAGTTAGCTTGTGGCACTTCCATCGAAGGAGGGTAGTTACTTATTTCCTATGTGTTTTTGCAGTAGACAACGGGTGGCGGATAACTGTACTAGATTCTATGATGGGACATCCACTCACAACTTGATTGTCATCATTTTGCTGGCATAAAATAAAAACAAAAAAAAAAGAGGAATAAAAAGACTTCCAGGAAGACAAGATTTCTCTGTGACTGAAATAGCATTTGTGGATAAACGTGGATGTTGTTTGTCATTTACAATTGGAGCACCCGGCACAATAAAATGGGAGAGCTTAAGTATGCTTTTACTCTGTGTTCTCATAGGTTGTCTTTGTACTTACTATTGCTACTTTTCCGGGGGAGTAACCATGGATCCCACTGACATAAGAAGTTTTACGTTACACAGTTTGTTTAATGCGTAAAAAAGTATATGTAGGTTAATTAAGGTAAATTAATACAAGTTTAATTTTAGAAGCTTCATAAAATTGATGTCTTTTGTTTGTTGTAAACATGGTTGGGGTTTAGTTTCGTGAGGATTGGCTTCAATATAGAAATGATACTCAAGGCGCATATTTACTATAATTTATTTATTATTGTGTTGATTATTACTAAACTAAAACTTCGATAACTATGAATGATGATTTGTTTGCTATGCCTCACCCTATTTTACCGTATATGCTCTAGGGAAATAGCCAGTTGGATTCCTCCCCTTAAGATATTCAACTGCAATACCCGCGCCTCCAGGAATGTCAATCAGTTCACCCTTGAGACCAACTTCGGACGTACTGTCATGTACAGAGAATTCTTCTTTAGCCGTACTACGTGAATGTGGAACTCTCTTCCACACTCTGTCTTCCCAGCCATTTCAATATTCAAATATTCAAAACCAATGTTCACGACACCTCCTTTCACGTCCTCTATCCTTTCCGTAACACTCGCACTGTGCTCTTGGCATATAAAGTGTAATGAAAAAAGCCCTTGAGTGCGCGTTGATTATAAAAAAAAAATGTTGTCAAGATATTTTCTTTTAAGGTTTTTTGTGTTTTAGTTATGTAAAAATCTTGTTAAAATATCGAATAAGCATTTTGTTAAGATGTCCTAACTTCTAGTTAGTTTTGGCTTAGTGACATTTGTCTTAACTTATAATTCCCAAGTTATGAGTGATAACTGGTAACAAATAATAAGTCACACTACACGATGTTTTAAATGCAGGATTTTTAAATTAATAATTGAAAATGCATTTTTTGAAAATTAACTTCTCATTTTCAAATTAGAACTTCCACTTCAGAATCTATTCAAATTGTACATAACGAATGAATCTAAACAGTTTTTACCACCAATTACTAACCAGAAGTTTTGAAGTTTATATGCACATCTCACAGAATTCAACATTTCAAATTCACATTTAATTTGATACAGTCCAAAGGATTGCAGTTGCAAGCTCATACTTCCTCGTATAGTTGTGTTTTCCTTTCTCTTTTCAGCTTTCCCAGTCTCTGTAAATTACGGGTGAATTATAAATTTGTCCGTTTTTACCTTGGGTTCCAGTCGTTCGAAATGTGCACATTTATTTAATTAATTGTTCTAGTAGGTTGTGAAGGAGATCAGGGCGTCTCTGTTGTGTATACATATGAAGATGTTGTAGATGCTAATAAACTTCACAATAAAACTTAAGTGACCATGTTCTTAGTTAAGAAATTAAAAAAAAAAAAAACACTTTGTTTGTATTTAAATGAATACAATTTAATATACACGACCGCTGCGAAAGAACTTTCTATCTATAACGAATAATTTAAGAAATGTAAGAAACAATGCATTTTTGCAAACATTATTTTATTGTTTGACTCATGATAGATTGACAAAGTTGAGGGGCAAACATAAGATGTTGTTTACCGTTGCATCATTTTCATATTTCCATTATCCCGCCTCTTAATGGAAGAGTTTGGGACTAAGTCGGTCACTGTAGACTCTTGCTTTCTTGGGGCTCGGGGTGCTTATTGACCACTGTTGTTGAATTTCCTTCTATGAACACCCTGTAGTTGCTTCTTATAATGTAAGTGCCTGTCTTCGGATGTCGTGTCATGCAGTCCTTTCTATATCATGTCCCATTGAATCTCTAATTTAAAATTACAAGTTTTTGAGTAGTATCTAGGGTGTAGAACGCTCTTACATTCCATAAATCTTTTTTTCGATTGTATTTGGTGCACTGTAGTACTTATCTTATGTTCAGTGTCCAACGATCAAGTGAGAAATTCTTTAGATTAAGACTGAATCACTGCTCATCTTGAAAGCGTGTCTATGAATAATAAATCGTATTAAAAGTGATCGGTAAACATTATCCTTTTATTAAATGAGATGAAATGTCTATCGTCTATCTTTTAATGATGCGAACAGTTCTTTTGGATCAAAAGTTTAAATCGAAAACTTTTTAAAATGATAAATGGTCACCATAACCTTCACTGCCTGACTACATCACCATCATCATTTTTAGTATAGTACTACAACCAATTTATGACGAAACCAAGTGAATTGTTCTCTGTTGTGAAGTGGATTTTCTGCTCCACAAAATTAAAAGCAGCAAAATTGAAGGGATACAACAAAAAAAAAATTGGGAACGAAATGATTTCCGTTGTATTTTACATCTAAGTATACGTCTATGCTTACAACTTGGAGCGGAAAATTGTTATTTTACAGTGAAAATACGTTGAACAACCTTTTTCCGTTTTAGTTTTGTTGTTTTTTTATTTTATACTTTTCCATGGTAAACGGAGGAAGATTAATATATATATACATTATACACCAATGAGGACAGTCCATTTTAACACAGAGCCTTGCGAGAATCTGCTTGACTTTAAAAAGGAGATTTTTTTTTCTTTCCTCCAATAACGGTGTATATCATTTTAATGGTCTTAATGAGGCTATTACAGGTAACGTAGCAAAAATACAAAAAAGGAAAGCTTGAAAAAAGGATTAAATTTACAATGGGAGAAAGGACTAACTTCTGAAAATTTATGAAAATAAAAATCAAAATCAAAACAGAATCATTAAGATAGAAAGGTTCTTATGAAATTTGATGCATAAGCGATTGGCATGTATTGTTAAAAGTATTTACTGAAAACTAGTCACCAAAACTTTAGTAATGAACAGTTTCATAAGTAACTACCATGTTGCAAATGGAATCTTACTTTATAATCTTTATTAATCAAGATGGAATTTTCTTAAATTATGTTTGCTTTTAGAATATTCTCAATAATGTAAATACAGTGCCTTGCATAAGTATAACCGCACCCGAAAAAATGCATTTAAAAGAAAACCTGCAATAGGAGTGACTCCTTACTATTTTTTTATTGAGTTGCATCACTGTTCAAGTTGTTATTTCCTCTCCTGATGTTTAAAAATTAAAAACAGATTTTGATGTATTGCAAACATATAACCGCACAATGCAAATCTCTTTGAGGCTGCATTCAGTCAAGTGCTTTCAAATAAAAAACAACAATGCCACGTAGTACGCATTTGAGCGAAATTGAAAAGGCAAAATCTTGGCTTTTCGGTCAAGCGGCCTAAGTCTTAGGGCTATTGGAAGACGAATTTCGCGATCGGATTGTGTCGTTCGAAATTTTTTAAAACATCCAGAATCTTATGGGACAAAAATAAGACCCGGGCGTCCGCAGAAGCTGACACGTCGCGACAAGAGGCGTTTAATCAATGCTACATCCGATTCGGTGCATTCTTTGCCGGAATTTCGTAACGAATTGGGTTAAGGAGTTTCGGTTTTAACCGTTTCTCGTGCTTTAAAAAGCAGTGGAGTGATTGTTCGGGGCAAAATGGTGCCAGCTCCAAATGTAACAGCAGCCCACAAACAAATATTGGAATTTGCCCGCCAAAACATAAATCGGGATTGGAAAACCGTAAGTGACTTTCTATTAATCTACACTTAAATCTTGTTATTCCAAATGGCATACTGGAATGAATGTTTTTTATTATGTTATTTTTAGTGATGAAAAAAAGTTTAATCTCGATGGACCAGATGGTTTTAGTGGATATTGGCACGATTTGAGGAAAAAGAGGTTTGGGGGGCCTTCTGCGAGCGTGGTAAGGTTGCACTTGCCTTCACCTCAACCAGAATGAACAGCACTGACTACACTTCGGTCCTTGAGGAGAATTTGGTACCTTATTTAAGTCGATTTCACCGAGTTGAGCGTGTCTTCCAGCAAGATAATGCCCTAATTCATTTAAGTCGTCAATGTTTGGATTGGTTCGAATCGAAAAACATTAATTTGATGGAGTGGCCGTCACATTCTCCAGATTGCAACTCCATCGAAAATCTTTGGGGAATTTTAACTCGCAAAATGTATGCCCATAATAAGCAATTTGCTAGTGTTGCTGAGCTGCGAGAGGCAGTTGTGACAGAATGGAACGCTTTAGACGACACAATATTGAAAAATTTAGTTAATAGTATGCTACAAGGAATTCTAAGATTGGTCGAAAATAGAGGCATTGCATATTAATTTTTTGTTAAAAATGAACTTAAATAAAAAAAAAAAAAAAACAATAAATGCGGTTATATTTTTGCAATACATTAAAATCTGTTTTTAATTTTTAAACACCAGGAGAGGAAATAACTGTAAGCAGTTACGTGTGCGAAAAATGCAGAAGGAAAAAATAAAGCAAGGAACACGACTTTCTTCGAGTGAGTTTTTTGTTCAACTGATTTACAAAAGAGAAAATATTTTAATTTAAAGTTAGCTATACAAAAATGACATATTGGCAAATGAAATAGATTTATATGAATTAGGGTTGATACACCTGACAATAACGGTACTTTATTTTCTTCTCATTTTGCTTGATCAGTGATGCAACTCAATAAAAAAATAGTAAGGAGTCACTCCTATTGTAGGTTTTATTTTAAATGCATTTTTTCGGGTGCGGTTATACTTATGCAAGGCACTGTATATATTGAGCTCAATCTAAGAAGAAGATAAGCTCGCTAATAACGAAAGGGCTATTTAAGATATTTGAAAGAAGTTTATCAAAGTTAATGTTAGGGAGCAATAAAATAAAAAATCTTGAAATCTTAAGGAAGGTACATATAAACAAAATAGGTGCAAATTTACATAAGCAAAAAAAAAGTCCGTTAAGACGTATCTGCATGTGCACAGGTAGGTGTTGATTAATTTTATTGTCAAGGAATTCTTTTTCTATAATATTCTTTGATATAGAAAACAGTGCCTTTGCGTATTACAGAAGCACGTTAAAGTGCTTTATCCAGCGATAACGGTTAAAATGTGAAATTTTGTCGTCGAAATATTTCAAAAATAAGAAATTAAAATCATTCTTACGCTTTGCATAATGTATATATAGGTACCTTGTACTTATTTCTAAACACTTCCTTATACGTGTTTTTTTTTATGAAATTCTTAAAATATATGTAAAAAAGGCAGTCATTCATAGCTTTTCTAAAAACATAAGGCACTGTTATATTCTTCTACTCCAAAGCAGACTTTTTGCAGCAGAGGGGTGGGTGACTGACTGTAGAAACCTGATAGTTCCAAATTATATCGCTAACCTTCACTTAAACGTCGAATTTGTTGTAAAGAAACTGCATTGCAAAAGCGGTGAATACAAGAGAAGTCCTGTGCTAAATTGATTTATTTTTTTTTCTATTTTCTATTTAAGACCAAATGAAAAAGTTTCACAATAAAATACACGTAAAAGGTGCAAGTTCACATGTACTGTGGATGAAGTGCACAAGTGTCTTTATATGTATTCATAAGCCCAAATGTATTTTTTAATACCATAAGATTATTTGAAAATGTTAAAAATGGTTACATAAATTCTCTAAGTAAACTTTACTTTAATAATTCAAAAATGTATAACCATTTTTGGGGATTCTTGTGTATATTAATTAAATTATTCGAAAAAAATGTTTATTTTGCAGTTTTTTTTTTATAATTAGCACACACTCAAGGGGTTTTTTATGCCCTTATTATGCCAGAGACACAGTGAGTGCTTTGGGAAATAGGAAAAGGGTTGGAGGGGAGGTGCCCGTGAACATTGGTCTTAAATTCCTGAACATTGCAATGATTTGGAAAGACAGAGTGTGGAAGGGAGTTCCACATTCGCGTAGTACGGCTAAAGAACGATTCTCTATACTTGAGGATACGACCGAATTTGGGCTCAAGGGTGAACTGATGGGCTTATTACGGTTGAATATCTTTAGGGGAGCAATGCAACTGGCTATTTCACTAGAGCAAATACCGTTGAAGTAACGGTAGAATAGGGTGTGGCATGAGACATTACGGCGATGTTCGAGAGATGTAAATGACTCAATGATGGTATGATCACCAATCATCTTGAATGCTCTTTTTTGGATACTGTCCAGAAGACTTAAGTATGTCACTAGAGGACCAGCCCAGACATGGGAGTTATACTCAAGCTTTGGACGTATGTAGGTTTTGTAGATGATCAGAAGGGGAAACAAATTTCTTGCACCGCCTTAAGAAACCTAAACATCTTGCGGCATATTTGGCGACATCGCATATGTGCTCGCTCCACAAGAAGTGGTCAGTGATGCACATACCGAGAATCTCGAGATGTTCGGTCTCATTGATGCAAATGCCACTCATGGACAGTGGCAATGGGGGTATGTCTCGCTTTGATGATACAAGACAGCATTGTGTTTTCGAAGCATTAAACTCTACGCGATTATTAATTCTCCATTGTGCAATGCTGTTTAGGTCAGAGTCAGTGAAAATTTTAAATAATTAATTCAAAATAAAAACTGTAAATTCAATATCAAGGGGCACGGTAGTGCCCAGCCAAGTTCTCTAGCAACTTTGGCACTGCACCCTTATTCACAGGAAACAACTCAGGGCACTTTCCACAACCCCTAACTTCTATACCAAAGAAGCCATAAGTTTTAAACTCGCACTATTTGGTAAGAAGAAACACTTCAGTAAATTTCAGATATTTAGCATAAGTAGTTTCTAAGATACAATATTCACAAAAATCGTAACTGACTGACTAATTTACTCACTCACTGACGGATCATCAAAGTTATGAAGCACTTCCTGTTGCCCTAGAAACTTGAAATTTGGCACAGTGATAGGTAATGTGGTACATACAAAGGAAAAATCGAAAATTTGAAATTTTTCAGTCAGGGGGCGTGGTAGCCGCCTACTTTTACATTATTAGTATAAATAACATATGGAGCACTTTGAGAGTACAGAAGAATCATGAAATTTGGTATACAAGTACAACGTGATATAGAACAAATAGTCTAAGAGCCGCTGAAGACCGACCTACACCCATCTGTTAACCGGATGAAACATATTTTCTATCAAATATAATGTATAAACAAATATGAATATGATAGCTTGCCTATCGAAAAGTGTGCCAGGCTATAAAATTTAACTATATTTTAATCAATAACTAACGCCTCCTTCACCCATCTGTTAACCGGATGGAATTCATCTCAAATGATAGTTTTCAACACACAGAATATGAATATGCAGGCTTGCCTCCTTAAATCTGTGCCAGGCTACCAGGCAAGCCGATGTTAAAAAGTTAAGTATACGGGGTGATTCACGAACGTTGTGCCAAATAGCTAGAGCATGTTGGTAGGCTTGAAAATAAAGGTCAATTTCAGACGTTATCAATGCAAATAGGGATAAATCCAGCGTAAATCCAATCCTTGTTTCCTTTATTATTTCCCCAAAAGACTCAGATTTAAAACAAATAATAAAACGAAGTGTAACGAATACAAATTAGTTGACCTTTTTTTAACAAAAAGTGGTTTTGGGTTTTTCTTTATATCTCCAAAACGGCAATGTATTTTTCAATCCGGTTCATTGTGTTCGACTAAAAATTAATAACAGCATTGAATTTGGAAAAGAAAATTATTGCATAATTAAATAAAATTTGGAAAAAATTAGTTCGACATTAAAAAACAAATTTTTTTTTTCACAATTTTGAGTTTGAAAATTAATTTTTCCAAAACTGTTATTTTAAACAATTTTATTTAAGAACAAAATAAAAGACTTAGTTTTTGGCTCTGCAACGAGGTATAGCACGGTGTTGTAGATAAAGCCGTTGAATTTTAATAATTTTTTTTAAAAATAAGTAATTTTTTCAGAAAACTGCCCCTCCTGGCTAAACGGGGGTAATAGGCCCCCCTCTCCCATACAATTTTTTTCTTGTCTCAAGCCTACCAACATGCTCTAGCTATTTGGCACAACGTTCGTGAATCACCCCGTATACTTACCTTTTTAACATCGGCTTGCCTGGTAGCCTGGCACAGATTTAAGGAGGCAAGCCTGCATATTCATATTCTGTGTGTTGAAAACTATCATTTGAGATGAATTCCATCCGGTTAACAGATGGGTGAAGGAGGCGTTAGTTATTGATTAAAATATAGTTAAATTTAATATAGCCTGGCACACTTTTCGATAGGCAAGCTATCATATTCATATTTGTTTATACATTATATTTGATGTATGTTTCATCCGGTTAACAGATGGGTGTAGGTCGGTCTTCAGCGGCTCTTCTACTAAAATAAAATATGAAATTTATGATTTTCAACTGAGGGGCGTGGTACCCACTCATTTAAAAAAAATTTATAAAGTATATGGGGCACCTCTGAT
>CAKKXW010000005.1:24851218-24862892 GCA_920937365.1 Sphaerophoria rueppellii | reverse complement strand
GCCTAAGTTCAGATGTTGATGTTATATTTACGACCAGGACCACACGGGGTCCCGAGGCAAAACAGAGGCTGGGAGAAAGAGTAAAAATAATTACTAGAGGACAGACAATGAAGATTAGGTTATTTATCAAAGCGGCTGCTATCATGGGAATCGAAGAGTATAAGCAAGGGTCTGGTATATCTCGCTTCAACGATACAAGACAGCATTGAGTTTTCGAAGCATTAAACTCTACACGGTTTTTAATTCCCCATTGTACAATGCTGTTTAAGTCAGAGTTTAATGAGCTTGTCATATTTTGCCGTTGCAGTTCCACATCCGAAGAGGAGGGATGTGAATCTGGGAACGAATATGAGAAGCTAAGGGTACTATCGTCGGCGAAACTATTTATTGGATTAGAAGTAACAGACAGGAGATCATTAATAAAAATGAGAAAGAGGGTCGGAGACAAAACGGAGCCCTGGGGCACACCAGGACCAGCATTTATATTGTAGTTGTAGACTTGAATCCGTCCAAAACAACTTGTATTGAAAGGTTCGAAAGAAAGTCTATAATCCAACGAAGAAGGGATTCATCGATACCGAAGGCACGCATTGTCGATAAAATAGCAAGATGTCAGACTTTATCAAATGCCTTTGAAATATCAAGTGCAATAATCTTACTTTCTCCAAAACGATGTAAAGAATTGTTCCACTATTCGGTGAGATAAACCATCAAATCACCAGTGAATCTGTTGCTGCGAAAGCCGTACTGCCGGTCATTAAGAAGCTTTCGATCTTCGAGATATTTCTTGAGCTGATAGTTTATCAGCGTTTCCATGACCTTAGAAAGAAGGGACGTAAGTGCAATCGGACGATAATTGGAGGGGGAGGAGGATTCGCCTTTTTTGGGTATAGGCTGGACAAATGCTGTTTTCCAACTACTCGGAACGAGCCCAGAAGAATAGGATAGATGGAAAAGCTTACGCAAGGGTTTTGCCAGCGATGAAGAACACCTCTTCAGATTAATAGCGGGGATACCATTTGTGTATGTTGAGATCCTTTAGGACTCTTGCTACAGCACGAGTGCGAAAGAAAATTTGTCCCATGGAATCATTGACGCGCTCGAGAACTGGAGGAGTCATGATACTCTCTGGCAGCGAAGAGTTGGAGGCGAACTGCCTAGCAAAAAGGTTAGCTTTCCCAAGCGAGCAAACAACTGGAGTGTCATTTTCAACAAGCGTAGGGACCGAGGAAGCAGAAGAATTCTTCCGTAAGCTCGCTGATAACCTTAATGGCGCTGTTGAGTTCTCCATCGTCATTTAGCACAAGCGCATCGTGCTGTGAACGAGTTTGGCAGGGATGCTACAACTAGACATACTTTTATAAAGTTCGTCTCTGTAGATTCTGTCATATGTGGACTTAAAATCGATAATCGGTGGGTATCGATATGGAGTCCATAGGTTTTTTCTAGGATCTGCCGCAAAGTGAAAATTTGGTCGATGGTTGACTTTCCCGGTCTGAAGCCACATTGATAAGGATTTTTGACAAAAGGCTTCAGGTTCAATTCATAGGGCAAGGATTCTTCCAACCATTTCATGCACATGATTTGGTGCATGCTTCTAACTAGATCGTCGTTTGCTGCTTCGAACAGCTCGGCAGCTAGTTCATTGGCTCCAGCGGCTTTATTGGATTTCAGCCGTGACATTGCCGTTTTCATTTTTCTTGGTGGGGTTCTCGGAATTGTTATATCATCGTGGATCCTGACTGACGGCGGGATTTTGTTCGTCATCGCCGTTATATAGTCTACAGAAGTGGTCTTTCCAAATCCAAAGCACCGTCTGCGCGACATTGGTTCTTGCTCGATGACCTTGAGGCAGTTCGCATCTGGCATAAAATGCGCTCCCACTTTTTTCTCCTGAGAAGCCAGCTCTCCTCTCTTGCTCGTAGAGCTCATCAGCAGCTCTTATCCTTCTTTGCAGCGCCGCTTTGTATGCATCCTGCATGGCTGCATGCGCCTGCCTATATATTCTTCGTCAAATCAAGGGTTTCGCTTTGGTGACTGTGTGAAACCCAGTACATTTGAGGCGGCATCACTAACTGCTTTCTAGCTATGTCGCCACTGGTGACTGGCCTTCGATACTTGGTTTTGGCGGAATAGGACTCCTTAAGAGTAGAGTACAATCGTCCTACGATTGTAGCCGTCCGACGTCGAATTTTCATGCGGCATTTCCTTGTTATGGCCGCCGCCGCTGTCGAGATATTCGTAGCACACTACCTTGGCTACGATGAGGTAGTGGTCCGAGTCGATGTTTGCTCCTAGAAAAGTTCGAACATCTAGAATGCTGGACAAATGCCTTCCGTTGATTGCAATGTAATCAATCTTGTTGACGGTTTAGATGCGGGAACCACGTGCTTGCTAGCACAACATTTCGCTTCGGGGGGTAATTAGTAGCAACAGCGTGTCGACCATGGTTGGCCTTTCTACGAAAACAAGTTTCGCATAGGCATTAAAAAAAAAACTTTCTTTAAACTGGAATTTTAGTAAAACTCTCTCAAGATAGAACAAAGTTTTGTATCCTGGTTAGAACTTGACTTATGAAGAATCGACGCTTAATGTTATGAGTAAAGTTGAGATCAAGGCAAAAATAACTGAACTGATCTAAGTTAGTTTTATGTGAACAAAAGGTAAGAAAAGAACTCCAAAAGAAATATCGTTATTGGTATCCAGTTTGGGAGAACGCTGTGCAAAATTAATGTAAATGTAAATATACATACATTTAATTTCAAGCTTAAATGCTATAATTTCTTTTGTTTTGCTAAAATACAGTTTTCTAAGGAAACTGGACATAAAAAGTCTAATTGAAAGAAGTAGCACTTGGTTGTATAAAAGGGAACTAGGTACAAGCGTTTATGTTAATTGACAAGACGAATCAACTGAACTGTGGATAATAGAAATGTTTACATGTACACAAATCGTTCCTCTTCACATTGAAAACGGTTGAATACACATTAAAACTCTAACAAAAATGATTTCAGAGTTTTCTTTGAGGTTGACACAGATCTACAAACTATGGTCTATCATTGCTCTATATGGCAATGTCCATGGTTGATGTTTTGACCTGTGCTTAGCATCAGCCAATCGAACAGTGATTCTCCATACGATCGTGATTGGATTCCCAGGTGCGGTTGTTTGTTTTTGCAAACCAAATGGATAAATCTTCATTTATTTGAGTAGGTACTCTGTTGCTGGCTCATTGAATTCGTATAGAATGGATTTTTATTTTCTTTTGAATTTTGATACGGCTGAATGGGTTGTTCGGGATTTACGTTAGTGAGCACGGCACGACGCACGCTCGTACTGTCTTGTTTTTGTTTTCAGTTTTGGTGGCATATGGATGTCTAAATTAAGAGTTCTTTGTCATATGGTAACAGACGGCCGGAAGAGGCACTCCTTATATCTCCAAATGATTTATTACCGTATTAAATATGGGATGATCAATAAAAAAAATTGTTCTTGATGGGAATTAAGAATTTAAAGTTTGAGAATGTATGTTTCAGTTTCATGCATAGAAGATCCATATTACAAAAAATAATTATTTATGAATCAAAGCAGCGTAAATTACTTCAGTGCTTACATGAAATATTGAAAACAAAAATCGTAAATTGGTTCTGATACTTTTTTCCTTTACATACATTTAAAAATGTTTCCTTCTTAAATTATGTTTTATTTTTAAGAAGTAGCAGAAATCCTTGTTGCACAATTTACGTGGATTACAAAAAGTATAATTTTTCACCAAATTGTTCATAGCAAGAACATCATTATTAATTTTCTGATAAATAATTTTTACATTTCATATTATTCGTATAACAAACAGCATTATTCAATTTTGTATATCTTTATCTTTATACATATTATAATTATACTCTTTTCATTTCCAAGAAGAACATAATTCAATAATTTTGTGAATATTCAATTTCATTCCGGTCCTATGAATACTCGTAGATTACTTTGGTTTGTTCAATAAGCCCCATATACATAAAGAAAAATACAACACTGATTCTTATTCAAGATAGGGAAAGAAGGGCATTAATAAATCAACGAAATAAATAATAAATTCTTCGGTACGCTCATTTTGATCAATTTCATCTACCAGTAGCAAATTTAAGCCCACTCTGGTAGTGGTATACAGGAAAACGCAAACCGAGCGGGAAATATGCAAAAGTCATCGTAAAAATTAACTCACGACTCCTTAGAGTGTTCATCAAGGATATAAACTGCGCTGATGGTTTTCATACTTTAGTTCCATGTTCTAAGAGAGCTTTCAGGTGGATATACCTACACTTAAAACGACATACTTTTGAAACCATCATTGAAAACGAATTACAAGTTTCACACAATCAGAGAAAGATAAAAAAATATTCGCAGAGCCCCATAAATCAAAGTCGTTTCGCTCTACCGAGACAGAGAGTGTTGGTTGGTTGGCTGCCAAAATTTGAGAATGCACAGCATTTTTACCTTTAAAAAAAAATCGGAATATCAAATTGGGTTTAATGGAAGAAGTGATGATACAGCTTTTTGGCTTAAAAATGTCTTCTTATATTTTACAAAATGCAGGTAAAAACTTACGCATAGATTAACTGTTTTTTTTTGTAAATTGTAGTGTGTTATTCTCACTAATTAAACAAAAAAAAAACACTTGCATTCACACCAAAGAACATTTTGTACAGTTATTTTGAAATGTTTTTAAAAGAAATGGTAGGTGACCCGAATTTGACTCGCGAGTGAGCCAGCCAACCGAGAACTCTGAGAGTTCACACCCAACGAATAGTACGGTTTTGTAACAAAATAAGAATTAATGATTTAAGAGTGGATTCTTGTTTGTTAAAACAAGATGTTTGTGTTTTATTATTGAAATCATCATACCTACATACCCCTACCATCCAAAACGGGAAGGGAAAGGACATCATTTTTAGATGTGTAAACAATAAAGAGTGACAGGTAAAACATTACCGAGGACGTTGTCTGCTGTTACTTGCTACTACTTTACATTCGACCATAATCGACCATAAAATAGTTTGGTAGAAATCAAACTTTGATTTCGTTGTTTTTTTTTTTTCAAGGCCATGTAAGGCCTACTGAAATGACTTTATAAAAGGACGAGTTGGCCTTATTTCACTTTTAATTTTAACAGAAATTCAGAATAATGTTCAGAACTGAAGATTTGTCCAGTAAAAATATACCGTGGATAAGATTCTCTTTACATTTTAAGCAAATTCAACGTTTTGTTTCAATTTAGTATAATTTAAAAAACTTGTAAATAGTCTTTTCAAAATTGTGGGTAGTTATTTCTATTAAGAATTTAAGAAAATAATTAACTAACTAGAAAACTAGAGCGAATACATTATTGATCCTCATCATGATTTCCGCCCAAAAAAATCGATTTTTTTTTTTCTTCCTCCGTGAATTATGGGCGTAAAAACTCCATGTTCGAAAAATTCCCTTTATCGGCATCAATCCTTCCTGGTGAAATTGAACGATATTTAAGCTTAAAATTTATACTTTTGTTTTATTGGTGAAAAGTAACAGTTAAAACATAAACATATATAATCTTCTAAACCAAAAGTGAATAAAAAAAAAATATGAAATACCGATTAGAAAACGGCTACGAAATTCATTTCAATTTCATGAGCGCAGTACAAACTAGCGAACGAGTGAATCTGCAGAAATCACTCATTCGAAACATTTATTTGTAAGCCTTTTGATCAAATTCTCGATTTGCATTTTCGTACAAATGCAATACTTTCCGTTACTACCTTAAAACCCCATTTAACAAGATAAATAACGAACTTAATTTGTTAAACATCAACTGTCGTCGTTATTTAAACTCTCAAATACGAATTAAAAAAAAAAATACTTTCTAAAATCAGAAATCAATTATTTGAACTAAAAACGACTTCACTTTGACATTGACGTTTCCAAAACAGTTTCCTATATGTATGTTAAATGTTCATTTTTGAAATGATAAATAATATAGCTGATATCTTTAAAAATTGCGCCTTACAAAAAATATAAGGTACTAGCAGACCCGACGAACTTTGATTCATCAAGGTTTTTTTTTTTGTTTTTTGAATTTATTTTCTGTGAATATCTATTGTGATCTCAGTGTAAAAATCGGGGTTTAATAATTCAATAAAAATTCAAAAGAATATAACAACTTTATTTAATGAAAAAATATTTTAAGAAATATTATAAAAAACATAGATGAATATGGATTGAAATTAAATACTGCGATAAGATATTCTGAAAATTTCTCTATACCTATCTCAATTCTCAAACAAAATGCAAACTTTTAACGGGTGTGATTAATTTCAAAGCTCTTGTTTTTTTTTCAGATCTTGAGACCTTGGTCACAACATATCCATTTTTTTGTATTTTTCTTATGCACCAAATATTCTACCTTTTCTTTTCTTATATTTTTGAAATGTGGTCATTTCAATTATCAAAACAACTAAAAAACTCTAATTTGCTACTACTTCGTTACACATTCATTAAAAAACATTTTTGGTTTCTTATCATTTTTTTTTAACAGTTTCTAAGTTAATGTTGTTTAAACAAAGCCAACCGTATGACATAAGGATTCTATACGTTGACTTTTTTAAACTTATGGTTATGAGTTTATGACTTATGACCACTTATCCCCCTTTTATTTTAAGATTGTTGATTGTGGTACCCGTTGCACATATCCAATTGTACTTTGTTACAAAGAACGATTTTGTTCGAATTCTGCTCGTGTCGATAGATTTTATTTCATCTTTCACGGATACTACCTCTTGGTAACAACACTTTCAAGAGCATTAATCAGTTATGAAAAAAGTACTTTTCAATTTTGTCGTTCGGAATCAGCGTTGAATTGTAGCTATAGGTCCCCTCAATTCTTGATACGCACTCAGAAAGTTTTCAGTGAGTGTAAGCCACTTAAGCCTTGGCTCTTGAGGAGCTGTCGCACGACTCTATTTATTTATTTATTTGTTGTTGTTGCGAAGTTCAGTTATAATCGACGATAATCGATGGTGTGCAAAGAGTTCAGAGAATTTCCATATCTTTATCTTTTCTTAACGGTATTTTTGTTTTTTTTTTTTTTTAATTTAACGATCGGCTTATCTTGGAATCTCGTCCTTTTTTTGTAAATTGGCATTTGCTATTGATACTTCCTTAATTGTTTAAACATTTTTATTTCTCAGGAACTACTTTTTTTTAATTTTGGCACTTAAGCATTTAATTTCTTACCATAATCAAATCCTTTTTGAGTAGACTTTAAACTTTATGACAAACTGGCTCTGAAAGAAAATTTGTTTGGCTGGTTAAACCAAAGAAAGGGTGATTGGGGAAGCTAGTTTTACTTTTACCCGTCAAATTACATTTTTTATTCAATATAGATCAGTGAAATGAATGAAAGCAAACACGTTACTTTGTTTATTATTCTTCAGAAACATATGTGAAAATTAATTTTGCTCATAACTTCGGAATAGGTGAATGTACGGAAAATTTCTAACCGTTTAAACCTTCCCAGAACTTCCACGAATATTTCAAGACCAAATTTAGATAAATCGGTTTAGCCATTCTCGAGTTCAAGATAGGCTCACGAACAGCATTTCATTTTTATATGCATATATAGATAAGTTGAAAAAGAATATTCCTTGAATGAACAGAAATCCGGATTGAAATTTAAGAAAAATATAAAAGTGTTAAATAATTTTAAAGGGAAATGTGTGGGATATTTTTATTAATGTACGTAAAAACTGTGTTTTCTCCTAAAATTATGCTATCATTTTTCTTTTATCCAAATTCGAAGTGAAATCTTGTTCGGGCGAGATCCCCGATAGCTTCTAAATTCATGATAAGGCTGATTATTCCCCCTTCCGTTACCCCTTTTAATCGCTGCCCCGCTACCTCCTTACTCCGCTACACTGCTACCTCTTTACACCGCCATCCCACTTCCCAGCTACCAAGCTGCTCCGTTACCCGGTTACCCCGCTGTCTCGCTATCCTGTTACTACGCTGCTCCGCTATCCTGTATTGTTCGCTGTTATAATGATGATTGTCTTTTATTATTCAGCATACCTTCATAATATTTTTTCTTTGGAACAGAAATAATCTTATGAAAAAATAATGCCAATTTCACTTCTGCGAACGATGTACAAACAAAATCTAATAATAATCGACGAAATTTTCACGAAAACTGAGTCAGCAGTGAGATACAACTTAGAAATTTATTTATTAAATTTATTTCTTACTGCCACACCATAAAAAATAATAATAAAAAAAATATGTGTCCAAAAAATGCAAACAAAATTTTTGGTGTGAGCCATTGTTAACAATTAACGTAATATAACAATTAGTTATTAACCTATTTTATCGGACCTACTGAATATACGTATACAATTTCATCAAAATCGGTCCAGCCGTGAAGAATTTGTTTGAGCCCTAATCTAACTTGCCCTAATCTCATTAACAACTGGTTCGAATCCAAAAATTCTTTCTGTGTTAGATAGTTCATTCATCGAGGAATAAGAGCGTATAATTATCGGAAAATGTGCAAAAACGGGGAATATTATTCATCTTTGAGGGCGTCAATTGTTTGTTTGAACAAGCTGATCTCAGGCACTGCTTAATCGAATTGAAAAATTATTTTTGTGCTGCGTAGACCATTTGTCGATGCAGGCTATAAGCTTTATAACATTGCGCTGTTATTCCTCTTTAAATGATTAACAAAATGTTCGAGACAATTCGACTCACTATAACCCTTTTAATAGAGATCAAATTTTATAGAAATAATCATGTTTTTTTTTGATAAAGAAATAATACTGCGCACACCGCCAAAGGAGTTAAAGTTGAAAAAGATATTACACAAATATTCAATTAGGTAATTTTGTTTAATTTTGTTTGCCTATATGATCTTGTCTGCCGTGCTGTGTGAACGTTTGAAGCCCTTCGTCAACAACCTGGTAGGTCCTTATCAGTGTGGCTTCAGACCCGGAAAGTCCACCATCGATTAAATATTCACCCTACGGCAGATCTTGGAGTAGACCCAGGAACTTCAAATCGATACCTACCACCTTTTCATCGATTTCAATGTCTAAAAAATCTCATCCGTCTGTGTAAGATGACAATGGAAAACTCACGCTGTTCCATCATGGTCGGAAAAAACCTAACGGACGCTTTTGATGTCAAAAAAGGTTTTAGACAAGGCGATGCGTTGTCATGCGATTTATTCAACATTATTCTTGAAAAAGATTGTGCAGAGCTCCAAAGTCAACACCATAGGCACAATCTTTCAAAAGTTCGTTCAGCTACTAGGATACTCACACGACATTGACATAATTGGAAGAACACAGCGTGATGTCAGTGGAGCGTTTGTTAGTCTTGAGACGGAAGCCAGGAAGATGGGACGACGTCTTGGAGCAAACATCAACATTGACAGATTTAACTTCGATGTAGTTAAGGACTTGTCTACCTGGGATCCGCACAGACAACAACACCAACGCTGAAATCAAACGAAGAATCACTCTTGCCATCGCTGCTTCTTTGGACTTAGAAGCCAATTGAGTAGTAAAGTCCTCTCCCTAGCAACTGAAGTGACACTCTATACAAAATCCTCATCATCCCGGTCCTCATGTATGCTGCAGAGACATGGACTATGACAACATCTGATGAAAACGCTTTGGACTGCTTTGAGAGAAAAAATCTTCGAGTGATTTTTGGTCCTGTCTGCATTAATGGAGAATGGACACGAAAATTCAACTAAGAACTGTACGAACTGTACAGCGACACTGACCTAGCCAGAAAGTAAAGGTCCAACGACTTAGATGGTTGGGTCATGTTCAGCGAATGGAAAATAATGCTCCGGCTCGTAGAGTCTTCGAATCAAACCCGGAAGTACGCGACGTCGCAGAAGAGGAATACTGCGAGCACACAGGTGGTAGAGGACCTGAACCAACTTGGCGTGCGAAACTGGAGACAGCTAGCCAGGGACCAAGCTGGCTGGAAAAGTTTTTTGGGCGAGGTCCGACCTGGATTGTAGCGCCACCATAAGTAAGTAAGTTAGTATATGACAAAACTGCATTTGTATAAAACTTCAAATAAAAGCATTAATTACGGTAAAATTCACTTTTTTCTAACAAACAATGCTTTTATTTCACAAGCAATGTTTGTAACTTGATAAAATCTAAATAATGCCGAGTTTTTGAATTGCTTGGGAAATAAATAGGAAGTGAGAAAGAAGGCGAAAGAATTTGCAAACTTCAACATTCGGCGTTATTTCACTCAGCCTTATTTCACAGACCTATGTTATATGTAATATGGGTATGCTATCGTTCGTGAAAGATGATTAACTTTGGACAATATGCTGTTACAAACGGAAAAGCAGTTGTTTATCTTTACTGAAATTTACATATTAATATTTCAAGTCGGAAAGGTTTTTTTAAAAAAAAAAAAAAGTAAAGAAGAATTAAGCCTTGAAGCAGATAAACTACAAAATTATTTCATTTTTAACTGAGTATTATAAAATTCGATTCTGTTCAGTTCATGGAAAATCAGACAAATTTAAATTGCTCTTAATTGTTTTCATATAATCAACAATTAACAGGATTTTATTTATTGTTCGGTAAAACTTAACATTAATTTCTATTGAATTAAATGAATGATGAACTATTTACAATTCTACCTGCATATGTAAATACAAGAAATGATTTAAGTATTTGTATAAAAATTGCGATAAATAACAACGAAGCAGGTCAATAATAATAACAGGACAAAATGTTTGTTTAGTTAATGAAATGTGTTTGTGTAGCAATGGTTGTCCATGCATAACAACTTTAACAATTGCGTTACTAAAACAATGATGTTCGAAGGGTAGATATGTGCATTCAAGTGGACACAAGCGTCCACTGAAACCTCTGTCTATCAACTCCTACTCTCCACCTCCCCGTGGTGAACATCGGGTGCCTAGTACCTCCGACCGAAGATTGGGTTCCAACCCCAGTGGGAAGTTGTTGGCGGCAGCAAAGAGAGAGAGGGGGAGGAGGTATGCGTCCACTAAGGCATGCCTCCTTTTTCAACAGGCGGCAGCGGAAGAATTCCCAAGATGGAATCAACGGTGGCGTCTACAGTTCCAGTCAGGATGAACTACTTAGTGAACACCTTATAGGGCTACTACGAGATATTCGCAGCCCAGGCCTATAAGGAGCGGTTTGGCCGGCTCTTCGTCTTAGAGTTAAACTAAAGACCTGGCCCTCCAGGTTGGGGGTCGTGCGTCGGGGTGACTGCCCGCCCACATAAAGAAGTACTAGTTCCGAAACACCAACAAGCCTCGGATACGGACGGAATTAATGATGACGACCCACGCAAACGATTTAAGGACAACGAATTTCGGTTTTGCACGTGGAATGTTAGGTCCCTTAACAGGCCACGTGCAGCCGAACAACTAGCGGAAGCCCTTGACTGCTATAAAGCAGATATAACTGCCATCCAAGAAATGCGATGGGATGGTCCGGGCCTACGCAAAATGAACAACTGTGATATATACTACGGCGACTGCTACCGGGAACAAAATCAGCGTCTATTTGGATGTGGATTTGTAGTTGGGACTCGACTCAGGAGGAATGTCTTGAGTTTCAACTCAGTGAATGAGCGCATC
>CAKKXW010000005.1:24791951-24817148 GCA_920937365.1 Sphaerophoria rueppellii | reverse complement strand
AAGAAGAACTAATTTTTGGATCACAAAAATTGATCCAAGTGAAAAGCAGGATCTCATTTTGTTGTTGTTACACATATAAATCAATGATCTGATCTGGATCATGGTGATAATAAAACGCAGCTGATATAACTGACGTAAGAAAAACTTAAGGCCGTGTCCGAATTGGGTTAAAAAGTGATTAAAACTTGACGTTTGGTTAAATTTTGACATTTCGCATTGAATGAAATGTGTTAAAAATTAGACTAGCTGTGGAGCAGGTTAAAATATGACAGTAGTGGTTAAAAATTCATCCATTTTTAACCACAATTCATAGAATTCGGACACAGCCTAAAGCGGAAAACACAAAGCTGCTTTGCTGTTAGCGTTGAGTGACATATAAAGTTCAAGCATAGGAATTGCTAACAACTTATCACAAAGCAGCTTTGTTGCTCGACCTTTGATTTGACATACTCTGAGAACCCCGTAACATAAACGTAACGTAGCAAAAGCTGTAGCAAAAGTAGAAATGTTTTCTACTTTTTGATATGTATTTGCTCACCGACACGTTTCCTTGTTTGTATGTATGAAAATTTTATTTCAATTTTACTTCTATTTTGCTCTCGCTGTCGGTTTTGTTTTCAAAAAAGAAAAATAAATAATTTTTTGAGAAAAAATATTTGAAGAAAATAAAATAAATTTTGTTAAATGACAGATATCAGTCAAAGTTTAATCCAAAGTATTGAAGCGTAACGGAGTCAGCGCTAACAGAAAAGCAGCTTTGTTTTTTCCGCTTTAAAAAGAGATCGCCAACCATCTAATTCAAAAAAATGTTCTCAAACGTAAGCAACACATTAGTTGTCTTAATTGACATTTGTAAGGCGCATTCACTCGAATTGAAACAATAATATACACATAAAATCTATGTTACTATTAAGACAGAGACGCCCATACTTGCGACTTTTCAGTTTTATTTTATTTTATTTTTTCCTTTTTCTCTCTTTTAGGTTAAGTTAGGCTAAGTTTTCATTCTTATGATATCGTCTTGTTGAGTGGATATGCTAAATAAATTTACTGTGAAAGACGAAGTCTTAAAAATATAATTTGATTATTAAACAAACAAAAATATCTTCCAAACTAATAATTGTATAGCCAGACCACTTCCAAGTCGGCAAAGTGTAAATTTAAACATAAGCTATCAAAATAGAATTAAGACAAATCCGTGTAAAAAAAAATCTCAATAAATACTACTACTACTACTACTATATTTTACCCATGCGACACGAGTCGATTTTCTTCCGTCTCATATTTTCGAATTTTGTTTCTCTTTTGCACTTATGGGGTTCGAAAAGTTGCACGCAACCAGTTTCATCGTGTAATAGCAGACTATGTGATCCAAAAAAAAGTAGATGTAAATGTAGTTTAAACTCAAACTCCAAACACCGATTGCAACGCCACTTGTTTCCAGTTGTAGAGAATCGGTACACATTCCACTAGTCACTTTATTTCTCAAACGTCAAAACAATGGAAACCTTTCCAATATCTTCCATTTCAATTCAATTTCCAATATCCAACCAAGTTGACTTTTACAATTGTATTTGTCAGATGGTCGTCAGTTTACAACAATATGGCGGCTCGTAGACGTAATTCGCGGACAGAAATGAAATAAGATGTTTCAAAACTGCATTATTTATTGTCAATTTATCAAAATCTCCGGACGTGTGTAGTTGGTAGTTGCATTAAAAACAGTTAAAAAAAAGTTGATACAAGTGTTTAAAGTCAAACGACAGATTAACTTGTGTTTATCCAAAGTCTAAGACGAAACCGAAGGCAAAACTCCGCCTGTCTGATGTGCCTTTTTGTTTGTTTTGTTAAATGAAATAATGAAATAAAAAATCCAGACAGTACAATATACAATTATGTATCGCGTTGTGCTCGTTACATGCAAATAAAAGAAAGTTTTATTAAATCAATGCTATGAAATAAAATGTGTACTTCTTGGTTGCAGAAATAATTCGAAATAAGCCATAAGTGTCTGGTGCTCTACCCGAAAAAGTTTAGTTCCCTATTTACTTATATTTTAATGTGAAATTTGTGACGTCTTCCATGGATTATTTATTTATAATTTCATTATTGTGTGCAAAAGTATAGCAGCGTTTGGGATAAGTGACCAGACAATTTGTAGCCACCAGCTGTTTTGAGAGGGTGAGAAAAGAATTTATTGTGATCGTCTGACAGTCTTGTCTCGTTGAGCTTTGGAAAATCGAAATAGAACTGTAGAATAAACAAAAAGTTTGTGTAGCGTGTTAGCACTTAACGTTTGTATATTCCGTGTTTTTGACCAGAGTTCTCAAGGTTGCGCCTAAAATTAGCAATTTAGTTGCTGTCTATGTCTTTGAGAAAGGGTTGAAACAACAGAGTTACCATAACATAATTCTGTTTTTCTATGGATAAAAATCTACCTTAAGTAGAGTCAAATGCACTTTCATTACCTACTGTTGAAACTCAAATGTTCATCAAGGTTAATAGATCGTCCCGTTAAATCGAAGGTCGGATAATCGAATTTCAACTGTAGAATCATTTTTAAATTCTAATTTTATTTATTGACTTTAGAAGTTAAGGTGTTGAGCGACCGTCATTAATTTTATTTTGATTTAATTCCTTGCTAGCTAACTCACCGTCTTGAGTCTGGCGTCTTAGACGGTTCGGCCATCCTGAAACGTGCTAGCTCACTTTCATTTCTGAGTTAGTTCAAAGACTGATGTCAACAGTCTCTTTAAAAGAGAACACTGCTAAATACTCATCTTTTCAACATTCATACATTCGTAGCCCCTTTTTAATAATAAAATGAGAATAAGCAGTTTTTGCAGTAAGCAATCCACACAACATCCAGGGAGTATCGCTGATATTTAAACGCAACTAAATGTTGCAATTATTACTCTAAGAATTCAATAGGTTAGGTTAGGTGATACGGGGTGTACACAGCGTGAACTGTTGCATACACGGGGGCTTACTGGTCCATTGTGATCCCCTAGAAAAATAAAAGTTAGCATTGATGTTCTTCAAACTTGCCGATTAACGTAGACTGGCTCGTTAACGAACCAGCCTGTGCCATCTAAAAATTTCCTCATGTTTGTCATTGAGACCTGTGCTAGATCATCCAGTTCCCCAACAAACCTGTTCCAGAAATGACGGAGTCGGTTAGTTTGGAGGTTCGGACAGTCACAGAGCAGGTGTTTGATAGTTTCTATTTCCTCCTCATCCTGACAGCTCCTGCAGAAATCGGGTGCAAAAGCCCCTATTTTGTTGGCCATTGTGCCAATAGCGCAATGACCCGTTAGTAAACTTATCAGGATTTTAATGTTCCTTTTACTCAGCGATAGAATTAACCGAGTTTCCTGGATTTCCAGGAGTTATTGATTTTCTACTACCTGCATCTCCTTCTGAACCTTTCCTGGCTAGTTCATCTACTATTTCGTTGCCTTTAATATTGCTGTGTCCAGATTCTATTTAATTCTTTCCTACAGTTTAAAACTGCTTTTGATTTTATGGTCTCACTGTTAAGACTTTGATAGCAGCCTGGCTGTCCACGAAAAGAGTAATCTCCGAGGAGCTTAGCTTTTCATAATGTGCCATTTCAGCTGCTTTTTCAATGGCATAGATCTCGACCTGAAAGACACTACAGTCAGCTTGGAGTTTATACGCCTCTCTGATGTTGAGAGATTGGCAAAACACTCCAGCACCTGTTCCTAATTCCATTCTTGAACCGTCAGTGTAGAAAGGGATACCCTGTCCACTAATAAGTGAATAAGAATCCCAACCCTGTCTTTCTGGTATGCAAATAGAAAATTCCCTATCAAAATCTAGTAGAGGGGGAGTGTAACCGGTTGTCCCCATCAGTCCTGGAATCATGTCGTATCTTTGTAATATTGACATGGATATGGGTGCTGTGCTTCCAAAATTATGAACTCATCCAGAGCCGGGAGATCCAAGATCATTTCTCAGCCCTGATTTTTCCACCGCTTTCCACCATACAATAGAGCAATATGTGAGAATGGGTCTGACAATCGCTGTGTACATCAATTGGATGACTTGCGGTCGCATACCCCAACGTACGTCGAAGGTCTTTTTGCACGTGTAGAATGCATATAGTGCTTTTTACATAATTTCCTCAGTATTACGCTTCCATGTAAGCTTGGAGTCAAGGATTACTAGAAATTTAGCTTCCTTAGAAAGTTTTAGAGGAATACCATTCAATTAAGGAGGGTTAAAGGCCTCCAGTTTCCGTTTTTTCGTGAACGAAACTAGCTCTGTCTTGTGGGGTTGACCCCGAGGCCATTCTTATTTGCCCAAGAAGATAAATCCTTAAATGCGTTTTCCATAATGTTTTCGATGATGGTAAGAAACTTGCCTGATACCAAAACCACTACCTATGTGATCTGAATATGCTACAATTTGTATGCCCTGATCTTTAAACTTTGTGATAATTTTGTTGACTACGAGGATCCAGAGCAGGAGTGAGATGACCCCCCCTGTGATGTGCCTCTAGTAATTGTTTTCCCAATAATGCTAACTCTCAATTGAGAGTTGATAATTCTGCCAGAATTGCCAGAGGTGAAGATCCAATCGACAATGACAGATTCAACTCAAACTTCAACTAAGGCAGTTTTGATTGATTCTGGTTTTACGTTATTAAACGCACCCTCGATTCTGTAAACAAACAAAATTATTTTAAAAATCTATTCCCGCTGGTCGGAAACTCTAAACCAACAATTAACCCTTTCACTTCAGCCACAAAAAAGCTTTCATACGTACCAATATCGCTTACACGTTTCTTTTTCGGTTTTCCTGCTTAACAATCTCTTTCATGGTCTGTCTCTATTTAAACGAAATAAAATCTAGACAATAACAATGAAACAACCAATGGAAAAAAAAGTTCAAGCGACAAATAACGATAACGAACACGAAACGGATTTTGCATTTCTGTTGGATTGTAATGTTCTTTTTTGTTTTTACTTTGATTTAGCATGGGTGCATTGCATGTACAGATGAAACTCAGCCCTTCTGCAGCCATACGCCGCATCAAAAGGAGCAATAGTCACAGTAGGAGCGGCATCGTAGTACCTACATCGCAGCAAAAACATAACATCAGCAGTTTTCGTTAAGGCTCAAGGGATGAAATCCCACGTACTTCAGCTCAATCTGCTTACTCGGTCTCCTCCTCATCATCGACTTCTCGTCTGTCGGCTAAGCACTCCAAAACGGCACAAGCACCAACAGCGTAAAACTTTAATTGGATCGAGTTAATCCTCGTCTATCGTACCTTTCTCATATCTTTAACTGGTTTTGCCTATATTTCTATTCCCAACAAATGTGATTTCCGTGTTACAAAGCTGAAAAAAAAAGAATAGCAATAAAGTTGGGATAAAAGTTAAATCTAAAATAAAGTTCCCAATCCATCTCTAAACTTCCATCGCTAATAGTACTTGTCGGTTTTAGTTTTCAATTGAGACGTAGCCGTTTGAATTCATACCCCAACATAAATCAACCCTACTTCGCGACGGAGTCCTCTCTTTGGCCTTTCTCTTATCCCTCTCCCTATCCCATCCCAATCGCGATCGCGTGTGAATGTGATTTCATATAATGGTTGATATGCAAAAAAGCGTTTCGGTACAAGTAGATAGTGATTTTGCCCTACTATTGCCCAGTGGTGTTTACGAGATAAAGAAAATGGAACCACGCTCAAAAATTCGGACAATTATCATATTTTGTTTGTTTCTGGCGATCGCTGGCATTATTGGATTTGGATACTTTTGTAATGATCAGGTATGTTTCAAATTCCTTCCTCCTATTTCTCTTAATTTTAAGAAGTTCAAAGGCCATACACATAAAAAAAAAACAATTGATATTTGAAAACAACACCATTTTCAAGCTGATACGTAAAGTTATAACAAAAAATCTGGACAAGTGCGAGATAAATCCGCATGAGGAACGTTCCGTACGTGTTTATCCGTTTTGAAGGAAATTGTATATTATTTTATTACATTGTATTAACTTAGTCATACCTATAAAGTAAAGGTCTAACAAAAGAAGAAAAAAAAAACATATGTATATTTTGCCGTTTGTCAATTAATTGATAAAAAGATACCTAGACGCAGGGGTGTCATTTCGCCTATGGAAGATCTGCACACTTCCATACCAGCAACAAATAGACAATTCAACTACCTCTCCCCAAAGTTGGCCTTGTCTCCGATCTGCGAGAGCTTGACCTCGCAACGCCCTGGGCTTGTATGCGAATGTCCTTGTGAAGCTGGCACCCGACTTTTGAAAAAAAAAATCTTTCTTTATTTATTTTGATAGGTTAGGGTAGGTAGTTGATTGTAGTGAATTTAATTTTTTTGTAGCTGTAGAAAAAAAAAAATGTTGACCGTCAAAAAAATGTCAGCCCCCCAAAATAAAATTTCCAACTTTTTTTGCTTGTTTCTCATAGATATACGTGTGTAGTTGATTGTATTTTAGTTTTTTTTTTAATTAGACAGAAAAATTATAAAAAAAAAATTAAATTTCGACCAAATTTTAATACCACTACCTTTTTTGATACTTTATTATTTTCATCCAAAGAAAAAGTAATGAAGTTAGTTGACTTTAAACCAGTAACTAATTACTCTACAATAGAAAGAAGCCCTCATAGAGGTTTGTAGTTACAAAAGAATTTTACTACAAACGATAAAAATGCCTATGCGAATACCTTCGTGTCAAGCGTGGCCTTCGAGTTATATTTGGTATTGGGTTCAAAAATTCTATAACTTCTTTCTAATTCTGTCTAATTGTATCCCTGTATCCTCAGTCACACTGAAATCGTTATTACGCCGATTGCAATGTACACAATTCTTCGTGGCTACTCCATTTGGGGGGCCAGACAATACCCGAAGAAATGTGTACTGAAATCTTTGCTGAATTTAACCACCTTACTCAGCTTGTCACCGAGCCCACTCGTCTGACCCTGATAAATACACTATCAGTGTACGCCTCTAGGCAGATCACACCATAGTGTTATATCTACAAATTTCTCGTGTCAAACTAATCCAGTTAGAGAAAGAGCTCCGAAGAGAACCGTATGGCAATACGAGAAAACCAACTGGGACGATCTCAATAACTTCTTCCGGTCAGTATGTTATGTTTGACATTGACACTCCAGTTGTTAGCTCTCTCGCGTATAAGCTAACCTTTTTGCTAGGCATTTTGCCCCGAATTCTTCGCTGCCAGAGAGTGTCATGGCTCAGTCTGTTCTTGAGCGCGTCAATGAATCCATAGGACAAATATTCTTCCGCACTCGTGCTGTGGCCAGAATCCTAAAAGATCTCAACATACATAAATCCACTGGTCCAGATGGTATCCCCGCTATTCGGCCAAATCGAGGTAACCGTCGGAGCGGAATTTTCTTCGATTTTTTCCGAATTTTGCTTCCAGGTAGTTCTCCGACAGGCAAAATGTCTCCGATTCGGAGGAAATCGGAGAAAATTCCGCTGCGACGGTTACTTCGATTGGGCCGATTATTCTGAAGAGGTACTCTTACACGCTGGCAAAACCCTTGCATAAGCTTTTTCATCTACCGTATTCTTCTGGGCTCGTTCCGAGCAGCTGGAAAACAGCATTTTTCCAGCCAATTCCAAAAAAAGGCGAATATTTTCTCCCTGCAATTATCGTCCGATTCTCCGATTGCACTTACGTCCCTTCTTTCTAAGGTCATGGAAACGCTGATAAACTATCAGCTCGAAAACCAAAATCTTCTTAATGACCGGCAGTACGGCTTTCGCAGCAACCGACCCTCTTTCTCATTTTTATAAAAGATCTCTTGTCTGTAACTTCTAATCCAATAAACTTCTTCGCTGACGATAGTAACATTTTTAATTCGTTTCCAGGCAACGGCAAAATATGATAAGCTCATAAAACTCTGACTCTGATGGGGAATAAAAAGTCGCGTAGAGTTTAATGCTTCTAAAACTAATGCTGTCTTGTATCGTCAAATCGCGATGTACCCCGCTTACCACTGTCCATGAGTGGCATTACTTGCATCAATGAGACCGAACATCTCGAGATTCCCGGTACTTGCAACACTGACTTTCATTTGTGGAATGTGCAAGTATGCGATGTCGCCAAAAAGGCCAAAAATACCGCAAAATGTTTGGGTTTCTTAAGACGGTGCAAGAAATTCTTCTCCCTGTCTGATCTGGCTACTATCTTTCAGACTTACATCCGTCTAAAGCTTGAGTATAACTCCCATCTCTGGGCTGGTGCTCCAGCTATAACCTGCGTAAGCCTCTTGGATGGTATTCAAAAAAGAATCCTACGAATGATCGGTGATAGAGACATCACTACGTCATTCCATTCGTTAGATCACCGTCGATCGGCCCTATTCATTCCTGCTTGTTTTAACTGAATTATAGAATAGTTTCATGTTCTGCTCTCTATTCTCTATAAAGCAAAAAAATGTTAGGTATTGAAAATATGTTGAACGGAAGAATTTTTGAGCAGATCAAGGTTGATCCAAGAGTCATTTCTATTTTCGTTCTGAGTAAAAACTTATAAAACCGTTGATTTATTTAGATATCCATTAGTTGCGTGAGTGTTCTAATTTACTCTATTAAACCAATTTCCCTCACGGTCTATTATTTTTGTTTACACTATTTATGTTTGAGTTTAATAATTCCTGAGAAGTCTAGAAAAACATCAAAATAATAAATTAATTTATTAAAATCCTAATAAATAATACGAAGGCAACACAAGAATATGAAAAAAAAAAAACCTACAAACCCGCATTCTTCTGATTTTATTTTTTGTTTATTTTGATTATTAGATATGTTTTGTTTACTTTTTGTTTGTTTTGCTCTAAGCCAAAATAGAATGTCAAAAGATTAGGTTAGGTTGGGTTATGGGGCGACAGTTTGTGTCGTTACCGTCACACTCAGATCAATACAGATCCATTGTGATACCCGTGAGTATTGCTGCTCAAGCTTATAAAAAACCTATGTGTTCAGTTAATCAAGCCATTTAAAGGCATTGACGAAGTTCAGAATGTTAGTGACTGGAGTACTAGAGAGTTCTTCTAAGTCTCCGAAGAAATTATTTCCGAGCAATTTCTTCCTTTGGTGGGAGAGTGCAGGGCAGTGACATAGAAAGTTCGAAGTGTCTTCATGCACCGCATCCTCCGCATAGATCATCTGAACTGATTCTCATCTTTTTTCTTATGATAACCTAACAGGTTATGTCCGGTAGTTATGCTTACAAGAGATCGAAGTGATCTCTTGTGTACTTGCGTAATTCTTTCCGTTCTTTGTTTGTTAAAACAAGGGCAGATCTTTCTTGTAGTGCCGCAGGTGTCAAGAAGGTTCCACCTTTTTACGGCCTTAATAGTTATTCTTTTTGAGGTTACCTGTTTTAAATAACAGGTATAGGGGTGCTAACTAGCTTACGTCATGCGTTGACCCTAATCTTGCTAACTCATCGGCTTTCTCAATGTCTGGTATATCGCTGTTGTCTGGGAGTGGGACCCAGTAGAATCTCATGTGATGCTGTGCACCAAGAACCTTAAGCTCTTCGCGGCAGCATGAAACAAGTTTTGATTTTACCTCAGTTGCAGTAATCGCTTTTATTGCCGCTTGGCTATCAATGTAAAAAGTGATATCAGCTCATGGTATCGCCATCATCAATGCCTGTTTACCAGCTGTTGTCACTGCTAGGACCTCCTTGCTTCCACTGCTTCCTCCTTGGAAGACACTACTGTAGTCTGGTAGCCTAAGCGTGGCAGTTAACTTGAGAGATTCAGAATAGAAGCCTGTCCCTACACCAGTATCCATCAGCATATGTCAAATGATTAGAAATCTATAAAATGTGCACACAATATATATTTCTTATTTAAGGCGAACCTTTTTTGTTCATACTTCTAATACATATCGAGCCCTTACCGCTAAATTACCGTAAGCCAAAAAACCCAATTTTTTGTATATAGGTACATATATCTAACCACACTCAACATTGAGTTTCCTCATAAAAATACTGGATTAATATCTTCTAGACCAACACAATTCGATTTAATCGATAAACAGAGTTTTTGTTCCATTTCATTCAATTCATCACAGTCAATGGTGTTACCTAAATTATTTGCTTACAAACCTCTATGTCTCTTAATTTTAAGAAGGATTAAGACGAGCAACATACAATTTTTTTTCGATTCTCTGATCTCAAGTACAACTTTGTTTCTAAAGACGGTATAAGCTTTCCAAAAAACCTCAAGTCTAAAGCGTTTCCGGGCGATATATGCTGCATTATGTTGGTTGATTAACTTTTTTACATTGTTAATATCAAACTCTTTGTACTTAATGATTTTTGTTTTGATAATTATCTTTGCAATGTCCACGAAAAGATAATTATAATTAATTGACATTAAGTCATGTTCTAAACGAACATAATTTATGTTTTTGAAATCCCTAAACTGTAGCTGTTACTTGAAACAAGAGGTTCACACTGAAAAGTAGGATACAGCAGGTCATGATGGGACTAATACAATAGAAAAACCACTTTTAATATCTTCACAAGAAAAGAATCGCTCTAAGTGGGTTCGTGATCACCAAAACTGAACATAAACCGACCGAACTGGACAAGATATAAAATCTGAATAAACTCATTAAAGTCCAGCAGTCAGCAGTTATGTGCATCACTGTAGCAACTTCGATTAACACCAACAGCAGCTTTAGAACTTCTAAACCTAACACCTCTTGACATCTTCTCAAAAATGGTGGTAGCCAACTCATGTGTGAGGATTCGAGCCACCTCTCATTGGATCAGTAACAACACTGGTCATACTACTATATTAGACAGTGGAATAGAGGATCTATCCCAGATCGCTTAGACTATACATTCACCTCATTTGAGTGCCGGGTCAAAGAGACTATATCGGGAAATTGCTGATGAGTGCGCCAAAAACGGAACACTTCTGCCCACTATTAGATGGAAACACAACATAGGAACACCACTTGCTACATGCAAACATCTTCTCAAAGCATGTGCTCTAGAATAAACAAATGCTAGATACTCAGAGGGTACCACCTGCCTAGCCACCACCTGCTGTTTTGATGATGAGGAGCAGGAAACAATCCAACACCTTCTATCTTTTATGCACATGTCCGGTACTCTCAAATAGAAAGGATACCTATCTCGGTAACCCCTTCTTCGATAGTACCAGTGATCTGACGATCGACACAAGATGTCTCTCTAACTCCATTGAAAGTACAAAACGGTTTGTTATGTTTAAGTTCATAAATCTCCCATGAACCCTTGGAGTCTGAGCCTCCTTCATCTTTTATACTGAGCATTGAAAATCCTTTGATTGTGCTAGTCGCCCATTTTTTTTTATACAGTAGTCCCTCGATAATGTGAACTACCGATAATGCGAATTTCTCTATAATGTGAATCGCCAAAAACTTTCATTGTCATCTCTATAATGTGAACTTCGAAATTTTCTTGACTCTGTAATGTGATTTTTTTTGTAAAAGCTTGCACGTTTTCTTGTTCGAGCACGCAACTGTTTTTTAAGTCCTAGATAGTGGATAACTGTTATTTGTCTAGACATATCTATAGAAAAATTGAATGCAGCTGCAGGCTGGTGAGTTATGTGGATACATTTTTGTGTTTTGTAGATCAGTTCGAATGCCTTTTTTTGGTTTATAACGTGAATCCCTCTAAAATCCGAAAACGCCTTGTTTTAATTAGTTCATATTATCGAGCGACTACTGTATTATTTTCACACTCCAAATTGGTGCTGGTTCCGGTGCTCCCAATCAACTTGTTTAAGCTGTTAACTTCAACCACATCCAACATTCAGTTCCTTTTCTCAAATAAAAAAAGGAGTGTATTGTTTCAACACCATCTTTTTACAATCAGACCATAGCATGTGTTTCTCTTTTATTACAAATGAAATAGTAACGCAATTCCAGACCACAATCAAACATCGTAACTCAATCAACCTGAAATAGTCAATCAGTCTGTCAGTCGGTGTGGCTGAGGTCGCTGCAAAATCATGCAATACCTATGTCATCAATTTATCGACGCCACATATACACAAAACCTTAATAGGAGAATCGAGTGCAGTACATCGATTCTAAGCAACAAAATCAAACAACTTGCAAATTCTTGACGCAATATTACATTGCGTCAAATGATTTAAAACCGCAAAACGAGATCGCATAAACATCAGGTTGACATATCGCAGTTACAATTTTCAGAAGCGATATAAATACATTAATAATAGAGAGACAATGCAGGACCGCTTTGACGATGCATTTTGTGACATGAAAATGGAATGCAATGCACCTATAAAAGCATTTATCTTGTACCTGAAATATTCATTCCATCACAACTCACAACTGTTATGCAAAAGCTTATTGATTGTTGTTGTGTGTATTTTAATTAACCGTAAAATGTTAACTATTCATGAATATACCTCCAGAGACACCAAAATCCAGGCAGCTGAAAGTTGTATTTACATAAACATACATATGTACCTACATGTATGTATGTAGACTCGAATCTACCAGCTTCCGATTTTGACTTCCATCTCTTCTGAGCTTTTAAATAATTGAATTTAATCTGCAAAACTGAATGAATGGCTCATACTAAGTGACGTTCCAAGACCAAGGCGGCAGGGGTGGCAATATGAAACCCAGCGATCAGAAAAAATATGAAGATTCCGTTTAATTGCATAAATATTAAATCCTGGAAATTGAAATGAAGTGGAAAAAAGGTGATGAATCGATATTTACGAAGCTTGAAGAACTTGTTCTTTGTACTTTCTTTCTTTATTCAAAAATACAAAAATTGATAAATAAAAAACTAAACAAATCTAATCGCGCGATACAAAACATTTCCAATAAAAAATGTTTTGGTAAAAGGATTCAAAAAGATCGTTGAAGGAAACAGTTTTTAATACGTAAAACAAATTTTAAGTCATTGACACATTAAGGCTGCATACAGCCTTGACAGTTGATAGATCGGTTAAATGGCGGCAGTTTATTCAGTGTGTGTTGTATAAGCGTTAATCAACACGTGGATTCAAACCATAAAACTGTTTTGCATCCGCGAGTGTGCAGGAGAAGAATCCAGTCTATTAACTTCGCTCGTTAATATTAACTCGGTCTTTCACAGACCAGTATAGTCTTGAAAAATGTGACACCTCGAGTGCGCGTCCCCAAAAAAAGGTTTGGAGGACAACCGGAATAAATGTAAACAAGCCAGGAAGGCCTGCAGAGCGTGTCAATAATTTCATGGGACAAATTTTCTTTCGCACTCGTGCTGTGGCGAGAGTCCCAAAAGATCTCAACATACATAAATCCGCTGGTCCGTAATCTTTTCCATCTGTCGTATTCTTCTGGGTTCGTCCCGAGCAGTATGGCAAACAACATTTTGTCCAGCCAATTTAAAAAAAAAGGCGCATCTTCCTCTCCCTCCACTGGTGATCTGATGGTTTATATCACCGAACAGTGGAACAAATCTTTACATCGTTTTTGAGAAAGTAAAGTTGTTGCACTTGTGATGCTTTTTTATTTAACGCTGAGGTAAGCTCATTGTGTCCAGGATCAATCCCAAATAAAGCTTAAAAGTTCCAAACTTCGAATAATGACCAACCTTTCTAATGTTATATGAAAATTTATTAAAGCGCTTCTGACGATCTTAAATAACAGATTATATTTCATATAAGGCTTACCATCTATATACAATAACAATTCTTAAGATAAACTAAAACGGTATTTCATATGAGGATTTTTATTTTAACTTCAAATACGTACTTACAATAAAAGTTATGTACGGGCTTAAAATAAATTAGCAGAACTCGAAATGCTGCTTCTGTCTCTATTACCAAACTAAAGAATAAACGGTCGTGCGGTCCCCGTGTGACGGCTCTTGTCTATGATGCGCTTAAAAGAAGGACAGCCGTAGAAAAAACGGACCAGCAAATAACAAAAAAAGACAGGTCAGGAGAAGCCTTCTCTAGTCGGAGATACACTTGGAAGAAGTGAATTTTCGACTGGCAAAAGGAATACAATTTTAAAAAAAGGCTCCGGTTAAGGAGGCTAGCGATTATAAACGAAGTGTAGGTTGCTTGCTTCTCGGCGTCTTTCACTTCTCTGTACACAAGATTGGTACACACCACAAGAAACGAAAAACCTAATTTTGCTTTACAATTTTACTCCCCTTGTGAATTTTTGTGTAAAAACCGAACATGAATTGTAAGAAGGCAAATAAACTAAATGCATGCATTGTTCAAAGTATTCAAGTCCGAAACCCACAATATAAATGCTGGTGTGTCCCAGGGCTCCGTTTTGTCTCCGACCTTCTTTCTCATTTTTATTAATTATCTCTTGTCTATAACTTATAGTCCAATAAACTTTTTCGCTGACTATAGTAACCTTTTTTATTCGTTTCTAGACTCATATCCCGTTTCTGCGGATGTGGAACTGCAACGGCATAATATGATAAGCTAATTAAACTCTGACTTAAACAGTATTATACAATGGGGAACAAAAAATATCGTAGAGTTTAATGCTTCGAAAACAAATGCTGTCTTGTATCGCCCAAGAGTGATATACTGCGCTTGCCACTGTCCATGAGTGGCACTTGCATCAATGAGGCCGATCATCTCGAAATTCTCGGTACGTGCATCTCTGACTTTTTTTTTTGTGGAATGTGCGATGTTGTCAAAAATACCGCAAGATGTTTGGGTTTCTTAAGACGGTGCCAGAAATTCTTCTCCCCGCCTGATCTGGCTACTATCTATAATATCTATATCCGCTTGAGTACGACTCCCATTTCGGCCGGTGCTCCAGCTACATACTTAAGCCTCTGGAATGGTATTAAAAAAAAAGCCCTTAGAATGATTGGTGATGGAGATACCACTACGTCATTCCCGTCGTAAAATCACCGTCGTTACGTTATATGTATCTCTCTGTTCTATCGTAACTTCTGCAGTAAGTGCTCTAGTGAAATAGCCAGGTGCATTTCTCCCCTCAAACAATTCGCCCGTAATTCTTGCGATTCTCGGTATGCGCATGCACACCTGTTGTGGAACGAGCACATATTCTATGTCGCCAAAAATGCCGCAACGTGGTGGGTATGTTAAGGCGGTGCAAGAAATGTCCCCATTTGATCTGGCTTTTATCTATAAAACTTATATCCGTCCAAAGCTTGAATACAATTCTCATCTCTGGTTATTAGTTAATTTTTTTTACTTAGCAAGTTTTCCAAACTTTTTTAATAGAAGGTTGCTAAGAGAAAGCCTGCCAAGTAAAAGAAATTAACTAGTTTACATTAGTTTACAAGTTTCTTTCAAAACTAATAGTTGATTCGATGTAAGTCCACTTAAAACATTTGCAATTCATCTACGAGTACTTGCTGAATCTTAGAACTTGGCGTACTTTTAGATCTCATTACTTTTCGTGGCTGATTTGTTACGTAGAATTTTTGTACGGGAGAACTTGGCTCTTTTTTCACATTTATATTTTTGGTGTGATATCATTACTTATTGCAAAGTTTTTTTTATATTGACTGGCAGAATTGCTACTTTTCCAAAGTACAATATTCTACGATAATCAGAGGTGTCCCATATATTTTATAAAATTTATTTTTAAATGGGTGGGTACCACGCCCCCTCAGTTGAAAATCATGAATTTCATATTTGAGAGTTCTTACAAATGTCAACTCTTTTGTTAAAACCGTGGCTTTTTAGTCATGATATAAAAAGCATTGAACTGCTTCTCAATGTCCTTCATTGATATTTTGGTTTTTCTCTATTGACTTGCTATTTATTGTTGTCTTTTCTGCAGATTTTTATCTAATAATAATAATAAGAAAAATAGTTTAATTTTTGAGGGTCACCCCACCCATATGATTTTATTTACATATATAAGTTTTTTTTTTAATTTGATGTGGCATTACTTCTATTTCTCTTAAAGAAATATTTATGTCACTATTATTTCTTAGTTACCTAGATATAATAAAATAAATACTATACTATACTACTATACTATACTATACTATTTTTATTTGTTCTATTGCACGTTGTATTGTATGCCAAATTTCATGATTCTACTGTATTCCAAGTGCTCCATATTACTTATGCTAGCAATGTAAAAGTAGGCGGCTACCACGCCCCCTGACTGAAAAATTTCAAATTTTCGATTTTTTCCTTTGTATGTACCACATGACCTATCACTGTGCCAAATTTCAAGTTTCTAGGGCAACGGGAAGTGCTTCTTTTGGAACATTGTATCTTAGAAACTACTTATGCTAAATATCTGAGGTGCTTCTTCTAGCTTAATAAATAATGTGAGTTTTAAATTTTTGGCTTCTTTGGTATGGAAGTTAGAGGGGTGTGGAAAATGCTCTGAGTTGTTTTCTGTAAATAAGAGTGTAGTGCCAAAGTTGCTAGAGAACTTGGCTGGCCACGTTTCGTGTTCCTCTCTGTAATATCTTTACTTTTGGTAAGTGCACTAGTGAAATAGCCTGTTCCATTCCTCTCCTTAAACAATTCGCCCGTAAAACTCGAGTTTCTAGGTTTTCAGTTTACCCTCGAGCAAAACTTCGGATGTACTCTCAAATCTAGAGAATGGTTCTTTAGCCCTACTACACGAATGTGAAACTCCCTGCCACACTCTGTCTTTCCCAATCATTGCAATTTTGAGGAATTTAAGACCAATTTACACCGGCACCTCTTTTGCAACCCATTTCCTCCTTCCTAAAGCACTCACTGTGTCTCTGGCAAAAAAACCTTGAGTAGGTGCTTATTACAAAAAAAGTGTCGATATGATCCTGTATTATTTTATTTCATAATAATTTTCAAGTAATAATTCCTATAGAAATCCGTAGACGCATATACGCACAATATAAAATTTCGAGTAAAAAATTGTTTTTCGATCCGTTTCCGACCATTGAAGAAAATGCTTTCGTTCTCCTTATTTAATATTTGTGTCCCTATTTTTTTTGCTTCATTCATAATTTGTCCATGTTCTTAATGCATTAAACTTCATTGTCTATTAAAAGAATATAAAATCTTATTTTTCTCTCAGCTGAAAAATGTCTTCAAATGTGGGTAGGTATGTACGTGGTAATAAATACCGCTAATGCCACTAGAAACCATAAAATAGGTTGCAAAATCGGATTGCAGCACCTAATGATCAGGATCACTGCTTTTTTGAAATAAACATTCAAAAGTAGGTTCCTATTCTATCGCTGACTTCGCACTCCAAGTCTCAGTAACCCAATTTTTGTGCACATTAAAGAATTAACAAGTGTTGTACCTCAGGGAAGATTTTGAATACGGATTATAAGAAAGCATTGCTGTCCTCGCTTGAACGCGTTCAATTCTAATCCTTTAGACTTAAGAGAATTGACAACTACTATATTTACATATTATGTTGGCGCTTCAGAGAGCCTTTTGGTTAAATGTTCTGAATGGAAAGCTTTGGATTATGCTTACGGTACACAATTCTTAAAGCTTAACATCACATGTGTGCTGTTGATGTTCTAGTTATTTTTCAAACCAGCATAGCACTTTGAAGGTGGTAGAATTCCCCTTGCTTTTATGTCTGGCTATACGCTTTAGGCCATGGGGTATATCGTATATGTATGCGGTGAACTGTGTCATGTTAGAGAATCGTGCTGATGCAAAGGATTAAACGAATTATCTTGTTGAACATGCGATTGAGTTCGGCTGCTTATTTTGCCACTGTTCGAAAAAGAGCTTAGAGTTAAAAAGAAAATGCGTTGAAGGGGACCGTGTAGCACTACCCCAAATAACACAAATCTCTCCATATAGTCGTGCTATTGCAATCTGTTTATGGCTGTCGCATTTTATATGACATCAATTTAGATGGTGCGTGTATTTTTAACTTTTTTTCTGCTTGAACAAAACACATTTTAGGTTGCTATGACGGCAAACTTGATTGTGTGTGCGAAGAAAGCATATAGAGGGTACTGTTCGACAAATTCAATTAATTTGTGTGAATTAGGGACAGAGTACGACGAAATGAAATCGGCGACAAGAAGGTTGACGAAATGTTTGCCTTTACCTAAATCTTAAATCCTTTCGTTTTTGTTTAAAAGGTTATCATAGTTATTTTAAAAGCAGTCATCGCTTTTTTGGCTTTCTGGACTAGATCCACATCTTGGTACAGCTCGTACATTTCGCGGTTGTAGTTTCTTCTTTATTCGCCGTTGTCGCATACAGGACCGAAAATCCGTCGAAGAACTGCTTTTTCGAAAGTGCCCAGTATCATTTTCCCTTTTTTTCTTACCGTCAAACACTCAGCGGCGCCGCCGAAGAGTACTTACATACTTAAGGTGGCGCTACATTCCGTTGTGGATTTGGGCCTCAACCAACAGTCTCAGCTCGGTACGTAGCTAGTTGTCTCCAGTTTTGCACTCCAAGTTTATTGAGGTCCTCTTCCACTTGTGTGGACCACCTAAGTCGCGGTCTTCCTCTACTTCTTCGTCCCTCGAAATAGTATCGAAGGCTTTCCGGGCTGGAGCGTTTTTGTCAATCCGCTCTAAATGACCCAGTCATTTGCGTCTCTGGATCTTGACACTTCCTGCTAGGTCCTTGTAGTTGTACAGCCTGTAAAGTTCGCTGATGAAGATGACTCGAAGAACTTTCCTCTCGAAACAACCTAAGGCGCATTCATCCGATTTTGTCAGGGTCCATGCTTCTGGACTGGAATAATGAAGGTGTTATATAGTTTCAATTCGAAACAGGGTTTTTCTACTCAATTGCTCTCTTAGCCCAAGGGAACAGCGTTTAGCAAGAGCAATTCTTCGTCTGATATCGGCGCTGGTGTCATAGCCCGTGTATTCTACTGCCTCGAAGTTATATGCGTCTATTGCGGCGTTTTGTCCGAGCCGTCGCGTGGGTGTCTTTCTTCGTCTTGTCTAGCTCTTTTTTTGACATCGAAGGGTCCGTAAGCTCGTTGATAACCTTGATGGTGCAGCGTGAGTTCTCCATCGTCATTTAGCACAAGCGAACGAGTTTGTTAGGTATGCTAAAACTAGACATACTTTTACACAGTTCGTCTCTGTAGATGCTGTCATATGCGGACTTAAAATCGATAAAAAGTTTGTGGGTATCGATTTGGAGTTCATAGGTTTTTTCCAGGATCTGCCGCAAAGTGAAAATTTGGTTGATGGTTGACTTTTCTGGTCTGAAGCCACATTGATAAGGACCAATCAGATTGTTAACAAAAAGCTTCAATCGTCCACATATTCATTGCTTTAACTGTAGTTAATCCAGTAGGTATAGAGAATCTCCATTCTTCAGGATCTAATAAACAATGCTGAAGATCCATTAATCGGGCATACATTCTTCCAACCATGTCTTGCAGATGATTTGGTGTTTGGTGTATGCTCCTATCTAGATCGTCGCCTGCTGCTTTTAATAGCTTGGCAGCTAGACCATCTGCTCCATTCACTTCTTCTAGGTGAGGTTCCCGGAATTGTTGGCTATCATCGTGTCCAATGAATGGCTCCTGCCTGACGGTGGGATACTGCTTGTCGACGCCGGTACACAGTCTAAAAAATTGATCTTTCCAAATCCCCATCATTGACTGCGATTCTATTATGATGTTGCCTTGTTTGTATCTGCAGGCTAGCTGTTTTACCTTCCGGTAAATCCTTCGTCCGTATTCCTGCTGTTGGCTCTCTCAACATCTTCGATCTGACGCTTCTCATGCTCCCTCTTTTTTCTTCCGAGAAGCCGGCGGCGTTCCTCTCTCCTCTTTTGCTCGTAGAGCTTACGAGCAGCTCTTATCCTTCTATGCAGCGCTGCTTTGTATGCCTCCTGCTTGGCTGCACGCGCCTGCCTTTAGTGGCTGTGTGAAATCTAGCACATTACAGGCGGCATCTCTAATTTTTTTCTGACAATGTTACCACTGGTCCTTGATACTTGATAATAGCAACATAGGACTCTTTAAGTGGTTACGTGACATTCGATCTTTTTTATTCCTAAAAATAAAGAGGACTGAAATGAACTATCAAGAACACAGAGGTGTGTGATAAATTGCTTTAATTTAGAATGATATATTTAAAGCTGTCAAAAGTTTTTTGGTGAAATTGTTGCTTAAAGTTTTTACTAATTCTCTAATCCATTCTCAAAACGAAACAGACCACGACCTTCATGTTCAATCATTTCTTTTCTTTCCATAAACTATAATGTTTCTAATATATCTTTGTCTTCAATAAGCAGCAAATATACTCTTAAACAACGAAAGAAAAATGCATCACGTTAAAGCACTTCATCCATGTATAGAATATCCTTTACCGAAAATTAACCACTTGTCTAACATTCAATCAAAAGCCATATTTTTGTTGTTGTGGTTTTGTTCAGCAACCAAGTCACGATTGAAACACCTTTATGTACATACTTATACCATTTTCTCCATTCCTGTGTTACTTGAATATTCAAGTCCCTATACCTTTTTTATGCTCAACAATTTACTCGTACACACCCTTGTTTTTTCAGAAGAAAAAAATTACTACTTCCTCTCGTTAAAGATATTTCTGTTCTATATGTACACCTTTAACACATATCCACAATTCTTTTGTCGAATACTTACCTACATTTCCAGTGCCGGTGTAAGATTACATAGAAGGGTATTTGATTTCGTTGCTTCCACATGTTCTGGAATCTGGGGTTTCATTGTAATAAATTCAAAAGCAGTCTCACATTGGAAATGCTTCATAATAAAAAAATTGTCAAATAAAAATGAACCAACAAAATAAAACTAAAAAAACTGCTTATGTTTATTGATTTTTGTTAATACGACTTATCTCTTTGAAAAACCACCTATACCTTGGTTAGTATTTTACAGCCTTCAATTTAAAATACCTTCAATTGATCTTAGATAAAAAACTAAACTGAGGTCTGATTCAGATTCAAAAAGGCATTGATTGCCTTTTACTCCTGCAATTGAATTTTCGGGAAAACCTGGGGACCAAACCCTAAAATTATCATTATTCGGTAGTAATTAGACCAACCAACCTATGGTAATTTGGTTCGGTGGAAAGCTTTGGAAAAAAGAACGAACCTGAAATCCACTCCAATTGCGGGACTGGAAGTTATACTCAATATAATACCCCTAGCCCTCTTTGTTCAAGAATCTGCGGCCAAAAGTGCCCTGAGACTTAGTCAAACTTAAGTCTGGAAAAAACAATTCCATAGGACATGCCCAGATCCTTCATAAAGTAATGGGTCATAGTACTACAACAGACTATAAAATAGCCGAACTTGATTTTCATAAACCAATCCAGGCTGCCATCCCAAGCACAGAGGAATGGATAGATAACATGCCGATACCATACTCCAGTGAGTCGTCAATAGCTTATACTGATGGCTCTAAGATAGACATTGGTGCAGGAGCTGGCTTCTATTTTGAATCTCTCAACCGCCTCCCTTAGGCTTCCAGACTACAGTAGCGTCTTCCAAGCGGAGGTCCTGGCAGTTACAACAGCTGCTAAAAAGATATCAATGATGGCGATACCACGAGCTGATATCTTTTACATTGATAGCCAAGCGGCAACAAAAGCGATTACTGCAACTGAGGTAAAATCAAAGCTTGTTTCATGCTGCCGCGAAGAGCTTAAGGTTCTTGGCGCACAGCACAACATTAGTCTATGCTGGGACCCAGGCCACAGCGATATACCAGGCAACGAGAAAGCCGATGAATTAGCAAGATTAGGGTCAACGCTTGACGTAAGCCAAGCTCGGCTAGTTAGCACCCCTACCTGTTATTTAAAACAGGAAATCTCAAAAAGAATAACTATCAAGGCCGATGACAGTTGGAACCTGCGGCACTACAAGAAAGATCTGTGAACAAAAAAATTATGCAGCTACACAAGGGATCACTTCGATCTCTTGTAAACATAATTACCGGACATAACCTGTTATGTTAGGTTATCATATGAAAAAGATGAGAATCAGTTCAGATGATCTATGCAGAGGATGTGGTGACGAGGAGGTGCATGAAGACACTTCGCACTTTCTGTGTCACTGCCCCGCATTCTTCCACCAAGGGAAGAAATTGTTCGGCAACTATTTCTTCGGGGATTTAGAAGAACTCTCTAGTACACCAGGTAGTAACATTCTGAACTTCGTCAACGCCTTAAATGGCTTGATTAACTGAACATATAGGTTTTTCTTATTAGCTTGAGTAGCAATTCTCACGGGTATCACAATAGATCTGTATTGATCTAAGTATGAGGGTAACGACATTAACTGTCAGTCCCTTAACCTGTTCAATGTTCATTTGCAAAAATGAATTTCAAAAATAATTTTATGTGGAAAGTAAAGCAATTAAGTCATCAGTGTAATATGAAAGTTAAAAATGCGAATATCACCATAGATGTGCTGCTGTTATTTCACCCATTACAATTTCAATAAAGGCTGCATGTACATACTTCCCGGATTTGACACTTCTATTGTTCAAAATTTCTGTTATGTTGAATCTGAAAAATGCTTTATGAATAGACAATGTGTTTGCTCGGAGACAAAAAGAAAAAAAGAAATCCTCAGACCGTCACACTAAGAGACATTGAAACTTCATCTTAGAAGAAGTGAGCCGGCAACATGATGCGGTGGAAAACAAAACTGCTAGCAAACAAAATCGAATTCCTTTAGTCAGCCAAAACAATAGCCCATGCCAAACCATCAAGTCAAGAAGCATAAAAGGAACTTAAAATGGACTCAAAAAATAAATAAAAACAAATAGAAACTTCGGTGAACCTGGCACGCGAGGTGTTTGTTTCTTTACCAACAGCGAAGTTCGAAAGAGGTGATTCCCAGCTGCAGGCTCTTCTGTCTGCGATTCGACACACGACGCTGCTCGCTGCTATCGACTGACGGACGTGGCGCGCGGTAGCATAATTGCCACGTTGTTTATTTGTTGAATAAATGTTCTTTTTTTGGACGCATCGTTTATTGAAACCCATACAAATTCTGAAACTGACTTGGTGTTGCAAATTGAGTGTACTCGATTTTTGTTAAGATATTAATTTTCACGATTGTAATGAACTCTTTTGCTACCTTTAGCTGGACGCAAACTCTTCGTAGTCCATACTAATACCAACATTCTTATAATCACACTGTTGGTCAAGAGCTTTTGAATCAAGTCATAAGGCATATCCATAGAAGTGTCTTGGGGAGTTAGACAGGAATCGTTTTGTCTGGCATCATTTGGGAGTGACCAAACATCTATTAAATTCTCACAACTTGTAGAATTGACTTTTTGACGCCATCTGTTACACAATATACCTACCCTAAAGTGTCAACGCAAAAAGTCAGACCAAATTTCTTTGACAAACGCCCTAGCAGATAACTTTAACTGTCGAAAATTCAAATTTGTTTCTTGTTTTTGAAATCCCGTCATGATTAGTTACATAAGAACAAATTTGATTAGAAGCTTTTAAGTGTGATCAAAATGGGTTAAATTATATAATTTTGAAATTTAAATTCCTAACCTAAAATAATTTGTATAATTTATTTTTTGTGAGCACGCAAAAATTCAGTTGAAAATTCTTAGACCAACAACCAACAACCTGTTAGACAACAACAAATGTCGAAATATTCGCGAAAAGTCAGTTTTTGTTCCTTTTTTTTAAACGAATTCAGGCTGATCGTTTTTGATGCGGGGCGAAATATTGTGGTAGCAAACACATGTTTCCTACATCTCAACATCCATAAAAAATCATGGAGATCTCCCGATCAATCAACCGTCAACCAAATTGATCACCTATCGACGGAAGGCACTTGTCCAGCATTCTGGATGTTCGAACTTTCCGAGGAGCCTACATCGACTCGGAGCACTACTTCGTCGTAGCCAAGGTAGTGCTACGAATATCCCGACAACGGCCAAAACAAGGAAATTCTGCAAGTAAATTCAACGTCGGACGACTACAATAGCAAGAGATCGCCAGATCTTTCTCTGATTAAGTCACCACTTAAGGAGCCCTATTCCGCCAACATCGAGTATCGAGGACCAGTGGCCGCCTCTAATGGGCTGGGTTTCACCTAGCTACCAAAGCGAAATCCCTGGTTTGACAAAAACTATAAGTAGGCTCATGCAGCCAAACGGGAGACATTCAGAGCTCGTAATGCATACCCGATGAATGGAAAGTCAGCCCTGTTTGCCCTTTGCCAGATCCTGAAAAAAGCAGATCCTCTAAACAGCGCCAACTACAGAGGAATCAGCCTACTTAACATCGATCACAAGATCCTATCTGCCTTAATATGTGAACGTTTGAAGCCTTTCGCCAACAATCTCATTGTTCCTTATCAATGTGGCTTCAGACCAGGAAAGTCAACCATCGACCAAATTTTCACTTTGCGGTAGATCCTTCATAAAAATGAACTTCAAATCGATAACTATACCTACCACCTTTTTATCGATTTTAACTCCGCATATGACAGCATCTACAGAGACGAATAATTGTATAAAGCTATATTTAGTTTTAGCATCCTTGCCAAACCTGGATAACCCACTCTGCGCCATTATGGTTGTCAACGAGCTTACGGAATCCCTCGATGTCAAAAAAGGATTCAGACAATACGATGCACTCTCATGCCTTAACATTGTTCTTGAGACGACAGTGCAAACTCCACCGTCAACACCAGAGACACTATCTTCTCGGTCATCGGGTTATCCTTGGCCCCGTGTTCATCGATGGTGAATGGAGAAGAAGATACAACAGCGAAGTTAACGGATTGTACAATTTATAGATAGCTATAAGGGTCAATCTCCAGAGACTCAGATGGCTCGGTCATTAAGAGCGGATGGACACCAATGCTCCGGCCCGAATTGCCTTCGACGTAAAATAAGAGGAAGACCGCCACTCAGGTGGCGCAGCCAAGTGGTAGAGGACCTCATACCTCAATCAACTTTGAGTGCAAAACTAGAGACAGCTATGGTAGGGACCGAGCTGGCTAGCGGAGACTCTTGTTTGAAGTCCTAGTGCACAACGGAGTGTAGCACCACTTTAAGTAAGCAAATAAAATCTATGGTTCCCGTGGGAAAAATGTGTTTAAAGTTTGAATAGATTGAAGGGTCGACATGATTTTTTTCATTGGGAGTGGTAGTTTAGGTATCGTTTATTCCAACTATTACGGGTTACAACGCGTGCATAGCTAGT
>CAKKXW010000005.1:24741517-24751804 GCA_920937365.1 Sphaerophoria rueppellii | reverse complement strand
GGTAGATTATACCTTTCCAAATCTGAGGTATGAAAGCTTCCGTTGTATGATATGGTATATTTCCTCCTGAAATGCTTTATTGGAGGCACCGTTACTTCTACGGTAATTGCTCTAGTGAAATAGCCAGTTGCATTCCACCCTTTAAACAATTCAACCGTAATACCCACGCTTCCAGGAATGACAATCAGTTTACCCTCGAGCCCAATTTCGGTCGTACGCTCAAGTATAGAGAATCGTTGTTTAGCCGTACTACGCGAATGTGGAACTCTCTTCCACACTCTGTCTTTCCCGATCATTGCAGTGTTCAGGAATTTTAGACCAATATACACCGGCACCTCCTCTCCAATCCCTTCCCACTTTTCTAAAGCACTCACTGTGTCTATGGCATAATAATTATTTAAAAAAAAAAAAAAAAAACTTACTCCCTTTTTTCAATATTTCTTATTGTGTGGTACCAACATTTTTTTGTAGGTAGATATATCTTTAAATCTGGTACTTTTGTCCTAGTGGAGTCTTTGGCACCAAGTTTTGAGGAAATTTTCGGGTACAGTGGCAAGTTTTATGTATTTTGTACTAAACTGACCAAGCCGTTCATGAGATATAGCCAAAAAAGTGGACACCACATTTTCTCTATGGTTAGGTTAGGTTAGGTTAAAGTGGCTGTCATGGATTTAAAAAGACACACTTAGGCCAATCAAAGGCCCATTGTGATACCACATGAATCTAGAAAGGCTTTTCTTCGAAAGCTCATTGAATTTTTCTCTATAGAATCATAAGTTATGCATTTGAATGGTGGTGATCTTCATCAAAGTTGTTTTGCATGAGCTGGCGAAGGTTTTTAAGTTGGTACAAACTTACTAGCTGATCCAGCAAACGTTGTTTGCTTATATACATAAAAGTCCGTTGAAGGCACCAAGTGTTTGGTACCAAGTATTGAGGGAATTTTCGGGTATATCTTATATGGGTCTTAACTTCTTAGGTATTCTATACAAAATTGACCAAGCCGGTCAACAGATATGGTTATATATGGTTAGCGGGTAGTTGGAAGATGTGTATCGGGTAGCGGTGTCACGGGTTAGTGGGTAGCGGGCACTTAGCGGGTAACTGTTAGCGGCTAAAGGGTAGTGGGGTAGCGGCGAGAGGGTAGAGGGTAGTGTGGTAGCGTAATCGCTTCTTCAGTGAATAATGAAGTGTCTGTCTGAACTTTTGAAATGAAATATTAATAAGTTTTCACAGGGCTGTTCAGAGAAATACCTCAAGTACTTTTTATTTCAAAAGTATTTGGATTTTCTGTGCTGAAGTTTTAAAAGGCGTAGTAAAGTGAATTCAAGAAACATAAAAAACGTTGCCGATTTACTAATTTTATCATTTTTTTTTTATAATTTGTATCCACTCAAGGGATTTTTTGTGTACCTTTACTATGCCAGAGTAAGTTAACAGTGTAATGATCGGGGAAAGACAGAGTATGGAAAAGAGTTCCACATTCGCGTAGTCAGAGTTGCAAGAGCTTAAATCATTTCACAGCTTAAGCTAGTCTTTAATTCATAAGGCACCAAGTGAATTATGAATTAAATTTTCTTAATTCATAAGTCACCAAGTGAATTATGAATTAAATTTTTTCAATTCAAAAGTTACTTAGTGAATTATGAATTAAACTTTCTTAATTCGTTATTCACAAATAGATTGGTGAGTTAAATTTTATTCAATTCATAAGTCTCCAAATGAATTTATATCAAAAGTCGCTAGGTGAATTATGTATTGTGTTGTTTTTTTTTTTTTTTCATAAATTTCTAAATCATAAGGGAGTTACGAATTAACATCCTTCAGGTCATATTTGACGTAATGAATTAAAAGAACGTGCGTTGTTCCAAAGGTAAAATATACTAAGAAGTAAGAACATGAAAAATATTTCAAAAAATTGGAAAGTGTGTTATTACACTCAGACGTTTTTAGGAAGACGCAAATAAGTGCGAAAGAGAAAGTAGGTGAAATCTATTGTCAACGTTTTGAGTTATTGACCGTTAAGGCGACAAAAATCGTGGTTTGGTGATTGAATTGCGTTAATAGTGGTCTAAAAAAATGAGGTCAAGTAACAAATTGAAAAACTTGGAGACATATGAATTGAAGAAAATTTAATTCACAAATCTGTTGGTAAACTACGAATTAAAAAAGATTAATTCATAATTGAAAAAAAAATTTCATTCATAATTTACTTGGTGACTTATAAATTGAAAAAAAAAATTAATTCATAATTCACTTGGTGACTTATGAATTAAAAAATTTTAATTCATAATTCACTTGGTGACTTATGAATTAAAAAATTTTAATTCATAATTCACTTGGTGACTTATGAATTGAAACAGTTTAGTCTGTAATTCACTTGGTAACTTATGAATTAAAAAAGTTTAATTTATAATTCACTTGGTGATTTATGACTTAAAGATTTTTTAATTCATAAACTCGCAACTCTGCGCGTAGTACGGCTATAAATGATTCTGCATACTGAGTTACGTTCTGCACGGGCTCAAGGGTAAACTGATGGGCATTGCTAGAAGCACGAGTAATACTGGCGAATTGTAAGAGGGGAGGAATGCAGCTGACTATTTCACTAGGGCACTTACCATAGAAGTAACGGTAGAACAGAAAGATGGGCGTGAAATGTTACCACGGTGATCTAACAACGGGAATGACTCAGTTATGTCTCTATAACCGATCATTCTTAGGACTCTTTTTTGAATACCATCCAAGAGGCTTAAGTACATATGTAGCTGGAGCACCAGCCCTGATATGGGAGTTGTATTCAAGCTTTGGGAACGAATAAGAAAGGCTAAGGGTACAACCGACAGCGAAACAGTTTGTTGGATAAGAAGTTTCAGACAAGAGATCTTTTATGAAAATGAGAAAGAGGGTCGAAGACAAAACAGAGCTCTGGGGAACACCAGCATTTATCTTGTTGGTTTCAGACTTGAATCCGTTCAGGACAACTTGTATTGAACGGTTGGAGAGATGTTTATAATCCAACGAAGGAGTTGATTCGTCGATACCAATGGCACGCATTTTCGATAAAAGAGCAAGATTTTATCAAATGCCTTTGAAATATCAAGTGCAACAATCTTACTTTCTCCAAAACGATGTAAATATTGTTCCACTGTTCTCTGAGATAAACCATTAGATCAACAGTGGACCTGTAGCTGCGAAAGCTGTACTGCCGGTCATTAAGAAGCTTTCGGTCTTCGAGATATTTGAGCAGATAGGTTGTCAGCTTTTCCATGGCCTTAGAAAGAAGGGACATACGTGCAATCGGTCGATAATTGGAAGAAGAAGAAGAAAATCCGCCTTTTTTTGGAATTGGCTGAGCAAATGCTGTTTTCCAACTACTTTGAACGAGGCCAGAAGAATAGGATGGATGGAAAAGCTTACGCAAGCATTTTGCCAGCATGGAAGAACACCTCTTCATATAATATATAGCCGGGATACTATCCGGATCAGCGGATTTATGTATGTTGAGATCTTTTAGGTCTCTCGCCACAGCACGAGTTCGGAAGAAGATTTGTCCCACACAATCATTGACGCGCTCAAGAACTCGAACGTTCATGACACTCTATGGCAGCGAAGAGTTGGACGCGAACTGCCTACCAATAAGGTTAGCTTTCGCGAGAGCTTACAACTGGAGTGTCATTAGCAACGAGCGTTGCGACCGAGAAAAATACTTACTTCCTTTGGTCCGTCGAAAATGGACATTGCAGGCCTTCCTGGCTTCTATTAACTTATTCCGGCTTTCCTCAGTTGGATTGGCTTTAAAACACCGGAAACTTACTTCTGTTTCTCTGATAACTTCTTTACAGCTAGAATAAAACCATGAATTTTTCTTTGGGTTTAATTATTCTCTAAACCCTATTCGGGATCAAAGTTTTTATTCACAAAATAATCATATTAGGAATAATATCTGTTAAAGATCTGGAAAAAGTTGTTGAGACCGTCCCAGTTGGCTTTCTCGTATTGCCATACGGTTTTCTTCGGAGCTCTTTCTCTCACTATGGGTTGAGGTCTGACCTGCCTAGAGGAGTTAAATATTGTAATATGTATACACCTTATATTCCTACCTCTCTATATCTCTGTATGTCAATCTATTGTAATGTGTACACACTTTGTAACTCCGCCTCTCTATATCTCTATACTTAAATGTGTATACACTATTTATCTCTGTCACTCTAATATTGTCTAATTACTGAATAGTTATGTAGCAAAAGTTTTATTTATAGTTGTAAGTAATTGTGTATACACTCCTACACTCTTGTGGTTAAGAGGAGAACTTCGTTAAGCATCGAGAAGTTTCAGTGCCTACAAGAACCTAGTAGTTTCTAGAACCTATTTGAGTTATATAAATACCCGCTTGGTGTCGAAGCAATTATTATTCGAATGTGAACTGCTATAAAGTAAAGACACTGTGTTTGAAAGTGAGTTTGTGAGTGATTTAAATAAAGTGAATTTGTGTTTTATTTGAAAAGTCAATAAGTTTTAATTGTCGGACCAAGCCGAATATTACATTGGTGTCAGAATAAGGGATTAAGACTTATTGAGAATAAAACAGTGAACAGTGATTAAATTATTTTGTGTACAGAAGTGAAGTTAAAATTTAAAAAAAATGAGTAAAGTGTTGAAAGACTTAACTGTCCTTGAGCTAAAGGCCGAACTAAGCAAACGTGGCTTAAGTGGGACAGGAGTAAAAAACGAACTCGTTAAACGGCTGCAGGAATATCTGGAGCAGCAAAATGAAGACCCGAATACATTTGCTTTCGAATTTGAAGCAAAAGTGGAAGAGGTAAATGGTAATGACGCCTTATCTAACATGATGTCTCTTCTTCTAGCCAAACTTGAAGAGAATGAAAAGAATGTACTCAAACAACTACAGACTCAAAAGAATGATGTTGTCGAACAACTACAAGCTCAAAGAAATGAACAGAAGCAAGAGCAAGAGCATGTTCTCAAACAACTTGAAGCTCAAAGAAATGAACAGAAGCAGGAGCAAGAGCATGTTCTCAAACAACTCGAATCTCAAAGAAACCTATTTGAAGGCAAGTTTGCGGACTTCGAAGACAAAATCAATACTCTCGTTCAGCGTGTTGAAAAACAAAATTCAACAACTAATGCACGTTTTGAGAAAATTGACGAACAAATCGAATCCATCACAAAAGAACTAGAAAAAGTGCGAAAGTTGAAAGTTCGAGAACCTTCTGGTGAGTGCTCAAGGAAGAGAGAAGTAAATCCTCCAAGCTTTGATAGTCAAATTCCATGATCAATCTACAAGAAACAGTTTGAAGCAGCAGCGTTAACAAACGGCTGGGACGATGACGAAAAATACATTGCTCTCACGCTTGCTTTAAGATGAGCAGCTGCAGAACTGCTACAAACCATCCCAGCAGAGAAGAGTGGTGACTTCACAGTTCTTGTAAACGCAATTGAACAGCGGTTTGGAGATAGCCACATGACAGAAGTCTTCCGGGTTCAGCTAAACAACAGGTCACAGAAAAGAGGTGAAAGTCTACAGCAGCTTCAGGCAGATATCGAGCGATTGGTACTGGAGAGGCCGCAAGAGTGTATGGTGAGGTACTTCTTAAGATCCGGCTGGCAGAGTTGGAATTCTCTCACCTGTTCCTGGTAGCAGATATATGCGACGAGTGCATTATTGGTGTCGATTTCATGAAAGAACACGGAGTGATATTGGACATCGGGAACCAAGTCCTGAAATATCGAAACATCGAAGTTCCGATGATATATGGGATCCACTCGTATGAGAACTCGTTATCTGTGAAAACCGTAATCAAAGAAGATCTTACTTTGCATGCTACTTCAGAAGTATTCGTGTGGACGAAATTGAGGGGTAAGCCTGGCAGCCATCGATACCTCATGGTCGAACCAGCCTCTGTAAAGTCCTCCCAAACCGTCACCATTGGGAAGACTCTTGTTAGACCTTTAAAGAACATGGTTCCCGTACGAATACTGAACATCAAGCCGTACGAAGTTAAGCTTAGAAAAGGTGAGATTATCGGACAATGCGAATCTGTATCAGCGATAGCAAGGATGAACGAAGAAGCGCCAAGGCAAACCTTGAAGTCCGAAGAGATGAACTCCATAAAGAACAACATTCTCAAGTCATCTTATCTTGGTCACCAATAACGAAGAACTGCAGAAGATCTCCTCGAAGAATTTGCAGACATCTTTTCGTCATCGCAAGGGAAATATGGCAGAACACAACTGGTTCAACATCGAATCAACACCGGGAATGCAAAGCCGATTCGTCAACCTGCAAGACGCCTCCCACTAGCCAAACAAGGTGAGGTTGAAGAACTGATAACCACCATGAAAAAAGAGGATCGAAAACTCTAAAAGCCTTTGGGCGTTTCCAGTGGTCCTGGTAAGGAAGAAAGACGGATCAACCCGCTTTTGTATGGACTATCGAAGATTGAACGATGTGTCCAAGAAGAAAAGATACCCTCTGCCTAGGATCAGCGATAGTCTGGACGCAATGGAAGGAGCAAAGTGGTTGTCAACTTTGGACCTGAAGAGTGGATACTGGCAAGTAGAAATCCATCCTGAAGACAAAGAGAAGACAGCGTTCTCAACAAGAAACGGGTTGTGGCAGTTCAAAGTAATGCCTTTTGCACTATGCAATGCTCCACCAGAAAATTGTTCACTCTTCAAAACCGAAGTGAAATATCTGGGACATATTATCTCATCCCAAGGAGTGAAAACGGATCCTGATAAGGTTGACACCGTGAAGAATTGGCCAACACCACAGGACAAGCATCAACTCCGAATCTTTCTGGGTCTAGCCACCTACTATAGGCGCTTTGTCAAGAACTTTGCTGAGATCGCAAAGAGTCTACATCAGCTAACGGAAAAGGGAAAGCAGTTTAAATGGTCAGGTGAGTGCGAGCGCAGCTTTCAAGAGCTCAAGCAACGCTTGTGTAATGCACCAGTGCTGACCTACCCGACTCCCGGAAAACCGTTCATCATTGATGCTGATGCCAGCAATGTCAGGATTGGTGCTGTATTGTCACAGGTACATGAAGGCGAAGAAAAGGTGGTTGTCTATTACAGCAAGGTACTCTCGAAGTCGGAAAGAAACTATTGTGTGACCAGAAGAGAACTTCTTGCACTGGTTTTGGCAACAAAGCATTTCCATAAGTATCTCTATGGACAGAAGTTCCTTCTCCGAACCGACCATGGAGACTAAATTGGCTTTCGAATTTCAAGAATCCGGAGGGTCAAGTGGCGAGATGGATTGAGAGGCTGCAGACGTACGATTATGAAATCCAACATGGGAAGGGAAAGCTGAACTCAAATGCGGATGCACTGTCTCGGAGACCATGCAAACAAGACTGTAAGCATTGCAGACGCAAAGAAGAAAAAGAAGTGGTTACTGTCCAACGAACTAGAGCCAATTTACGGCTGGAGCAACGACGAGTTGAGGAAGGCTCAACAAGAGGACCCAGATATCGAACCCATCCTCGCATGGAAGCAACACCAGGAAAAACCACAATGGGCTGATATGTCTGACAGAAGTCCGGCTCTGAAGGCCTATTGGGCACAGTGGGACTCACTTCATGTTCAAGAGGGTGTCCTTCGGCGTAAGTGGGAATCAGCGGATGGAAAGTCTTATGTAATGCAGCTAGTCTTGCCGAGATCGAAGGTTATGGACGTTCTGCGAGAGATACATGATGGAATTTCGGGAGGCCATCTAGGAGTAAACAAGACGCTAGAAAAGGTTCGACAACGATTCTACTGGCTACATGCAAGGGAAGATGTTGAGAATGCGATACCTGTGCTGCCAACAAAGGCCCGAACAAAAAGAATCACAGTCAAATGCAACAGTATAATGTCGGAGCACCCTTCGAACGGATTGCAGTAGACGTGGCGGGTCGTTTCCGGAAACAAATAATGGAAATCGTCGTCATGGATTACTTCAGCAAGTGGCCTGAAGCATACGCCATTCCAAATCAAGAAGCCAAAACAGTCGCAGATCAAATTGTGTTCAACTGGGTGAGCAGATTCGGCGTTCCATTAGAGCTGCACTCCAACCAGGGAAGGAAGTTTGTGAGCTTCTACACATCAAGAAGACAAGAACAACACCACTCCACCCACAATCTGATGGCATGGTCGAACGATTCAACCGTACCCTGAAGGAACATCTTTGCAAACTCGTGGACGACAACCAGCGAGATTGGGATCGGCACATTCCTCTGTTTTTGATGGCGTATCGAAGTGCAAGGCATAGCTCAACTGGTTATACACCGTCTGAGATTTTGGGGAAGAGAGATGGGAAAGAACATCAGACTGCCGAGCGAAATAAAATTTTGGTGTCCCACATCGGAGCCGCAAGCCGAGGACGACTACATGGATGAACTTAAAGAAAGACTCCTTCAGATCCACGACGATACCAGGTTGAAAACAAAGATGTTCAGTGACCGAATGAAGACACGCTACGATATACGAGCGACAACAACAGAGTTCCAAGCAGGAGATCGAGTGTGTCTTTACAATCCCCATGCACAAAAAGGGTTGTCACCGAAACTTCAACGGGACTGGGAAGGTCCATATACAGTCATTTCAAAAATCAACGACGTCGTGTACCCGATACAAAAGGGAGTCAGAGGAAAACCTAAAGTTTTACATCGCGACCGGCTACATCGCAGTGGTGATGAGAATGATGGATTTGTTCGGGACGATCAATCCTAAGGAGGGGACAATGTAATATGTATACACCTTATATTCCTACCTCTCTATATCTCTGTATGTCAATCTATTGTAATGTGTACACACTTTGTAACTCCGCCTCTCTATATCTCTATACTTAAATGTGTATACACTATTTATCTCTGTCACTCTAATATTGTCTACTGAATAGTTCTGTAGCAAAAGTTTTATTTGTAGTTGTAAGTAATTGTGTATACACTCTTTAGAGTTTCCCCTTCACTCTAGTGGTTAAGAGGAGAACTTCATTAAGCATCAAACCTAGTAGTTTCTAGAACCTATTTGAGTTATATAAATACCCGCTTGGTGTCGAAGCAATTATTATTCGAATGTGAACTGCTATAAAGTAAAGATACTGTGTTTGAAGGGAATAATTGAAAGTGTTGAATAAATAAGTTTGTATGAGTGATTTAAATAAAGTGAATTTGTGTTTTATTTAAAAAGTGAATAAGTTTTAATTGTCGGACCAAGCCGAATATTACAATTTGATAGTGTATTTATGAGGTTCAGAGGTAAGGAACAAGTCAAGAGTGTTTCCGCTTGGCTATTAGTGTCCAATATTCGAGTTGGCTCGGTGAGAAACAAAGATTTAAGCAAACATTTCTTCGGGTGTTGTCTGGCCCGAATGGAGAAGCCACGAAGAATTGTATAAATTGAAATCGCCCGTAATAACGATTTCGAATCAAGTAAAAGCTTGTTTGAAATAGAAAAGATGAGGGATTTTACCCTAAAAATTCGTTTTCCAAATTTTCGCTCACGAATAGTTCCGGGTTTCATGTCGGACAAATTTTCTAACACAAAATTGATGCACCTCAATTCAGATATAATTGTAGAGAACAAGTGCCCTTATGACATTTGATCATAATTATAAGAACAAAAACGACGTAGAGAACAAGTGCCAAGTGACATTTGATCATAATTATAAGAACAAAAACGACATCAACTTGAGAGAGATTGAAACCTATGCAAATAGTCAGATCCATTTTTTGTTTCGCATTTTTCTGTCAATTTAGGAAGAATCCACTTCATAAAATAAAGCAACGGGGAACTAAATTTATGACAAGACACACGCGATTCTCCATTCAGCCATTCTGTTTACTTCTTTATTTTTTATTTTACTGAAATAAAACTGTGCTCAGTTATAATGCAATAAAACCTTGAACTAATCTGTGCTTCTTGCATTCTACAATTTGCCATATTCGTATTTAAGAAGTTGATTCCTATGAAAGACTTAATAAAATGATGTACGAAAAACAACAAAACGAAAACACTGCAAACTAGCAACAGCTTATAGACAATTAGAAGGAGGAACGTTTTCATTGTGTCACTTCGTTGTGATTTATGCTGTCTTGATGAGCACGCAATTTAAAATGGCAATGGCTCGAGGAATACGAAACATGGATTGAAGCTAAAGGAAACGACGTTCTTCGTGTCTAATCAAGTTCCAAAATAACGTAATATTGACTCGTGTCAAAATAAAGTCATTTTATTTTTTATTTCTTCATTTGTCTTACCGACTTACCTCTTAGCGCA
>CAKKXW010000005.1:24651223-24674148 GCA_920937365.1 Sphaerophoria rueppellii | reverse complement strand
CTCTTTATATCTCTATACTTAAATGTGTATACACTATCTATCTCTGTCACTCTAATATTGTCTAATTGCTGAATAGTTATGTAGCAAAAGTTTTATTTGTAGTTGTAAGTAATTGTGTATACACTCTAGTGGTTAAGAGGAGAACTTCGTTAAGCGTCGAGAAGTTTCAGCGCCTACTAGAACCTAGTAGTTTCTCGAAATTATTTGAGTTATATAAATACCCGCTTGGTGTCGAAAATGAATTAATTGAATGTGAACTGCTATAAAGTAAAGACACTGGCGCAAAATTATAGTCCGCTAATGAACAACTTTAGTGTGATGCTAGCTTAAAATGACGTTTCAGTCATAACTCAAACGTCATTTTAAGCTAATATCACACTAAATTCTCTTAAAATTGTTCATTAGCGGACTATAATTTTGCGCCACTGTGTTTGAAAGTAATAATTGAAAGTGTTGAATAAATAAGTTTGTGAGTGATTTAAATAAAGTGAATTTGTGTTTTATTTGAAAAGTGAATAAGTTTTAAGTGTCGGACCAAGCCGAATATTACAGTATTATTGTACCTCATTATAAGCTATGCAACCCTAAACGTTTGTATAGCGTTTTCAATCCCTATGTAGTGTAGCTAAAACTTTATAAATAAGGATTTTCCTACAGGCATTATTAATAAAAAACGCCTAGTCCACTCTTAATCCACAGTCTAACTGGTCCATAGACTAAGCGTTAGTCTATGGCCTTTAATTTGTCATTAATAAAAATAATTTGATCCCAGAATAGTAAAGTGATGTTTACCAAAAACTCCCCTTTGGGATTTTGTTTTTGCTGATATTTGACAATCAATTTTAAAATAAAAAAAATAAACATGAAATTTGTGAGCTTCGGTTCCGGCAATATAGTGTACATATATTATGCGAGCACATTTTCTTGCTGTCTTAAAAATCAAAGATCTTGAAATTGCAACAAGAGTGGAAGAAGCAAAAATGGTGAAGCTAAACTTTCCTTTCATCAAGAAAAAAAACAGGTTCAGCTTTTATTTTCTCACGGAAGAAGATCGCTTTCAATAGGCCAGTTCCACCTAACAACATCTCACTGAGATCTCAATGTCACTTTGACTGAGGCAAAATCATTTGGTGGAACAAAATTCTCAGTTCTCATTGAGATAAAATGGTTACCTTACAAATTGTTGTTGTGCATATGTCAGTCACGTCAAAATAGCTGAGTGAGAAATCGAATCCAAAAAATTTTCATCTCAGAAATCTCAGAAAAAAATCTCAATTCTCAGCTGAGATTTTTTGTTCCACCTAAAAAATCTCTGAGATCTCTGAGATCTCAGTGAGATGTTGTTAGGTGGAACTGGCCTAATGTTTTGGGAGTATCGCATGATGAAGAGTTCCGTAGTTCGTGTCACTTCTTTAATTGACGTTTTCAAGAAAAAATACATATTTACGCGATAACCTTCCAAATAGTTCTTGTAAAAGTATATTTTTGGAACGTTGTTTCCAGCATAGCCGATGTGTCCAGTACTCAGTGATGTTTTCTGCCTGTCCCCACATACTTTCATGTGCGAAGTAGTGTGATGTCAATGTCAATTCTCAGATAATTTTAATTTAGGCAGAAGTAAAGAAGGCGATTGAAATGTTGGTAATAGTGATGCTGGTAAATGATGCAGTCAATCATACCCAACCCGAATAATATCTACTACAACGATACCATTGATACGACTTCAATTGACATCAATGTCTCCGAAACTGAAATTTCTTTTTTTTTCACGATTGACATATTTCTTGCTTAGTCCCTTGCTAATCCACATCTCGAGGTGGACTACGTTAGTAAACGTCATTAAAGAGAAATTTTATTTTATTAATAGCATTTTCCACTAGTCTGCAGATTAAGAGTTAGTCCTTCGGTAGTAGTCTATGTTTATTAATTTGGTTGTAATTGACTTAAACTGACTTAACTGACTAAAGCCAGTTAACAAGTATTGCAGTTAACTTGACATTGACATTTTTTGTTGGCGATTTTATTCATTTTTTTAGATTTGTTGATTGTTGCTTGGTTCGACTCACTACTTCTGTAGCAATGGAGTGTTCGTCATCTTTTTTTAGGGAACGTTTGGGTAGTGAGGTAAATGAGTTTTAAATATTTTGTACAAAGTCGACCTAGCCGCTTATGAGATATCGCCAGGTTAGCGGATATTGGAGTAGCAAGTAGTGGGGTGACGGATTGCGGGAGTGGGTAGCGGGGTAAAGGGGTAGCGGTTAGCGTGTAGAAGTAGCGGGTAATGGGTAGTGAGGTAGTTGGCAACAGGGTACACCGGGGTGGCAGGAAGCAGGTAGCGAGTAGCGGGTAGGAGGTAAAGGGTAGTGGGGTAGTGAATGGTGTTTAGCGGATAGTGTGGTAGCGGGGTGCAAAAGTTAAGGTCTTATTTTTATCGAATGAGGCAATACGAAGTCTGCTGGGTCAGATTTTTTGTTTTTGTTTTCTTGAACTGCTTGCAGCAAGGAATAGAATGGTGTATTTGTGAAATTCTCTGAAAATGTTAGAATATTTATATTTGGAAAATGACTGAAAATGTTAAATTTCATTCGTTGTAAAATGCATGTGGTTTGATTCATGTGATTATGATTTATAATACTGAATATATAAGATCATTTCATGTCGTGTGTCATGAAAATTTCAATTGTTCGTATGTAAAGTTTATTTCAATTTTTTTACCGGATTATGTGTTGCACATGTTTAATATAAGAGTTTTGATTTTGTTTGTGGTATTGAGTTTGACTCACTATTCTTGTAGCAGTGGATGAGTGGAATGTTCTGAATGTTCGGGTAGTGGCGTAAATGGGTTTTAAGTAGATAGCGAGTAACGTGGTACTGGGGTATTGGGTAGCGGATAGCAAATTAGATCATTTATTTATCGATTGAAGCAGAACGAAGTCTGCCGGGTGAGCTAGTATTAAATGAAAGATGATATTGAAAATAAGCATTTTTCCTATTCTCGAACACCTTATTTTGATTGTTTCTTAATGCCGAACACAGAGTTTCCTATTTTCGAACACTGAAAACCATTTTAAAGACAGAATGTTCGTTCTTATTGCATATTTTTTATTACATAAAAATGTAAATGGTAGTTGGACCCATTTCATTGGTAAAAATGGTAAAATAAGGAAATCATATCATTTTTCTCCATGTTTAAGATTTTGTGTATCTAATGCCCGATTTCATAAACGACTTTTAAAAATTTAACAAGCTTTTAAACCTTAAAATGAGATTTTTCGGTTTCACCAAGCGTTTTCTAAATAAACAAAAAACTTTTAAACACCCTTTAAAACTAAATGCCCATTTTTTGATCATTAAATTTTAAAAGTGTCATTGAATATTTTGAAAACTGAAAATAACGCTTTCTCATTTTTTCTCACACAATTTTCATAAGGACGTCAATTTTGACAAAAAATTCCCTGAAATTTCCCATTTTAAGTTGGTCCGGTATTACACGGCGCATGACTTTAATGCGCAAGTCTTGTTTATTTCCTTTTGAACAGACATTCCGTAACGCTCAAGTTATTACACGAAGACTTTTTCTCATTTTAGAACTGCGCATGTATTTGACATTTATTTTCATTTCTTCTTCTTTGATTTGAAAAATAATTATATTTTTTCAAATCAGCAACGTATTTTTCAAATCAATGTGGGATTTCAAAAAAAAAATAATTTCATCCGTACTCATAAACGACATAAACTTTCAAATTACGAATATGAAATAAAGCAAATCAAAAAAAAAAAAGAAAGAGTAGAAAGCGGGAACGTCAGAAACATGCTAGGAAATTTCAACCCGTGCATGTTCAGAGAGATTTATTGCTGTTTCATCATTTTGTTCTTCCTTTCTCTTTCGCACTTCATTGATGCGAGAACAAACATGTCCGGTATTACACGGCGCATGTTTGTTCTCGCATGACTTTAATGTCATGCGCCGTGTAATACCGGACCATGCGCCGTGTAATACCGGACTTAGTCCGGTATTACACGGCGCATGACTTTAATGCGCAAGTCTTGTTTATTTTCTTTTGAGCAGACATTCCGTAACGCTCAAGTTATTACACGAAGACTTTTTCTCATTTTAGAACTGCGCATGTATTTGACATTTATTTTCATTTCTTTTCATTTCTTCTTTGCTGATTTGAAAAATAATTATATTTTTTCAAATCAGCAACGTATTTTTCAAGTCAACAACGATTTCAAAAAAAAAAATAATTTCATCCGTACTCATAAACGACATCAACTTTCAAATTACGAACATTAAATAAAGCAAATCAAAAAAAAAAGAAAGAGTAGAAAGCGAGAACGTCAGAAACATGCTAGGAAATTTCAACCCGTGCATGTTCAGAGAGATCTGTTGCTGTTTCATCTTTTTGTTCGTCGTTTCTCTTTCGCACTTCATTGATGCGAGAACAAACATGCGCCGTGTTTTAAGGGTCTGATAAAATTAAAAAGGATTTTTGCTAGAAGTACTTTTAGTGTTTGTTTATGAAACTGGGCATAAGTGCTTCACACTAAGTAACAGTGATATTTTTATTCTTATATATAAAAATCGAACGCTAAAATGTGTGGACAAAATCCCCCAAGCCGATCAATGAGATATGGCCAAAAATGTGGACATCCCATTTTCTCTATACAATCGTTAACTATGCATTTGACCATGTGATGATCTTAAACAAAGTTGTTTTTCATGAGCTTGCGAAGGCTTTGCTAGCTAACCCAGCAAACGTTGTTTTCTTACATAAAAATCTCATGAAGTCTCCATACTTTGTACAAGAGGAGTGCTTGGCACCAAATTTTGAGGGAATGTTCGGGTAGTGGCGTAGATGTGTTTAAAGTAATTAGTACAAAGCCGTTCATGAGATATGGCCAGGGTAGAGGTTAGTGGGGTAGCGGGGTAGTGGTTAGCGATTACCAGTGTAGCGGGTGGCGTGTAGAAGTATTGGGTAGCGGGTAGTGGGGTATTGGGTAGCAGGGTTGCTGGGTATAACGGGGTAGCGGGTGGAATGTAGCGGGCTGCAAAAGCGTGGGTCTTTTTTATATCGATTGAGGCAGTACGAAGTTTCATATTTGAAATACCAATTCTTGTTTCCTGTAAAAATACACAGTTGGAATTTTTGTTTTCGTTTTAGGTTTATGGTTGCAAGTCTCATTGTGTATTTACAATATCGGGTTTCCAGTTTCCCATTTTCGTTACTCCCAACTCATATGCTTGTTATACTGTTTGTCTTAAACAATTTTTTTTATTTTGTAATGTAAGACCCAGTTATTCATTTTATTTTAAAACTACACAATCAACATCTTATATTTTTTAAAATAGCGTTGACTTAACAATTTAAAGCTCGAACGTTTCCCTCCTTAACTTTTTTTTTTTCTAGTTCGAAATCCAGGGAATGTCATTCCACATGCTCATCACTTCGAAGATGAATATTTTAGCTGTGAACCGGCTGCCCTTGAGCTGGGCTGTGTCATAAATAATGTTCGACACATTATTGTTTGTGGCCATAGCGATTGTAAAGCAATGAATCTCCTCTACAAATTGAAGGATCCTGATTTCAGTTCGCAAGTAAGCTTCAAGAACGTTTTCATAAGAAAAAGCTCAAAGTTTTTCTAAATTTTGTTTGTTGTTAGAAAAATCGCCGACTCTCACCCCTCCGCTCCTGGATGTGCAAACATGCTGGATCGAGTTTAACCAAATTTACCGAATGGAAAAACAACGGAATGAAGGATCCTCTCATCTTCTCCTCTGAAACACCAAATAGAAAATTCGTAGCATACATCGATCCCGAAAATAAATTTGCCCTCGAAGATAAGCTCTCACAAATAAACACTCTGCATCAACTCTCTAATGTTTCGTCTTATGGTTTTCTCAAGGACCGATTGAAAACCCATGACTTGCATATCCATGCCCTTTGGTTTGATATCTACACGGGAGACATTTACTTCTTTAGTCGTGGAGCAAAAAAATTTGTTCCAGTCAATGAAGATAATTTTCATAAGCTCTCTGAAGAAGTGCGAAAATATTATTCCTAGAATGGAAGCCAAATGGGAGAGTCCTAACTAATGAATGGTTTAAAAGACAAAGTGATATTTTTATATGTAAATAGTTTAGTCACTGTTTTGTTTTTTGTTTTTTATAATAATGAATTTTTAAGACAGTTTATTTCCTTGTATATTAGGCTATAGTCGTATGTTTATAACGTTATTCAAAAAATATATGTATTATTGTTATTTATACACTAAATGAACAAAAAAAAAAAACAAACAAACTTTACTTCTATTACAAAAAAGAAAAGAAAAGGGAAGCATATAACAAGCTTAGAATTATGGCCAACGTTCGTTATAATCTCAGTGATATTGATGACTCACAGCATTACTATTCGGATTCTCGAGCTCTTCAAAGTATTTGCGAGCATTTCGAATATTGACTAAAGTCGCTTCGGATGGCATACTCGGATCCGACATAACCACCATTATGTAAGTGTTACTCGTAAAGGTGTCTATGAATGCGGCAAACACGCTATTTCGAACTTCCATCGATTGGAACTTTGCACCTAGCTTAGAACAGCTTAATTTAAATTGTTTGATGATATTGGAGACTTTTTCGAAACGATGAGAATCTCGATATTGTCGACTTTGACAGTGGGATATCACAAGAAATGTAGCCTTTTCGAAGAGGAGAACTTCGTCGGCATCTATTACATTGGCGAAGTGGGCTAAGGAGTTTTCAAGTGCGGCTACATTTGGTATGAGCATTGTAACAATGCTTGACCAAGCTCTATTAACAGTTAAGGAAATTCAATTAGTGTTGTCATAAATGGAAAAGCAAGTATAAATATGTACCTGTACAGTGTTTCATCCCAAATACTTGTCCGGAAGCAAGTAATGTTGCCAGGACGAGATAAACGGATTAAGTCTTCTTCGCGGCCTTTAAATAGACTATCGCGTTGCTCTTCCGCAACCAGATCCATTTTATGAATGAGACAGAATATTTTTGCATTGGGAGAATTCTGAAAATAAAAAAAAAAAAAAAATAAGTATCAAATCCGATAGGAAGGACGAACATAGTAGTATAACTAAGAGGGCATTGCTTATTGTCGTTAAAATAATAAGATGGAAGCCGCAACAATTCGGAAGAAGAAGGCCTAGGAAGTTGGACTTTTCAACAATTCCGAGTGCAGGTAGCTCATTCCAAACCGCTAAGTTCTGAAGGAATTTAAACTTTTGTAATTTTTGTTATTTGCAAGAAAGATACTTAGACAAGACACAAGCGTTTCTCCGATAGGTTAGGTGTCTTATTGTCCCATCATTGGGGTAGTGTAAAATGTTCTGGAAAAATAATTCGTCGGATGAGTTTGGGGTACAAACTGAAAACAATGCTGTAATTTGTGGCTAGTATTATGTTTATTGCTCCTCGACAAGACCTATGAGCAATGCCCTAGCTGACATTAAAATCGTCCTTGGAGATTTTAATGCTAAGCTGGGTAGAGAAGAAATCTTTGGTGCAATAATCGGACGACGTAGCCTACACGACATCACTTCTGATAACGGATTTAGGCTAATCGACTTCGCTGCAGCGCGAGACGTAATGGTAGCAAGTACGCGTTTCCCACATCTCGATATCCACAATGGAACATGGAAATCTCCTGACCAAAATCAACCGTCAACCAGATTGATCACATTGCGAGCGACGCACGACAATTCTCTAGCATGCAAGATGCCAACATTGACTCGGACCACTACCTTGTTGTAGCCGAGGTACGAATGCGGATATCCAGATCAAGGCCAACACACGAAAATGCTAGCAGAAATTTCGACGTCAAACGGCTACGATCGCAAGACATTGCTAGATCCTTTTCCGATCATGTTTCCAAAAATCTCCTCAGAAGTCCTTTGATGACAGCACAAAATATAGAGAATCAGTGGCAGCACTGCCAAGCAGCCATCAGAGATCCCGCCTCTGAAGTTCTAGGTTTTACACGGCCACCACAACGAAACCCCTGGTTTGACGATGAGTGCCGGCGAGTACATGCAGCTTAACAAGACACATACAAAAGCGGCGCTGTAAAGGACGCGAGCAGCTTGTGAGCTCTACGAGCAGAAAAGGAGAGGAGCATAAACTTCTCAGAATGAAAAAAAAGGGAGAATGAAAAGCGTGGGATCTAGGAGATAGAGGGATGTCACAACAGGAACGAGGTTCGAAATTTCTACAAAGAGGTGAAACAAACCTCCACGACTTATACAACCCGAACTGAAGCCTGTAGAGACCATCATGGGAACATCGTTGTGGAACCGCAGTCAGTGCTGACGACCAAAATTCCGTTAGCAATACGAAACCTTTCAATTTGGGTGCAGAAGGTCAACAATTCCACGCACCCGACAAGGACAAAGTGAAGATAGCGATATCTTAACTTAAGTCGTACAAAGCCGCGAGAGCAGACGGGCTAGCCGCGGAACTGTACAAAGCAGCTGGAGAGATCTGGTTAGGAGCATGCACTAACTCAGCAGCGTATGCTCGATCCTCAAAAAAGGAGATGCCCTGAACTGCACCAATTAGAGAAGTATAAATTCCTTAACATCGACTATAAGATCTTGTCTGCCGCGCTGTTTGAACGTTTTAAGCCCTTCGTCAACAACCTCATAGGTCTTAATTAGTGTGGCTTCAGACCCGGGAAGTTAACTATCGATCAAATATTCACCCTACGGCAGATCTTGGAGAAGACCAAGGAACTTCGAATCGATATCTACGTTTTCATCGATTTCAAGGCCGCGTATGACAGCGTCTGTAGAGACCAACTATAGGAGTGACTCCTTACTATTTTTTTATTGAGTTGCATCACAGCAAATTGAGAAGAAAATAAAGTACCGTTATTTCCTCTCCTGGTGTTCAAAAATTAAAAACAGATTTTGATGTATAGCAAAAATATAACCGCACAATTCAAATCTCTTTGAAGCTGCATTCAGTCAAGTGCTTTCAAATAAAAAAACAACAATGCCACGTGGTACGCATTTAAGCGAAATTGAAAAAGGCAAAATCTTGGCTTTTCGGTCAAGCGACCTAAGTCTTAGGGCTATTGGAAGACGAATTTCACGATCGGATCGTGTCGTTCGAAATTTTTTAAGACATCTAGAATCTTATGGGACAATAATAAGACCCGGGCGTCCGCAGAAGCTGACACGTCGCGACAAGAGGCGTTTAACTAATGCTGCATCCAATTCGGTGCATTCTTTGTATGAATTTCGTAACGAATTGGGTTTAGGAGTTTCGGTTTCAACCGTTTCTCGTGCTTTAAAAAGCAGTGGAGTGATTGTTCGGGGAAAAATGGTGCCAGCTCCAAATTTAACAGCAGCCCACAAACAAAAAAGATTGGAATTTGCCCGCCAAAACATAAATCGGGATTGGAAAACCGTAAGTGACTTTCTATTAATCTACACAAAAATCTCGTTACTCCAAATGGCATACTGGAATGAATGTTTTTTATTAGGTTACTTTTAGTGATGGAAAAAAGTTAAATCTCGATGGACCAGATGGGTTTAGCGGGTATTGGCACGATTTAAGGAAAGAGAAAGTTTTTTTCCAAGAGGAACTTTGGTGGTGGCAGCTGTATGGTTTGGGTGGCCTTCTGCGAGCGTGGTAGGGTTGCACTTGCCTTTACCTCTACCAGAATGAACAGTTCTGACTACACTTCGGTCCTTGAGAAGAATTTGGTAACTTATTTAAGACGAGTTGAACATGTCTTCCAGCAAGATAATGCCCCACTTCATGTAAGTCGTCAAAGTTTGGATTGGTTCGAACCGAAAATCATTAATTTGATGGAGTGGCCGTCATATTCTCTAGATTGCAACCCCATCGAAAATCTTTGGGGAATTTTGACTCGCAAAAGTTATGCCCATAATAAGCAATTTGCTAGTGTTGCTGAGCTGCGAGAGGCGGTTGTGATAGAATGGAACGCTTTAGACGACTCCATTTTGAAAAATCTAGTTAATAGAATGCCAAAAAGAATTTTAAGATTGGTGGAAAATAGAGGCAACAAAATTAAATATTAATTTTCTTGTTAAAATGAACTTAAAACAAAGAAAAAAGAAAAAAAACAATACAATAAATGCGGTTATATTTTTGCAATGCATTAAAATCTGTTTTTAATTTTTAAACACCAGGAGAGGAAATAACGGTACTTTATTTTCTTCTCAATTTGCTTGATCAGTGATGCAACTCAATAAAAAAAATAGTAAGGAGTCACTCCTATTGTAGGTTTTGTCTTAAATGCATTTTTCCGGGTGCGGTTATACTTATGCAAGGCACTGTATGTAGAGCAATGTCTAGTTTTGGCATCCCAGAAAAACTAGTCCGTCTGTGTAAGATAACAATGGAAAACTCACGCTGTTCCATCATGGTTGGAAAAAAACCTTTTGATGTCAAAAAAGGTTTTAGACAAGGCGATGCGTTGTCATGCGATTTCTTCAACATCATTCTTGAAAAGATTATGCAAAGCTCCAACGTCAACGCCAGAGGCACAATCTTTCAAAAGTCCGTCCAGCAACACAGCGTGATGTCAGGGAGCGTTTGTGAGTCTTGAGACGGAGGCCAGGAAGATGGGTCTAGCGGTTAACGAGGGCAAGACCAAGTTAATGCTGTCGACAAGAGGACTACCAACATCGACGTCTTGGAGCAAACGTCAACATAGACATATTTAATTTCGAGGCAGTCAAGGACTTTGTCTACCTGGGATCCGCTATCAACTCAGACAATAACACCAGCGCTGAAATCAAACGAAGAATCACTGTTGCCAATCGCCACTTTTTGGACTTAGAAGGCAATTGAGTAGTAAGGACCTCTCCCGAGCAACTTAAGTGACGCTCTACAAAACCCTAATCATCCCTGTCCTAATGTATAGTGCAGAGACGTGGACCATGACAACATCCGATGAAAACGCTTTGGGCTGCTTTGAGAGAAAAATTCTTCGAGTGATTTTTGGTACTGTCTGCATGAATGGAGAATGGAGACGAAGATTCAATCAAGAACTGTACGAGCTGTACAGCGACACTGACCTAGTCAGAAAAGTTAAGGTCCAACGACTTAGATGGTTGGGTCATGTTGAGCGAATGGAAGTAGAGTCTTCGATTCCAACCCGGAAGGACGTCGCAGAAGAGGAAGACCGCGACTCAGGTGGAGCACACAGGTGGTAGAGGACCTGAACCAACTTGGCGTGCGAAACTGGAGACAGCTAGCTGGCAGGAGAAGTTTGTTGGGTGAGGCCCTGGTCCGACCTGGACTATAGCGCCACCATAAGTAAGTAAGTATTATGTTTTTTGCTGATAAGCGATATACTGCACGTAACCTTAAGAGATAGCGCAGGAATTCAATGGACTTTGACATCCGATTTAAAACATGCCGAATATGCAGATGAATGAATTTTAAACAAATTGCTACAAGGGGGGCGAGAAAAGCGAAAATCATGGTACATAAAATCAATAGAAGCAAAACAATGAGGAATTGAAACTGAAAGTATCATCAGGATAGCAGAGGCAGCAATTGCAATGTTGTCTAAAACTATACAGCCCTAGTATCTTATACGTATGGAGTTCGCCGATGAGAAAAATTTCCGATAAGAAAGTTTAAACGTACATGATGGAAATAGAAAGAAATTCCGAACAATTAAAAAAAAAAGTAAAAATTAGTGAAAATATTTTCCCGATCGGAGTGCTGATAAAGAGAAAAGGCGTCCATTATTCGAGTTTAAAATAAATAACTAATGCAGTCATAAGAGAAAAGACCCATCGAAACTACCAAACAAATGTGAAAATGAAACTGTGTCGATCGGGCGCGGCGTACCGAAAAGAAAACAACTGTGTTGCAGTTCAAGCAATACTGTGAAAACATGAAGGAAGCGATGAAGGACCTGCATACCATTGTTTATGAGAATGGCTTATTTATAAGCAACAAAGTTTCAGTTTGTTTTCAGTTTCAGATGTTTTGGAAACAAGAGTTAAAATATTTGTCTTTGGTACTGTTAACAATCAAAATGATATAAAAGTATGTTTTAATACTCACTTGTAACAGGGCCTCCAGACATGACTGATAATAGTGAACATCACGCTCCAATTCCCTGCTCTCAACATCAAACACATAAATCAAAACTTCGACATTACGAAAAATGTTATCTTTTTGCGATGCAAAATATTGCTGCATAAATGATTCCTGTCCACCGCAATCCCACAGATTGAGCACAAGATTGCCAAGGAATCTAACATGCGAATGCTCAACATCGACTTTAAAATTAACATTAATAATGAGTTAAAAAATGTATTAATAGATTGTAAGTTTTGATAATTTCAAACAATAAACTCACTTGTCGCTCCAAGTCGGGTGGTGTCTCTGGCTATGTAGTTCGCAAATATAATGGATCTCATACTGGTTTTCCCAGATCCACTTTTGCCCATCAAAAGGACCTTAAATTAAAAGAAATATTTTTTATTGAGGAAGTAAATTAAAAAGCGTATCACAAAATTACCTTCTTTTTCATTTTGAATTTGTTTTATTTGTTAAAAAATTAAAATTTATTAAGTAGTGATTTAAGTTGTTTTCGTTTAAATGACTTTTCTTTTATCATTTGACAGATCAAAATTAAAAAAAAATGATAAAAGCAGAATTGTCAAATGTTTTTATGAACAAATTCAGCGAGTCACATTGAAGATGGTAAGGTAGTGTGATTAGGTTTTTTGTCACATTTTATCCGTTATTATTCAAAACGACATTTCCACTATTCTTTTTTAATAATGCTAAGGAAACCGCGGAATAAAGAAGAAAATTTGAGATTTGAATTATTTTATACATTTTGTTAACTGTAATGTCTCTCAATTGGTTTGTTTGATATTTGCTATGAGACTCTCCAGACCATTGAATAAGAAGTACAGGGTGCGGTGTTAGCTACATGCACAGTGTACGTGAGTGAAGCAACAAAAATGTCTGATGATGTCAATTTTTGGGACTTGTGCTGTCAATTTTTGGGGCTTGTGCTGTCAAACTTTGACTGTGATGCTAGTCGAGTTCAGGGGTGTATTATTTCTGTTGGTAAGGCTCTGCAATTCGTTGAGTTCCCGTGGTGTGCACGCTTGTTTTGAATAGTTCTTGCATCGTGTTTCGAAACGTTTTTATTTGTTGATTGTATTACAATCAACTAGAAAATACTTCTATATTTTCCTCTTGTCAATATTTGAGTCCCTGTCTATTGTGAATTATATCTTCAAGAATTTGAATGCTCTAAAATACATACCTTGACAATTTTGAAGATTTCCAAAAGCTGAATGGAAAAGAGAAAAGTGGATAGAAATTATTAAATTGGATTGAATAAATTCTAAGGCCTGAACTACATCGAAACACAAAGTGTAAAAAGTACAAAATAGTATTCGTATTCGTATTGAGAACTTTGTGCACAGTGAAAGCTCGATCATGGTCAAGCTTTTGTTCACGCTCACTTTCAAAAAATGAGAGGGTGATATTCAGATATGCATTTGTAGAAGCAATACAGAAAATAACTTCCACTGTTTTGTACTTTTTGGCAATTTATTTTCCGATGTAGTTCAGGCTTAAGTTCGTTGCTTGTTCAAAACACTTTCATGAAACTGATTTTATACTTGATGGTGCAAGAAAAAAAGAAGGTTATTTATTTCCACAGTGCCATATGCATAGAGACGAATCAGGACTGTTTGACGCGGTGGTGAACTGGCGGTGGCAAACCGGCGGTGGTGAAAAGTCGTGTACCGGCATAGAGAATATATAATACCTAGAGTCACGAATTCGGGTGTTCGCTCTGTTTTTGCCTCGTTTGCACTAACCCAGTGAGAATGTATTAGTTTTCCAATACTTTTTAAATGAGAAAATGCACCCATACATTCGCACTGAGTTAGATACAATGCTCAGGTTGGAGTCCAGGTGGGTTTCATGGGCTCAGATTTCGAAAATAAGATTCCGTTGAGCTCAGCATTTTCAAAAAAAAAAAAAAAACTTAAACATACAAAAAATGCATGTAATATGAAAAATAAATACGTTATATTGTTTCTTTGCACTTTTAACATATAATTGCACTATAATTTACCAATATTTGTATTAAAAATCTTAATAAAGCTTAAGAAAAAAGTCGTGCGTTCAGTCTCGTATTTGCTGTGATGGAAGTCTGTCACTTTGGGTTTGTGCATCAGGAAAAAAATCTTTTGTCACCTCTTACACAGGTTCACGAACACGAAAAAAAGAGAAGATTGTGAGAGTTCACCTCTTACACAGATTCAGGGACACGAAAAAAAGAGAGGATTGTGAGAGTTCACCTCAGAAAAATTTTGAAGGTGTTTTCGGCAAGGGAGGAAAAGGTCGCGACTCTAGGTATTATATATTCTCTATGGCCATATGTCTGACCATGATAGTTGTTCATAGAATTTGCTTTTTAAAACGATCAAAATAGGCTTAATAAACGTGTTGAATAACGGACGAAAAATGAAGAAAATGGAAAATAAAAAAATTTAACATTAAAAACCATGCATATACACCTTTAGGGTTAAAACACCATGCTTCCTAAAATAGGAAATGAGATTGGAAAAAAGTTGAAGTAAAATCGATGAAATCTTGATTCAGTCAATTTTCGCTATGCGCCTCGAGATAAAACATTCAACTGCAGACCAGCCCCGTTGTAATGCGCTTGTGTTTGTGAAACTCACACTACTTAGAAAAGATCTGTCAAACCAAGCAGAGAACCAATCTTGGTAGTACTTGTTGTTCCATATACAAAGAGCGCTCATGCTCAATATTTGCACTGCTGCATTCGATCATAGAGATAGAGACTCATAGAGTCCCGACTTTCTTCGGGTCTTGCCAAAAACATCCGCAAATCACCTCTGAAGTCTGAAGTGAACTCTCACGAGTCTCTCTTTTTTTCGGATCCGTGAAACTGAGAGAAAGATAAAAAAAAAAAACAAAAATTCACCTCAACCGTGGGTAAATTTTTTTCCTATGCACAAAGTGACAGAAGCAAGTGTTTCGCAAGGGTATTTGTCCTTAGCATTATATTACAAAAGCATTTGATATGGTTAAGCATGAACTTTTGCTTAGTAAAATTGAAAAGGCCGGTTTTCGGGGGTTTATGTTGGAGTGGTTTAGGTCTTATTTAACCAATAGGCCTCAAAGAGTAAAGATTGATGACATTAGCAGCGAAGAAATGTTCCTTAATATTGGAGTACCTCAGGGATCAGTGTTGGGTCCTTTACTATTTCTGGTATATATCTATTCGTTGTTCAGATTGCCTTTCAAAGGAAAGTTCACAGCTTTTGCGGATGATGTGGGTTTTGCTTTTGGATCGGAGAGGGTTTTGAATCTCACCGTGGATATAAATTACGACATTTATTTGTTACGTTTGTGGTTTGCTGAACATAAATAGTTGATTAGTTCAAAAACTAAGATTATGTTTTTTTTAATTTGGCGGGTCAAAACAGTTTCGTAGCCGATGTATTCTTTCATGCTACTGACTGCCAAAGATTCGAATTATCTCAGTGCAGCTGCAGTGATAGTTTGTACAATTGCTCCTTTCGGAGCTGTCTCAATTGCCCCGAAAAATGTTTCGAAATTGAAAAAGTCGAAGAATTTAAATATTTGGGCCTTACGATCGACTCTAGAATCAGCTTTGTACATCATACTGAAAATTTGAGAAAATACTTTCGTAGTACTCTGCAAAGCTTCTATTTTTTGCGCAATACTTGCTCCACTAAGCTGTTGATAAAAATCTATAAGGTGTTTTCTAAGTTGCAATACGGGATAACTTGCTGGGGAGGAGCCTATTTGAATAGAATTCAGCCTCTGTTGATATTACAAACGCGTATTTTAAAATTGATTTGCAGGAAGCATCGTGTGTACCCTAGTTTTCCACTGTTCAAAGATCTGAAAGTTCTTCCGGTACGCCACTTGTACTGCTTTAAGGTGCTAAACATTTTCTTAAGAAGGTCGAATCTTAATTGTAGACTCATCAATAATTATAGTTTACGGACTAACTCTCATCATTTAGTATCCATACCCAGGTATCGCACTACTGCTTTCCGAAACTTCTATGATATCGTGTCGTGTCGATTGTTCAACAAACTTCTATATGATTTGAGAGTTCATACAAATGTCAACTCTTTTGTAAAAACCGTGGAAAAGTGGCTTTTTATCCATGATATAAAACGTATTGAATTGCTTCTCAATGTCCTTCATTGATATTTTGGTTTTTTCTCTATTGACTTGCTGTTTATTGTTGTCTTTTCTGCAGATTTTATCTAACAGTAATTATAAGAAAAAAAATAGTTTAGTTTTTGAGGGTGGGGTGACCATATGATATTATTTGCATATATAGGTTTTTTTTTTAAAATCTGATGTGGCATTACTCCTATTTCTCTTAAAGAAATATTTATGTCACTATTATTTCTTAGTTACCTACTTATTGAAAAATTGTTATAAATTTGAATTGTTACCTAGAAAAAATAAAATAAATAGGGTGGCGCGACAGCTCTTGAAGAGCCAAGGCCTAAGTGACTTACTCTCATCAACAATTCTCTAGGTGCGTGTGAAAAATTGAGGGGACCTACAATTTAACGCCGATTCCGAACGGCAAAGTTGAGAAGCACTTTTTCATGACAGATGATACTCCTGGAAGTTTTGTCAGTTCTTCGCAAGAGGCAGTGTCCGTGAAAGATGAAATAAAAACTTTGGGCCCGTGTAGGATTCGAACCCACGACGTTCTGCTTAGCAGCCAACGCACCTAACCACTAAGCTACGGACACATACAATACAATACTATACTACTACTACTAGTAATATCTTGCTGGCCACAAACTTTATGCACTGGCACTCCAGAAGAACCAAAAGCACAACAAATCATCAACTTCCACTTCGCTTGAAAAAATATTCGATCTTTGGACGGACACAATAGTTTTTCGCATCACACCGCGAATAGCCATGATGTTGATCAATGCATCTAAGAGTTTCGATGTGTATCAAATCGCTTGTGGAACCACTTTCTTATAAGGGCTCATTAAGGTTAGAATTTAGTGTTTTTCGTTTTAGCTGTCAAATAGTGAGGAAATAAATTCAGGTTGAAGAATGTTATTTATTTATTTATTAGCTTAATCCAAGCTATACTTAAAAATTAACTTAACAACTAGACTTAAAACTTTTTTTTTTTTGGTTCTTGTTATTGCAATTAATCATTCATGTGGGCCCTGAGGCCCCCACAAAATTCTTTAATGAACAAGAACCAAGAACAATTACGGCTTAAAATTAAGGGGACAGAAAGTCGGTATAGGGTGGTACGTAAGGATGAAGAGGAGATGTGGAAGTCCAAAACGTGTTGAGTATTATTAGCAGACCGCAGCATTCTGTTAACGGGATTGAAATGAGCGTAATTGGTCCTGTGAGCAGAAAGCTGAAAGAGGGGGACAGTTCTCAGATTGCGCGGATTGGTGTTAAATGAGAGCATATTGAGAAGGGTTTGGCTGTCAATAGCTCCTGTAGTTAATTGATGGATACAAATAATCTCCGCAAGTTTTTCCAAAGACGTGAGTTGGATAATATGCAGACGTTGTTCGTAAGGAGGTAATATGAGGGGATTGTTCCAGGAGAGGTTACGTAACGAGAACCGAAGGAACCTTTTTTGAACAACCTCAATTCGCAGGGAATGGGTTTTATGGTAAGGAGACCATACTATGCTGGCGTATTCTAGAATAGGCCTAACAAATGTTGTAAACAAAGCCTTTGTCGCATAAGGGTCATTAAATTCTTTTGACCACTTTTTAATAAAGCTTAAAGCTGAATTCGCCTTTGAAATTATTGACTCGTAGTGAGATCTGAAGTTAAGCTCTTTATCGCAAATTATACCCAGATCACGAATGAAGGTGACAATTGGTATAAGTACGTTTGAAAAATGATAAGAACGTTGTGAAGAAGGGTAGGAGGACGTTAAGTTCGAGAAAATTTTTGTTGCACCAAGTAATGAAGACATTCAGATCACTTTGAAGCAGAGAGAAATCGGATTCGGAAGTGATTTTTTTAATGATCTTTATATCATCGGCGTAGATCAGGGCAGTTGAGTGGGAAATAATAGCTGCGTTTTATTATCACAATGATCCAGATCAGATCATTGATTTACATGTGTAACAACAACAAATTAAAATCCTGATTTTCACTTGGATCAATTTTTGTGATCCAAAAATTAGTTCTTCTTCCGCACACAAGTTGAAACCTTGGCGAATATTTTCAATAAAAACTGTGCTGCCACTTTCACACATTCATCTATCCGCCTTATCCGGTAATGAAATATTTTTCAATTACATGGCAAAAACGTATCCCCTAAAAAAAAAACATAATAATCGTTCAACAAAATTCTCGTAGGGCAACTCCGATCTAATTGTCAGAATGAAAAAATTACAAACAGCTGCCAAACTTGAAGTAAAAAACAAATTGATGATAGAAGCTGTTTTATTTTCTTGATCTGATCCGGATCAGATCATCGTAATAATAAAACGCAGCTAATGTTCACAACCTCATTTATGGCAATGACGAAAAGAAGAGGGCCAAGGTGACTACCTTGAGGGACACCAGAAGAAGCAACGAAAGGATTGGATAAGTGGTTTCTAAACAGGACTCGATATGGCCGGTCCTCCAAGTATGATTTAACCCATTGGATGAACGAGGGAGAAAATCCAAAGGTTCCAAGCTTAAAAAAAACTATTTGGTGATTAATTTTATCAAATGCTTTGCTGAAGTCGGTGGTTATTACATCGACCTCGTAACCTTTTTCCATATCATTAAGGGACTCAGACACAAATTGGGTTAAATTCGTTGTAGTAGACCTACCTTTGATGAAACCGTGCTGATGGGGACTAATCATAGATTTAACATTAAAGAAAATCGAGTCATAGATTATGGATTCGAAGTTTGGGTATGGCAGAAAGCTTGGCTATTGGGCGATAGTTAGAAATATTGTTCTTACAACCTTTTTTGTGGATGGGAAAGATGAAGGAGTCTTTACAAGCGGAAGGAAAAATAGATTGAGAAAGTGATAGACGAAAGAGAGCATGGCCATTGAGGTGAGAGACAAATTTTTTTAGAAGTACGGCAGGAATTCCGTCGGGACCAGGAGAAAATCATCCTTGAGTGAATTCATCTTATCAATAACTGAGGAGTCGCAAATGTTGAGGAATGAGTACGAGGAGCCCGAAAAATTTGGTAGGTATTTAAAAAATTCAGAGTCCGGAGCTTCATTGCATTCTTTATAGGACTGGCAACAAAAATTTGCAAAAAGATTGGCTATCATTTTGGGATCTTCGGAAGAAATGTTATCAAATTTGAGAGAGGGAGGGAAATTGTCAGATTTCTTTTTAGCATTAATGAATTGAAAAAACCGTTTGGGATCTGAAGTTATGGATGATTGCATTTTTCTTAGATATTCCTGATATGATGATTCGCAAATTACAGAAAATTAGGAAGAAGCTTGTTGGTATTGTGAAAAATCATGTGGGCTCATTGATTTCAAGTAGTTATTCCAGAGTTTGTTTCTCCGGTTACGGTGTGAGCGAAGTTCCTTGGAGTACCAAGGAGGAGAATATGAACAGTTTTTTTTTTTTCTAGTGATAGGACAACAATGCATGATAAAATTGAAAATTGAAGTGTAAAAGAAGGAAACTGCTATGTCTAAAAATTAATTTCATTTAAGAGTTTATTTAGCGATTCAAAATCACAATTGCGGAAGTTAAAAGTGAATGATTCTTCACAATCAATCATGGGCAAGTTTTAAGAGTAGGAGAAAATGAGTTCTAAAAGAGGGTGGTAGCCGTCTAGAGTCGATAACAGATGTTGACTTTGTTTAACAAAGAAGTTACAAGGGTCAGATGAAAAAATAAGATCTAGCTGTCTGGCCAAATTATTGCAAACTGCGCTAATTTGGAAAAGTCCAGATGCAAATAGCTTGTCAACCAGAATAGCCTCTTTTTCAGATAGAATGTTATGAGGGCTGAAGGAGAGTTCATCATCGGACGGGCACCAGACCAAATCAGGTAGAATGAAATCGCCTAAGATAAAAATCTCATCATTGGGGGTGGTAGCTTCGATTATAGAGTCGATGAAGTCAACAAGATATACATAAGCGTGGATAGGCTGTGACGGGCGTATGTAGCAGCGTACAAGGTAAAAGGAGCGAGAGGAGTTAGTTATTTTAACGGAAACAGACTCAAAAAGTGGAGAGTTAGAAATCGTGAGTAAAGTTGCGTTGAATTTGTTGTGTATGGCTAAGAGGACGCCACGACCGGAACGACCATCATCGGAAGAAGAGCCATCCGCACGAAAGACCATGAACTCAGAAGTGAATAATTCGCTGTCAGCTATGTTGGGGCAGAGATTGGTTTCAGTTAGGGCAAATACGTCATAGGGTAGCTTTTGTGTGTTTAGAAAAACAGCGGAGGTCTTTGAGCGTAACCCCCTTACGTTTTGGTAGTAAACTGACAAGGATTGATGCTCACTAGGAACGATAATAATTTTTCATATCTGTACGGATTTTTGGATATGGGATATTCGTTTGGAAGTAATGAATGACTTGAAAGAGGATAGGTCTTCCCTCACTTTTTGGGCGGAAATTTCACGACCCTCATGGAAATTCAGAAAAATTTTCATTAGTGCGTCACGATTGGTAGGGAGACCTTCTTGGGATATTAAAACCTTAATGTTAGTGTTAGTTTTACCCTCATAGCAGACTGAATCGGGCTTATCATGCAGGAAAGCGAGATAAAGTCGGACGTTATAATAGATTTTGTGGTCTCTAAGCCGGGACATAACGTAGCGATCATCAGTGTTGACGTCGGACAAGTGTTTAGTCAACTTAACGTTAGGAGGGATCAGTGGATTAAGAAATCCTTGAGGTTTTTGGGAGACTGATGAGGAGCACTCTGGGTTAATGGTATGTGAGTGAATAAAATTAGGAAGGTATGCAGACGGAGTTTCGCTGGGTTTTTTCGTAGGAACATTAGGTGGGCTATATCCAAGACCAGGATGTGGCAAATTAAAGGAAACACTTTTGGCCGGAGGTTTAATAGAGGTTGGAGAGGTTTTTCGTTTGAGGGAAGAAAGTGAGTTTGAGAGGGAAAAGTTAGGAAAGATACACGTTTTAAGTGTCCAGTTAGGATCAGAATTATTAATTTGTGGTGTGGGATTGTATTTTGGTGTAATTGGATGAGAAGTGGTATTGGTAGTCATCTTAGACAAGCGCATACGTCCAAGCCGAAAGTATCCTTTAGGGTGGTGAAATAACCAGTTATATTTAGACGGGATCAAAACTTTGAATATAGCCGTTTGGAAAGCGGTTGGCAGTCACAGATATTTAAGTGATATTTCCGTTATTGTTGGCAGATGAGTAATATTTTACCCAATGTTAGAATTTGAATTGATTGTAAAAAAATTCGAGTGATACATTAATATTATTAATTTATCATGAGGAAATGTATCTTTATATTATGTTCCCACTAAACGAAATTGCGCAATTTTGAAATTTTTTACAATATCATCTTCAAAATTGTGCGATTTCGCATACGATTAAACAATTTCAAAATCACCTCAAATTGCCGCAACTACAATGAAATTGCTTTAAAATTGGGATTTATATCAGTTAATAACAGTTTTTCAATAAAGTAAACAAACAGAGCTACGAAACTGACAACATTGCCATTGACTTCACAGTACTTCGCACATAAATGTAACGAACTACAGACATATAGCAGCACTGGTGACTGAGACCATCGGCTGGGACAGACCAAGACATTAATACAACAGAGCGAGACAGATAGATACATAGAAGGGAAGAACACATAACATAAACCTACGTGGCACAGAGGAGGAGACACAGATTTTAATTGTCTCATATCATCGCACAGGTGGCCTCAGATAAGCTGGCGATTTTTGTAGAAAAAGAATGCTGCCGAAGCTGGGGCTTGAACCCGTAGCATTCGGCTTAGCAATCAACTACTCTATCCTCTGAACCATGGCCACCTGCAACTGACAACAAATATTAAATATACTTGTAATATGTATACACCTCTATATTTATATATGTCAATCTATTGTAATGTGTACACACTTTGTAACTCCGCCTCTTTATATCTCTATACTTAAATGTGTACACACTATCTATCTCTGTCACTCTAATATTGTCTAATTGCTGAATAGTTATGTAGCAAAAGTTTTATTTGTAGTTGTAAGTAATTGTGTATACACTCTAGTGGTTAAGAGGAGAACTTCGTTAAGCATCGAGAAGTTTCAGCGCCTACTAGAATCTAGTAGTTTCTCGAAATTATTTGAGTTATATAAATACCCGCTTGGTGTCGAAAATGAATTAATCGAATGTGAACTGCTATAAAGTAAAGACACTGTGTTCGAAAGTAATAATTGAAAGTGTTGAATAAATAAGTTTGTGAGTGATTTAAATAAAGTGAATTTGTGTTTTATTTGAAAAGTGAATAAGTTTTAATTGTCGGACCAAGCCGAATATTACATTGGTGTCAGAATAAGGGATTAAGACTTATTGAAAATAAAACAGCGAATAGTGATTAAATTGTTTTGTGTAAAGAAGTGAAGTTTAAGATAAAAAAAAGAAGAAAAATGAGTAAAGTGTTGAAAGACTTAACTGTCCCTGAGCTAAAGGCCGAACTAAGCAAACGTGGCTTAAGTGGGGCAGGAGTGAAAAACGAACTCGTTAAACGGCTGCAGGAATATCTCCAGGCTGTTAATTTTGAATAAGTGAAAAGTTTATTTTGTGTTTAAGTGAAATAAATTTAGTGAGTGTTTGAATAAATAAGTTGTGAAAGTTAATAATGAAAGCTTGTGTCACAGA
>CAKKXW010000005.1:24628502-24639152 GCA_920937365.1 Sphaerophoria rueppellii | reverse complement strand
AGATGTCTTCTTTACCGATTCTTGCATTGAAATATCCGAGTACGATTTTGATGTCGTACTCTGGACAGGCTCCGTAGGCTCTATCATCATCGCATCATCGGTAGGGGTGTGTGCACAAATTATACTGATGTTTTGTAGTGTGGCCTTGATGCGGATTACAGCCAGGCGAACACTAATTGCCTTGAAATCCATGACTTTCGAATCGGCTTAGATCGAAAGTCATGGATTTCACGAACCGACGAATCCGCAGCTGTAATAAATGTCGCAATTTTTTCTTTTCATTATCCCTGATTCTATCCACCGTATTTCCTGGATCGCAGTAATGTCTGCCTTATACTGCGAGAGGACAGATTCAAGTTTCTGAGTTGCACCTGGAGTGTAGAGTGTTCTTATATTCCAGGTACAAACTCTCAATGCATAGTCCGTTGTCGTTCCGGGTCTGGCTACCATAAGAGGGGGGTCATTATCCGAGGCTCTGTCTATCTCTCTCATAACGTTCATGTTTTTTTTCTACTGCGGAGGGGTTGTTAGTCAATCGCACTAACCTACAAATTTGTTGGACTGTTGATAAGGTGCTTCTGTTTCTCCGTTTTGCACCCGCGCTTACAAGTTTTGCCAGTTATATCTAGAGATAGTGGTGGTTACCATGCTTGGCTGCATGTACCTGCCTGTATTCTTCATAAAAGCAGGGGTTTTGTTGTGGTGGCCGCATGAAAACCAGCACAATAGCGGCAGCATCCCAAATGACTTTCTTGAAATTCTGCCACTGGTTCTCAATATTCGATGCTGGCTGTAGCGGACATTCTCCTAAGGTTACTTGACAATCGGTCGATCTCTTTCGATAGTAGCCGTCCGACGTCATACTTTCTTCTAGCACTTCCTGCTTTTGGCTTTGGTCGAGATATCTGCTGCACTACCTTAGTAGTGGTCCGAGTTGCGTCGATTGCAATATGATCAATCTGGTTCACAGTTGGTTGACCTGGAGACCTCCAGGTCCCTTTGTGGATGTTGAGGTATGGGAAACGAGTTGTAACGAGTTTACGTTCGTTGAGGTTAATGCTGGCACGCAAAATATCCCTCGCTAGCTCAGGAGTGGATTCTTTAACCTCCTCGTTAGCAAAAAAAAATATGCCAGGCTTTGCATCTAGCTCTTGACGATGCGCGAGATGGTCTTTACCCACCCTACCTGGTTGTTTCCTCGCTAAACAACCCCTTTAAATATCTTCCTTTTTCCCCTTTTTCCTCACCCCTTCATCTTCTTTTCCTCATCTTCCCCTTTTTAAAACAAATTAAAATTTCATGATTAAAATGATAACCGCATGTTATTCAAAATATTCATTTTCATTATGTTGGCTAACATTGACTTAAATTCATTTTATTAACATACTGTTACTTAAAATTTCAAATATCTTTTACCAAATCAGTAATAAAGTTAAATATATTTGTAAAAGTGAAAAAGGGGCAATGCTTATTTGATCGTATATGTATGTCTAATGGGACATAAACGACAGGAAGTAACTTACCCCAAAATTACCGATGCAGTGGCCACTCCCTCTATGTATTTGACGGCGTTCTTTTTTTTTGTGTTGCAATTTGCACTTTTTGTACAGTGACTATACGATTTGTAAATCAATAAATATTACCACCACTTTTCTCTTAGATCGATTAAAATGAAATTCTTATAAAAGTATATATTACATATATATATATATATATCGGTGTACATATATGTGTATGTGTATACTGATATACGGATATATATATATATATATATTCGCACTATTGTACCAAAGACAAACACTAATTAAAAATTGATTCTTTTACATAAATGAATAATGTAAATTGAAAAAGATTTTTTTTGCTTTTAAGTTAAAGAAACTTATTTATAAAAAAAATTGATTTAAAACTTTCTTTCTAAAAAAAAATTAAAACAAAAAAAAAATCAGATGAGATGAAAGCTGCCGTCACTGGCGACGCGGCGCGGTGGCGTCGTCGTTCGTCTTTTTTGAATATATTCCTTTCCTTAGGTCCGATAGTCTTTTGGTATGATTTTTGGTTTTCGGTATTCTTATCAACCGTTATACGTAGATATAAGCCTTTATTCCTTATTTATTCAGGCCGCCAAAAACTATTTCGACGACCTAGCTTTTTCGTAATGAAAACCTTTGTCCGCACTTTGGACTTCGATTCTATATGTAAAGTGTATAGATATATATATATCATACATATATCTTGGGCGCTTAAACTTCGTCAAATTGCGTCCTACTTTTGTATGTTTAAGAAAATGTAGGATCTTCTACAATTATTAAACTTGGCCAACGCACTTAGTAGGTATATGGGTATCTACTTCAAAGGTTTCTGCTGCTAAGCACTTCTTCTCTTCGGGGTGTACTTTATTAAAAAGAAACCTCCTACCGACGGCTTTTCTTAAAGAACCTCAGATCAACACCTATACATCTACTCTTAATTTTCCAGCCTTTGTTTTATATTTAATTATTCTACGCCTACCATCACATTTCACCCACGCATTGCAATAGCATCATAGTGGGGGGAAAGCTTCAGACTTTTCACTCATTTTACGTAATTCAAAAAAAATTAACAGATTCACTGTACCACCCAACATGAATATATTAACATATGTTGCAGCAACATAATTGCATTTCCCCAACCCTGCTAACATCCCATACATAATTGAATGCTAAATGTTGCTCACTTATAGCATGGGCAGTGACACTTCTTACAGGAGAAGGAGAACATACACAAACATAAAAAGGTTATTCTCCTGCTAGTAAAAAAAGAGAACATATCGTATTTCCCTAGTTTATGCTAGTAAGAGCGAGAGGGTAAACATAGTTTGTTTACAAAAAAATTACCAATTGATCTTGCATTGCAAACAAGCCCAAAAAAAACATAATTTCGAGGTGTCGTCGTCGTCGGTCGGTGTCCAGTGGGTTTCGAATTTTATTTTTGTAATTTCGTTACATTTTTCACGTGATCGTTTAATTAAAAAGGCCTACTCGGTTACAGAGTACTTGCTACTGCTATGTTTCGCTACGCTGCAAAACGATAAGCCTGAGTCCGTTATCGGAGGTTTTTTCATGCTGTGTTTTCCGACTGTTCCACCAAAAATGTCCTCTCTTCCTTGTTTGGTGTTAAAATCTCCTACGATGACTTTAACGTCAGTCGAGGAGCTCGTATAACTTGTCTTTGGTGTCGTTATCTTTCTTTTCTGTATGGACGTGAGCGCATATTAGGCTTATGTTGCCGAATTCAGCCTTTACGCCGATTGTCGTGAGGCGCTCGACTCGTTGACAGCTCTGAAGCCTAGGACATGCTGCCTAAGCCTGCCTCCAATGACAAAGCCACATCCAAACAGATGCTGTTGTTGTTATCTGTAGAAGTCGCCGTAGTAGATATCGTAGTTTTTCATCCTCTATTGCCCGGTCCATCCCATCGCATTTCCTGGATGGCGGTTATATCCGCCTTATAACGGTCTAGGGCCTGCAATAAAACTGCATTCAAATTTTTTCAAACTTTGAATGCTCATATTTCCTAAACTAATGCTTCCAATCGCGAAACGGATACCATTTTCGTGTTTCTCGATTATTTAGCAATAAATCTGCATTTAAATTTTTTGTTCAATTTTTTCAAACTTTAAATGTTAATATATCCTTTACTAATCCTTCAATCGCGAAACGGATATCATTTTCGTGTTTCTCGGTAGTTTTTTTGCAATAAAACTGCAGATAAATATTTTCGAAATTTTCGATTTCAGTTTTTAAATCTTTGAATGCTCATATTTCATAAATTATGATTCGGATTGATAGAGACTTGTTAGATTTACTGCTGGTTATAGAAAGATCATACGATCATACTTCTAAATTAAATCTAAAATCTGACGAGATCAATGATCCTTACTTAATTGGTGATGTAAGTGAAGAAAAAATTAAATCTGTACATTTTTTTTTGGGTTTTTGGTTTTTGTGGGTTTGGTTTTTTGAGGTGTATATGTTTTGGTTTGCGGGTTTTTGGCCTTAGCTCTGATATTTTTGGCTCTTGTTTCATTTGACTTTATGGCTATTTTCAAATTGGGATTTATTTTAATTGGCTTTTTTGATTCTTGATTACTTTTTTTCTGGCATAAGAATAATGACCCTGCAAATTCCACCTGCATTCCAAAAACATTTTTCGAGCTTTCAGTATTAAGGAAAAAAGAACACGTTTCAGTGGGTGTAGCCAACTCCCGAAATAAAAACCCGTCGGGAACCGATTTTCACAGAACTCATCAGAGTTCAATGTTTCGCTTGGAAAAGCAAGCGTGATCAGTGATATCACTAATATGGTATTGAAGGAAGTAAGCACCTGGGCTGCGAGCTGTAGACTAGGTGTTTACAGTAACAAAACCGAACTGATGCTTTTCACAACCAAAACCAAGGTAGCACCTTTCGCTCTACCTCGGTTAAACGGACAAACACTATCGTTGTCTGCCAGTGCTATATATCTGGGCGTAATACTAGACACCAAATTAAACTGGAAGCTTAACATTGAAGAACGTGTGAGGAAGACGTTTTTCGCCTTCTTCGCCTGCAACAAAACCTTCGGCAAAAAGTGGGGCCTCCAGTCAAAAATGATAAAATGGACACACACAGCGGTTGTAAGACCGATACTTGTTTATGGTTCAATTGTTTGGTGGCCTGCTCTCAGCAAAGCTTATATAGTAAACATCAAGCTTACAAAGGTGCAGAGAAATGCTTGCGTAGGGATATCAAGGGCAATCAAGTCCTGTCCAACGGATGGGAAACTAGATCCTACGGGCACTGCAACCAAACAAGCCTGATACCATCAGACATCCTATCCACAAACACCGATTACTGCTTCCCTACCATAAACACCTCAAAGAAGTTTAAAGTCCTGCTCCCATCAAGAATCGTTTGGCAGAAAGGCGATGTGACGAAAGACTTCGACACAACTATTTTCAAGGATGGTTCGAAGATGGAATGCGGTTTTGGTGCAGGTGGCTTCTGTGAATCTCTTGAGATTTCAAAATCCTATAGACTTCCCGATTTTGCCAGTGTATTCCAGGCAGAATTGTTAGCGATAAGGGAAGCTGTAAGAAATCTCTTCACAGATTAGCTTGTTTAAGTAAAGCAAAATTTAGTAAAAAAAAAACACGCATACACCCCAGTGAACTTTTACTTAAAATTAATCAGGTTGCTGTGATACTGTGTAAATTTTGAACTTTCAAATTATTGGAACTCTCTACACGTGTGAAATGAATTGGAAATATATAAATAACACTAAGGCTCCAATATATGCCGTTTAAAATCGGTAATCGATCGGAAAGACAATGAAAGTAACAAAAAACAAATTTCCCATATAAATTTCTTTTCAAAGAATCTCTTTCGATATCTTAAGAGCTGCAGCTATTTAGCGCTATAGCGCTGTACCTTCCATACAAATTAAAGATGCGAGTGTATGCGAATATGGAAGACTTCCGGTGCCTGTTATTTCAAAGGATTTTGACTGAAGAAATTTAAGAACCTCACATTTATTTTTAATAAATTCCAAAATAATTTTTGACACATAAATTATGTTTCTTTGATCAAAATCCTTTTGATATCAGAGATCCCGGAAGAGTGCCATCATTGTGGATTGTGGAACTCAAACATTTTGAGTAGCTTGAAACTCGACGGATGAAGAGTAGTTTATACACTCGAAATTTTGTTTAGTAATAAGTCTAAAAGATTAGCTTTATATAAGAAAAGAGAAACATTTACCGAAAATAAACAATTTTTCTCCAAAAACCCAGTATCTTTTCGGGGAATGAATGAAAAGCCCACAAAAAAAAAAATTATTATAATAACTGAAAATCTTCACACGTGTTACATAAAATTGAATTGTAGTCATTTTCACAAATGAAAATTCGTTATAAAAGATAAAAATTACTGTGAAATTGATCTGGCCATATAAAAAAATACAAAATTAAATTAGACCACCGCAACGCTAATCCTAGATCATCTCGAAAACCAATTCATAGTTTCATTCGCAACGAAAACCCCAGAAAAAGGTTATATTATCCTCAATTGTCGTTTATAACCTCACGTGGAACCTTCATAAAAAAAAACCCGGGAAAAAAAGGTGCATTTTTCCAATATAGGAAAAAATCGAGCTTTTAAGCAATTTGATATAAAAAAAAACTATTCAGTGACGTCACCATTTACGTGTACCTTTCAATCTGTGTAATCACCTTAAAAAAAGTAAAAGAAAAGAAAAAAAACACAAGAAAAATAATTACTTCCTGATCATCCCGTCTCGTCGAAACAGAAGGACCGCCATTATCATGATGTCATCCGCAGCAGTCTTATTTTAGTGTTTGTATGTATTTTCCCTATATATATGTTATTTCTTTACAAAATCTTTTTATTTAGTTTAAGTCCAAACGAATAATTAATAAGTGAATAACGAAATAAAAATAAAAAAAAAAAGAAAAAAAAGATGGAAATTAAAGCATATTCAGAATCAAATCTCGTATATAATAGAAAAAAAAGACAAAAAGCAAACATACAAACACAGTTATTTGTAATTTGTAAAAATTATTCATGCATTTAAAAATAATTGAATTAAAATTTAGCTAGAGTAAAATGCCAAAAAAAATAATTAAACGTTAATAAGAAATCTAATACTTACTTACTTACTTAAGGTGGCGCTACAGTCCGTTGTGGACTTGGGCCTCAATCAACAGGCTCCGCCAGCTAGCTCGATAAGATAATAAGAAATCTAATGTATAATATTAATAGTGCGTATTTACCATAATTAGATTTTTTTTTGTTTTAATGAATTTGCTAAACATAATTGTATCGTTATTATATTTATCTCTTTCTAATAACAATTGTTCAGTGCTTTTCATGACTAGGTAATAAACCAATTACGTAATGAATTTCATGCTGTTATTTAGTAAGAGAGCAAAACAGTTACAGTTTCCAGCAAAGGGATTATAATGTGATGGTGTGTATATATGAAACACCTTTTTTTATATGGTAATAATTTGGTTTTGAGGAAAGTTTAACATGTCAGGGGCTATCACAAAAAGTTTTTTTAGGACGTGATAGCCACGGATGTACCTCACCGTTTCGGTATAAGTATGTGGGTGGAGGAGGAACTACCCGGAGTGTAATAACAACAAAACTCCTTCACTCAAAAAAAATCAGGACTAAAGGGAACAAATCAGGCCTCGCTTTTATAAAATGAAAAGGCATGTAAATGCGTAACGACCGTCAAGACCGTGTACAACAGCAAGGACCCCCCCTCCGACGAGCTACCTAGTGCATATGCAAGCATGCCCAGCGGTTGTGGTCTAGACACCCTGTACCTGTTAGCATTTTGTCATTCTGGTGGGTCCACATGGTTTAAGGTTTTGTAAGGAGACTTTTATTATTGAGAATGGCCTTTGACAAGACTTTGGATTTATTTTCCAAAACGGTTTTTGGTTAAGATATTTTAGCCCTGTATTAATCTCAAGAATATAAATCTACTTGCCAACAGCAACTTAAAATTTCGTTATAAAGCCGAACCAAAATGTAGCTATACTAACAGACAGTCAGGCAGCTATTAAAGCCATTGATTCAACTTTATCATCTTCTAAACTGGTCCAGCAATGCAGAGAGGTCCTCAAGGAACTTGATATGAGCGTCACTCTAATCTGGATACCGGGCCATATGTTTCGCCAAACTTCAAAGAATGTACTCTTAATGCAAAACAGACGCTTTCCATTTCTTTTCAATTGTAATAATAAAAGTTAAAATTTGATACCAATGCAGGAAAAATAACTCGACTTAAAAAGCAACCATCTGAAAGTGTCAAGTTAAATAAATTAAACTGGTCACACAAGAAAATGGTTAAATATGAGCAGTCTACTCTACCTAAATGCAGTTTCGTGAAATGGAAACTGTGCGACATTTTGAAAATGAAGACCATTCCATTTCGATTTTATCTTGTTGGGGAAAAAAACATAAACAAAATTTTGTCTTGCCGTTCAACTTATTTATGGTGAGGCTATGTGACGTGTGTGGGCATATATAACGTATGACGAAATCCAAAAAGCCGACGAGTTGCATACGCACAACACTAGCCCCAATCGCGATAATAAATAAGTTCTCTCTTCGAAGTGCAAGTTTATTTGCTCTCAATACAGGGTGATTCCATAATCAAATCATCAAATTGTGGTTTTTCAACTTACACAAAAGTTAAATTAAGGGTAATGAGTTTTTTTTATATACGTAAATATGTTTCTGGAAGAATCTATTAATGATCGTTTGACAATATGTTCACAATGTTTAAAACGGTATATTTTTTCACATAATTTCCTTTTTTTTTTAAATAAAGCAAATGGGCTACGAGTAATGAGCAGCAAACTGATATTGTTCGTGGAAAAAAACAGTATTCAAACTTTTCCTCAACTAAGCATCTCCAAAGACCATTTTCCTGTTTCCCAATTTTTATGAACTGAAGTTTTTGTTTTTTGTTTGCCTCCTTTGATGAGTAATTCGCTTCAGTAAAACGAAAACGATCACCAAGAAAACTAAAATGAGCACAAAAAGCAAAAAAAAAAGTTGTAACACTTATTCACTCTTTCAGCTCTTTTAGAGTAGCGTTGTCGATGGTTACTCTCTGTATGTATGTATATGTATAGCTACCAGTAATGTCAACAGCTTTTTTTGGCCGTCGAAATTCTTGGCTGAATTTATATATTTAATGTTAAAGTCAGTTCTACTAAACTGTTGGAGTTGACAAATAGTGCACCGCGCAAAGTGAATTGTAAAAAGAAATCCATTACCCAGTTTAGTTTAAAAACAAAAAAACGAAAAATGTTTTCAATAAAAATAATTTTTGTTTTGATTGCCAGTGCAAGTTTTTCAATCACCAATGCTGTTGAGCAAAAGGTAAACGTGTCCTCAAAATTAAAAACAACATAATCAAAAACCAAATGTTGATTGATTTAAGCTGTGCTAACAAATGGATAACCGTTGGCGTTGGCGCCAAAACAAACACACAAGTTACTTTGAAATTTAATTTGATCAGTTCAGCTCATTTGTTTGATAACTGAAAACAAAATATTCTTCTGCTTTCTTTTCGTAAAAATTAACACAGTTTTTATTCTGATATTAAACTTATTTACATATCGTGAAAATATTCAACCGTTGGAAGTTTTTAAGAATGAGAAAGTGTGTTAAGCGACTTCAAATCACCAAAGCTTAATCGAGTAAACGTCATTCGAAAATTTTGGAAATTCAAACTTATAGGGCGAAAAATGTACTGAAATCGAATCTTGAATCTTATCAACTTTATCATCAATAATAAAATTTATTACTTTAATAATTATTTCTTTCGCAGTTTAACAGAACTAAGGTGCGTGCGTAAATAGTGTCTTTTTTTTAATCTGTTGTCTTATTTGGTAGACTTGAAGTAAGTAGAAACAAAGCCGACCGAAAAGATTTGGACATCTTTTTGTCTTATGTATAGGGTGTAGTTTCGTGAGTCATGAAGACTTGTTTTCTCAAATAAAACTAAAAAGTCTAAACATCTAGTAAACAATTCACTGCGACCAATGTGTGACTATTAATTTAACATTAATTTAAATGTTTACAAATATGTTAAGCAATATTCGGTTCAAACATGGCAAAAAAGTAATAAGCACAAGCAGTTTATTGACCTTTGTGAACCTTAAAATTTGATTGAAACAGTTCATCAACGTCTTGCAACTAAGAAATCATTTTTTCCGTCTAGCAAGCCTTTACTATGAGTAAACTAGCCCAACATGGAAAACATTTTATAGCACCTAACGACCTACAAACCCCAGTGATTCACGAGCTAGCTGCTGTTCTTATAGACCGTGAATACTTAATTAAAAATATTTCATAAATGCTAATAGAAATCTGCCTCAGAACAGTGTTTCTCCTTAAAAAATGTAAATGCACCATTCGATTGTTCAAAACAATGTTTGAAATAAATCTTCCTTAGACCTGATATAGGAGTACTCATGGACGCCCGTAGTGGGGGAGGGGGCAGAGGTGGCATTTGCCATCCCGTAGAATTCACAATGCCTTTACCAAAATTCTATTAATCAAGGGGCACGGTAGTGCCCAGCCAAGTTCTCTAACAACGTTGGCACTACACCCTTATTTACAGGAAACAACTCAGGGCATTTAACACACCCCTCTAACTTCTATACCAAAGAAGCCAAAAGTTTCAAACTCACATTATTTGTTAAGCTATATCAAGAATCAAGAAGAAGCACCCCAGTAAATTTCAGATATTTAGCATAAGTAGTTTCTAAGATAAAATGTTTCAAAAATCACGAAAACCGTAACTGACTGACTGACTGATTCACTCACTCACTGACGGCGCAGTGTCATAAGTCCGTAGGTCATAAGTCCGTAGGTCATAAGTCCGTAAAGGACTTTTGACCCACTTAGGTGGGTCAAAACTTCATAAATCAACTATGAACTTATAACCCACGTAAGTGAGTCAAAAGTCAGCAAAAAAAAGAGCCATAAGATCTTAGAAAACAAATTTTAATAGATATGGCAAAAATTTATATTTTTTTTCTTTTATGAACTAGACTAAAAAAAAAACAATAATTTATGAACCTAT
>CAKKXW010000005.1:24610171-24624667 GCA_920937365.1 Sphaerophoria rueppellii | reverse complement strand
TGTAGGCTGAAGTTCAAGCCTTGGCAAGAAGATAAGAAGTATCTTGATCTTGATGTATGGTAGAACACTGTTCTGTTCACTTACTTAAGTCTTTTTTTGCTATATTTCTGGTGGTGTGTGTATATTCCTTCGATTAAATGTGTAGAGCTGAACTATTGAAACTTAAGTCAAACACTCACGTGGGAAAGTGAATAGTGGTTTGACAGAATAGTACACAAAATACGGTTTGAGCAATGCCTTATTCTCGAGAACACCACTGAATTGACTGACTAGTTTTGGAACGTTTGCTATACTTTACCATGATAAAAACGTTAGTTTCACTGAATAAATTGATAAGACAGTTTGGTGATAAGTGAAAGGGTGCACTCACAAACTGAATTCAAAGTTATCAAGTCGAGATGTGTAAATTAGCTTCCTTATATGTGTGTGGTGGTCTTTATATCGTTTTTTTCTGAATTCATTCACTTGTCTTGTCACAAGATGGTATGTAGTTCTAGTTCTATGAAGAATAGAAGAACGGTTCCGAACTTGAAGTCGGATGTCGGAATCCAAACAACAGTCACGCACACATTTGCACCTACATGTTGGCCGACATCTTTAAAAATAATGAAAATAAAAACAAAGTCATGTGACAATGTGACATCTACATTTGAGGTTACACAAATTCATAGACATGCAACCCACTGATCAGTTATAACAAGATGGGAAAGCTTGCTGTCAAAATGACATTTGCCTACAAGCTAAGGGAGCAGGTTAGCTCTAAGAGTATGCGTACAATACAAACTAAAAGAAGCAGGTTAGCTATAAGAGTATGCGTTTTATTGTAATAATGATACAATTGCCTACATAATAAAAAGCAAGTTTGCTACAAGAGTATGTGTGCATGAAAAAATAAGTTTTGAGGTATTTGGAGGGTAAAATGTAGGTAGGTTTCCAATCTTGTTATAACTGATCAGTGATGCAACCATTAGAAGCAAAAAAGAGTGTTTGCACGGTTGTATGTACCGAATATTGGAGAGTTCTGTGAACCAATTCCGGATTACTACTCAGTATCCAGCATATCAAAATTCCCCTTGTCAAATAACAACAATTTGGATGGCAGTCGATGAAAAATGACAGTTGTGCCGGCGATAGAACTTTCGATCTTTGAACTGAAGACAGCGCTGATGGCGTTAAGAAGAATGATTTTGTTGTGCAAATTTAATGATCTGAGTTATGAACGCTCTTAGGTTGAAACATTTGCTATTTTATTTATCCGAGACGCAACACTTAGGTCCATTTTGCGACGATTTATGTTACAATTGACATACAAATTAGGTTAGGTTAGCTTAGGTTAAGAAGGGTGTGCACAGCGTAAACTGTTGCATACACGGGGGCCTACTGGTCCATTGTGATCCCCTATAAAAATAAAAGTTAGCATCGATGCTATTCAAAGTTGTCGATTAACGTAGACCGGCTCGTTAACGAACCAGCCTTTGCTATCTATAAATTTCTTCATGTTTGCCATTGAAACCTGTGCTAGATCATCCAGTTCCCCAACAAACCTGTTCGGTTAGTTCGGACAGTCACAGAGCAGGTGTTTAATGGTTTCTATTTCCTCCTCATCCTGACAGCTCCTACAGAAATCGGGTGCAAAAGCCCCTATCTTGTTGGCCATTGTGCCAATGGGGCAATGACCCGTTAGTACACCTATCAGGATTTTAATGTTCCTTTTACTCAGGGATAAAATATACCGAGTTTCCTTTTCATTAATGTTAGGCCATAAACTTCTAGAGATTACGCAATCGTCCCTGGATTTCCAGGAGTTATTGATTATCTCTTTTGATTTAATGTCTATCATCCTCTTGAGTACCCCAATCGGGACGAGTGGTTCCCTATCTGAATGGTCACTACTACTTGTGTCTGCTTCTGACCGTTTCCTGGCTAGTTCATCTACTATTTCGTTCCCTTCTATATTGAATACTTTCTTGAATATCCACGACTGTCGATCATCTCTGAGTGAGATGACGGAATAGTTTTACATTCACCTTGTTTCTTTGCCGGCCCACAGTGACGTCCCGGGAAATTATAAAGATAATGAGCTCACCGAAAACGGAATGCTTCTAACTACTCCAAGAAATAGACACGACAGGACCACCACTTCCTGCATACAAGATTACAAGCTTCTTTTAAGACAAATCAACAAATCACCAAATGCTAAATGGCTCATCGGGCACTCCTTGCATAGTAACAAAACAAATTTGGCCAAGTTTAGGCCTGAAGCGGTCAAAATTCTTGATATCCCTGATCAGACAAAACAAAACGCTGGCTCATAGGAAGACATGTCCTTAGGCTGGGGGCCTACTCAAATGATTTCTGTAGAAGCTGCATGGGCGAGGAGGAAGAAGAAACAGTCCAACAACTGTTCTATATATGTCCAGCACTCTCCAACCTCGGTAACCCTTCGAGACCGCGATCTGTCTTTCTTTGTGGACATTTAGAGTCTATGTGAGTCCACAACATCAAGACAGCCACTCTAAGTCTAGCCTAATCTTACTCACCAACAGATTTGAGTTTGATTATCCAAACTAAAATCCTTTGATTTCATAAGAATATCTGTACCTACAATATTTTTAAAATATGATAAGCTCATTAAGTAATTAAACTGTCTACTTTTTGTTGGCACGTTTAATTTTAAAAATCAATCCATCGTTCATGAGTTGGTCGGTACCGGCTCTTGATAACGCTGTTATTACTCTAACCTAACTGATATAGATTTCAAATACTCTTTAATGATTGATGACGTTATCTTAAGTAAAAATATTTGTTTTTGACAGAACATTAAATAGGGTGTTGTGTTTGTGAAAAAATGTTTGATTTTTTTTATGCATATGTATCTATACATTGTATATAAAAGAACATCTTTTTTGTGTTCGTTTGCTAACCGGTCAAACCGGTTGACCGATTTTTTTAAGGTTAACGAAAAACAAGACAAGATTTCACTTGAAAAAAAAATGCTGATGTTTAAATTTCATCATCATCATCCTCGTCTGCCTGGCCAATAAAGTTTGCCCCTTCATTTGCGCTACAACCGGGATCCGGTCTGGGAAACCCTTAGCAAGTTCTTCCATGTATCCCGACGCCATCCAGTTCCGCACCCTCAGGCTGTAAGCATCCTGGGTTGAGCTATCCTTTCAGCGCAGATTTGGCCTGCAAAGGACTTGAGCCGGTCAGTCATAGCTCATATGATCTCAAGGTGATCAAGTCTACTTCGCGGTAGATTTGATACAGCGCCGGAATCTTCCTTCCTCACGAATGGGGCCAACCATTCTCCGTAAGACTCTTCTCGAACGCAGCTAAGAGTTTAAAGTGCCTTTGGTTTAATACCCAAGTATCGGATCCGTGGAAGACTATGGCCTTATATACAGCAGCAGTTTCGAAGTACATAATCGTAAAATGTTTGGATTTAAAGAGCCTTGAAAGACTAAAGTAGGTTATCGGTTAAAACATGCAAATATAATAATTATTAACAGATACGAAAAACAAACCAAAAACCATTTTTTTTAACGATTAATAAGAATGATACATAAAAGACTTGTAGGTGGCTATTAGGACATACTGGTGGCTGCTTACATACATAAGCCTATGTAGAAGGGTTAAAAGAAAGGAAATACTCAATATTCAAACCATTTGCCATTACTGTAAATTACAAAATTGACGGAATACCATTCATAAAGGAAGAGCATTAAGGAATTTTGGTTTTTGTAGGAATGACAAGGCAAAATAAATTAATTTGCTAAATGAAATCGCACCAAAAACATAAGTGTAAGAAAAAGAGCCAAGTTCTCCCGTCTTCTGTCTCCAGTTTCACTTGTCAAGTTGGTTCAGGTCCTCTACCACCTGTGTGCTCTATCTGAGTCGTGGGCTTCCTTTTCTGCGACGGAGCATTATTTTCCATTCGCTCAACATGACCCAACCATCTAAGTCGTTGGACCTTAAATTTTCTGGCTAGGTCAGTGTCGCTGTACAGCCCGTACAGTTCTTGGTTGAATCATTGTATCCATTCTCCATTAATGCGGACAGGATAAAAAAACAATCGAAGAATTTTTCTCTCAAAAGCTCAAAGCGTTTTCATCAGATGTTGTCATGGTCCATGTCTCTGCACCATACATGAGGACCGGGATGATGAGGATTTTGTAGAGTGTCACTTTAGATGCTCGGGAGAGGACTTTCATGAAATTTTCCATAACCAAATCGCAAAGTGGCTGCCCTATGTCCTCGATAGCCTCACGAATTCCATCTTTAAGGTCTTGAATCGACGCTGGGCTGTTGGCGTAGACCTTATCTTTCAAGTGGCCGCAAAGGAAGAAGTCGCAAGGTTGTAAATCACAAGACCTCGGTGGCCAATTGTGATCACCTCTTCGAGAGATAACACGGCCCGGAAACTTTTCTCGTAAAAGATCGATGGTTTCATTGCTTGTGTGGCACGTAGCGCCGTCTTGTTGAAAGTAAACGTTGTCCAGATCAATACCATCCAATTCTGGCCATAAAAAATCATTAATCATCTCTCGATAGCGCATCCATTGATCGTCACTGTTGCTCCAGCCTCATTTTCGAAAAAGTAAGGTCCAATGACCCCGCCGGACCATAAACCGCATCAAACAGTCACGCGTTGAAGATGGAGAGACTTTTCAACAATAATTCTTGGGTTTTCCGAGCCCCAGATGCGACAGTTTTGCTTGTTGACGTAGCCTCCGAGGTGGAAATGGGCCTCATCAGTCAAGATGATTTATCGATGAAGTTCCGGATCATTTTCATGTATTTCAAGGACCCAATCAGCAAAGACACGACTTTGTTGATGATAAGCCGTCTTGAGTTCTTGTGTCAACTGAACTTTATAAGCTTTAAGACCCAAGTCTGTATGCAAGAAACGGTGTAATGACGTTTGTGGAATTCCAAAGAACGACGAGGAATGGACAAACCTTGGTTTTCTTCAACACTTTGGGCTACAACAGCAATATTTTCAGTTCTTCTTGAGCGACGTGCACGGGTTTTATTCTTCACATCACTAACTTGTCCCAACAGCTCGAATTTGTCCACCAATTTGTGTATTGCGGTCCGACAAGGTGCTTCACGACGACCCAAAAATGTTTTAGTTTTACGAACCGTCTCTGCCAAATTTTCACCATTTTTAAAGTGAATTTTAATAATTTCAATGCGTTGTTGAAGCGTGTATCGATCCAATTTTATTAATGGCGTAGTTTCTACTTGTCAAATGTCAAAAAATGACAGCTTCAAAAGTGACAGCTACCGAAACATGCATTTTTGAAAAGGTACTTAAAACATCCTGAGCAGTACCATTAAATAGTTCTTGAAAACTAAGAAAAAGCTGAGTTAATTTTGATAACCTAAATCTTTAAAATGTGAAAAGAGTACTACATAGGTGGCATAAGCCTATCATACTGGATAGTTTTAACCACTTTGCAGCTTTTACACTATTATCTCTACATAAATTATATTCTAGTAGATTTTGTTTTAGAAAACAATTTAAATAGGAGACGAATTTATTTTACACGCTCTAATCACAGATAATAAATTTATACAGATGTCTCACCCTTATGGCGAGAAATGATATATGAAACTGAAATCAACCAAAAAAAAAAGCTTTTTTTAAAAAGCTCTAACACATTCACTAAATGTACACGAAATCTATTTTACTCCTCTTCTTCTCTATGAATGAAAAGTAAGGCAAAGAAAAAAACTGAAATCATTTTATTATTTTCCTTTCCTCTCAGAATCCCACTGCACAAACACACACACGACACACCATGATCATTCTTCACAAATGAAAAAAAAAACTCGTTTTATTTTGATTTTTTGTGGTATGGTTGGTCGTGATGCGTTGAAACCAGGTGTAGGAGAGTTGATCGCTTTTCGACACGGTGAGAAAACAAATTATTTTCAGTTGTCTTTGGAAAAATGGAAATAGAAACAAAGCAAGGACATGGTTGTTTTTATAGCTCGAGTTCTTATAATCAGATCTTAGAGAAAAAGGATACGTAAATGCTAGCTGCGTGCATTCATTCGGACTTTTTTTTATAAATTCATCTTTTTCATCAATTTCCTAAATCTCCACGAATACATTTTTCTGTTTCATATCTTTTTAAACGTAATGAAGTTTTGTTGACTGGTGTCAGTTGGATGATAAGGTACCCATGTACAATGCACATGTACCTCATTGCACAAGTAGAAGGAAAAGCTCAATATATTGGTTTTAAAGCGAAACATAAACTTTATTTAAAACATTTAAATCATAGTTGTCGACTGACGGTAATATCTCAACTGAACTGCAAACTCCTCAGCATCCGCAATGGTCTAGCTTCCAGCATCAAAATTAATCTCTCAGAGAAATAACGGAGAGTTCTTTACTAGAGAGTGATCAATCGATGCAGTGATCAATCGATTCAGTGGTCAGCATGTGTTTTTTTTTGCTTATGCGAATTCTATCATATGCTGTTTATCAGATTTGCCAAATGCACTGTAACTTGCTTAAATAAATAAATAGAGTGGCGCGACAGCTCTTGAAGAGCCAAGGCCTAAGTGGCTTACTCTCATCAACAATTCTCTAGGTGCGTGTGAAGAATTGAGGGGACCTACAATTTAACGCCGATTCCGAACGGCAAAGTTGAGAAGCACTTTTTCATGACAGATGATACTCTTGGAAGTTTTGTCAGTTCTTCGCAAGAGGCAGTGTCCGTGAAAGATGAAATAAAAACTTTGGACCCGAGTAGGATTCGAACCCACGACGTTCTGCTAAGCAGTCAATGTACCTTACCACTAAGCTACGGACACTACCTGTACCTGCACTACTGTAACTTGCTTACCACATTTATTTTGTTGGTTTTGTGTAAACAGCATACAGGGTGTTGACTTACATACTGTGTCAGCACCAAAAATAATGTTTTTTTTTTCGCTCATAAGAGAACTTGGTTCTTTTCTTACATTTTATGTTTTTGTTCTAATACGTACTTTCAAAAAAAAACTTACGCTGATCGGACTTTCATTTTTCGAGAAAATCTAATAACAAAACACCATTCTATGGGAGGTACCGTTTTGGAACAATACAAACAAATTTTTTTTACATAAAATACATGAATGTATAAAAAATAAAACTCGAGGAAGTTTAAAACAAATCGTAGGATCTGTTTTGGAGGAAATTGAAATTTTTCGTTTTTGGCCAAAAAATCGTATGGTGGCTACCCTAAATTTTGATCTTAAAAAAAAAAATACCCTAAATTTTGATCTTAAAAAAATAAAAAAAAACTGGGATATGAGTTTTTGCTCAAACCTCTAATTTTCACTTCTCTGTCATATCTGATCATCATTTCAATTTTTTTTTTACGAATTCAATACTTGCCATAATTATATTCTATATGTTCCAAGTAAAAATAGAAAACAGAAACCAATTCATCTGCACATTCACTTGCTCTACTTGCATTTTTTTACATTTTTTGCAATGCATCAAACTTTGTTTTTGTATTCATTGGTAAACAAAATGACAAAAGAGAAGAGGAAAAAGTTTCTAAAAAGAGAAAAAAAAGGAAGGAAAAAAGAGCTTTCTCAGCTTTATTTTTAAAAGCTCCCTGTCTGTTAAGGCTTGTCTGTTAAGGGAAAAAAATGTTTCATTATTTCCTGCAGGGGTGAGACATCTGTATAAATTTATTATCTGTGCTCTAATTATAATGACCATATTTTGTTGAGTTGTACAACTTCTCAATTGAATTAAGCATTTTCTTACTACGGGGAGTATTACAGAAATGATGGCTCTTATAATAAACAAGGACCCAACAATCTCCAAGCATTTTTATTCTTTACAATATATTTATAATTATTAAGTGGCAGGATTCCCAGCATACATATAAGCCGGAATGCATAATTTGCATATATTTTATAAAATAACTAGCCGACACGACAAACGTTGAAAGATAAGGTCTACGCCAACAGCCAAGCGTCGATTCAAGACCTCAAAGATGGAATTCGTATCGAGGACATAGGTCAGCCACTTTGCGATTTGGTTATGGAAAATTTCATGAAAAGGATATGGTCCTGTAAGCGTGGTCGTGGCGGCCATTTGGCTGATGTTGTGTTCCATTACTAACGGCATACCTTCCTCTTTATAATGAAATAAACATCCGATCATTTTTCTTTGAATATCAAAATAACACCTCTTATTGGAAAACCCTTTATATAATAATAACTAAAAATGAGGAACTTCATTAAGTTTTCGTGTGAGGCATATTTTGGAAGATTTGTTGCTTACAATCAAAAATTATAAAGGAAATCCCGATAAATTGTATATCAAAATAAAGGTTGTGAGCTAGGCTACTAAACGGTGCCAAAAGAAATAAATATCGTCATTGAATTTTAAAATTTTGCCTGAAAAATGCTGCTTTTCAAGGCTTCAATTAAAAATATCTCAATATATATAAATCATATAAATGTAATTGATGTTTCTTTTGAAAGATATGGTTTTCACCTTTAATTTAGTACCACTGTGATTTTTCTAGCTTTAGATCCAAAGCTATTAGCAATTTATGTTGAAAAAGTGCTGATTTTTAATGTTTGCACTATTCGAACTTCAATCTCAAATATCTCGGATCTTCCATGAGATATCAACAATACATAGCCTTTAATTTGGTGCCAAACTTATTGGTGTACGTTCCGGGCCGAAAATGAGCATACCCCTTTGCAAGTCATAAAACTCAAATAAATAATAATATTTTTATTGTATTATTTTTGGGAGCATACATTGAATTACGCGCGTTATTTGACCATATTTTTCCGTTGACTATAACGATCGTCATGATACGGTCAATGGCAAGCATTACCGCGCCATGATCAGTGAAACTGATTAGTTTTTGTCCGAAATGGAAGATTAGGGCCGAGGTGAGGTCTTAACAAGATGGTGCCACAACCCACAAGACACACTACACCTTACAATCGATTTATAGTAGAGCAAGTTTGATAAGCGTGTTATCTGAGGAAATGGGCCAGTCAATTGCCCTCCTCTAGACTATTTTAATTAGGGGTTCGTTGTCATTGGTTTATGGCAATCAGCCGACTCGACCGACGCACGTTGAAAGAGCTTAGAGCCAACATTGAATGCAAGAAAAGAACGTCTGAGTAATCGAAAATTGGGTACAACGAATCGACCGCTGCAAACGTGCCTGCGGGTGGCCATATGAACGAACTCAAGTTCCATTGATAATTGTTTTGATTTTACTGCGAGCCGAAAATAATGTTTTTGAAATATCTTAAAAAGAAAAAGTGTTCAAATCCTTATTTAAGCAAATTATGAATAGATTAAGTTAAGGCTTATCCATAAGTATATCAAGCGCATGTGTACTTCAGTACATAATCTATCTTGATCAGAACTGAAAACGTATAATTCAGCTTCTTTATGATTTTATTTCATTACTTTCAGATAAACGTTTTAATCCTATATGAATCGCTTTGCCCTGACAGTATTCGATTTATGCAAAACCAACTGGGGCCTAATTATGAATCCCTGAAAAATGTAATCGATATCAAATTTGTTCCATTTGGAAAATCAGAGGTAACTGAAATTTCGATTTTAAACATAGAAAATAAACCTATATTTATAGTTTTGTGTATTTTTTTTAGAGCGCAAATGATGGGGCACAGTTCTTTTGCCAACATGGTCCAGCCGAATGCGAAGGCAATCGCATGCAATCGTGTGTTTTGCAACAAACAACCAATCAAGACAGTCAAGTTAAATTTGTCGTTTGTCAAATGAGTGGAAAGTACGATTCCTCAGACCAATATTGTGCCCAATCAGCTGGTTTATCTGGGGATATTAATTCATGCATGAGCACACAATTGGGAACTGTTTTGCAATTGGAAGCCGAGAAAATTACTCAGTTATATGCTCCTTCTTTCGTGCCTACTATAATTTATGATGGCGTAAGTTACAATCGCTGAGATTTAAAAAAATTAATTAATGCTTGTATAAAATTTCGATTTAATTTCAGAAATTTGATCAGCAATTACAGAATAACTCACTTAAGGATTTCAAAGGCGTTGTTTGCAGTCTTCTGCAGAGCCGTGGATCTGCTGCATTTTATACTGTTTGTTAAAATGAAAGTCTTAGTGTTCCTAACGATTTCAAAACAATTCAACAGTAATCCTTATAGTAAGGAAGAAGTTTTTGTAAATGAAAAAAAAAACATTTTCAAAACAAAAAAGCTTTTCCTTGACGTAAAAATTACAATACTTTGCAAGTACTTAATTATCGTATTACTTTTTGAAACCAGGACAAGCAAAACCTTTACTCATATCCAAGTTTGTTAAATTTTTTAAAGTGAAAATTCTTTAAAAGCGTTGTCATTTTGGAAAATGCTTTACTTTTTCTCGTGATGTGCGATATTCATTGCTAAACGTGGAACATTTCGCTGTGAGAAAGACGTTTTACTGGAATTTTGGTATAAATAATTAACAAGATGAATAAGGAAGGCGGGCGGCGGCGGCGTTGCCCTGAGATTAGGGCGGCTTATGGCGTTAAACCCGCAATTTTACAGGTATCCTTTTCGATCTGTCTTTCTAAATAGTCTAATTATTCAATACTCTGATTTGTTCTTAATCTACTTCGCTTAATCTCGTGATTAGCGTCAGTGGAATCGGCATATAACAACTATCTCACTGAGATCTTAGAGTTCTCATAGATTTTATAAGTGAAACAAGCTGAGAACTGAGATTTTTTTCTCTGATGATTGAGATGAAATTATTTTGGATTCGATTTCTCACTCAGATATTTTGACGTGACTGGCATATGTCACTAAGCGACGGATACTACCAAAAGAGACATTAATAGCATCCGAATTTAAAACGTTTAAAATAAAATGGGATTTGGAAAAGAATGACTGTTCTTTGGAACTTTGTATATATGTTCTTGGGTAGTTCCTCCAAGATGGAAATCGCGCGTGCTCTCCAAATTTTTGTTTGAGTGAAATTTTTCTACTCTCAGGAGAACTCAAATTTGGCTGCGATCAAGCATGGCAGAAGATCGACTAGTTGGCTTAGCGCTACATTCAGACTATAAAATTATACTCGTTGTACCTTTCAATACCCTGTACAATTAATTGTTCTTTTAAAGACCTCTTTTCCTTTGCCTATTAAACCAATATTTTCAGCGTCGCCCCAAGAGTCTCTGGATATGCACCTGATCTAACGATCAATACCTCATTACTTCTAAAGATTAAATCGATTATAATCGGTTCAGGCAACTATTCCAGATCATCCGATTATGCACTGTGAAATCATTTAAATAATTTCGCTAACCTCCTACTCAAGCTACTGCCACTACTCCTATTCTTCAAATCCCAAAAGAATTTTTCATTCGAATACTAATAATTCAATTGCAAATTGCAAATATCTGGAATGAAATTTTGTTAGTTGTTTTTGATTAGATAAAATTTGGGTGAACAAAATTATGTTTTTTGGAGTAATTTTTTCGTTCTTTTTTTTTTAATTCTTTGTATAATTGCAAAACTTTCAAGATAGGTAGCAGTTTTGAAGAAATTATTGAGATAACTATAAAATAGCATTGGTGGTTGGGTGTTGTAGGATCTGGGTGCATATCCTGTATCTTTTCCTACACACCGCAAGTGCTTACTTTACCTCCAAGTGTTATCCACCGGTTATTGGTTATATCACTATATATAACTTGCGAAACTTGTTAGCGCGAGTGCAAAACGGTGAAGCAGAAGCACTTAAGCAACGGCCCTACAAATCTCGAGGTATGTGCGCGGGCCTAACAACCCCTCCACAGTAAAAAAAAACATGAAGTTATGAGAGAGATAGACAGAGCCTCGGATATAGACCCCCCTCGTATTGTAACCAATCCCGGAATAACAATGGACTACGCATTGAGAGTTTGTACCTGGAATCTTAGGACACTCTACACTCCAGGTACAACTGAAAAACATGAAACTGTCTTCTAGTTGCATAAGGCAGATTATTACTGCGATCCAGGAAATACGATAGATAGGATCAGGGACAATAAAAAGGAAAAATTGTGACATTTATTACATCTGTCATCTTGTTCGGTCACAGTATTTTTAAGACGTGAAACATCTATAAAGCGCAGTTTTGGTACAGATGGAAGGACAGCAGCTGCAAGAACATCGCTGCCTATAAGATGTTTGCTTTTCTTTGTACCAGTGACATTGTTGCTAACTAAAGCTTCAGATGTGATTTCAACACTTTGATCATCAATTTAGAAATTTTGTTTAGCTCAATCAACAATATTTTTTACCTTGTCAGCATCAGCAGCATCAACAAAAACATTTCTCTCGTCATTGTATTGTATAGTCACCACCACCACCATCAGCAACAACACTATTTTCATCAACCACATCAGCAACATGTTCATTGTTAATAACACTTGCAACATTGCTGCTATCATCAACATCGACAATTTTCACCCGAACATTATCGGGGGGGAGATGTCAATTTTGGTTTATTAGAGTTGAGTTTAGGTGTTGCAGAATCAGAGACATTGTTTATTGATTTGGGAATGAGAGTGGAATTTGTTGCTTTAGAAACGTTATTTTTTTAACGAAATTCGATTCTGAGGTGTAGATGTAGTTGACCCTCCGAGAGCAACTTTTTTTGTTTTTGTAGTATTTGTTTGTTTCTTGTTCACACTGACAGTATTATTAAGTATTCTCTGAGAACGAGTAGAGACACGGATGTTTCGACTCCGATCTAGAGAATATCTAGTCTGAATATTTGGAGAAGAGCCACTTCTTTTGGAAGGAGCTTCCAACAACAACGCAGATATTTTTCTCAATTCAGCAATTTTTTAGCAAATTTAGCACAGTTTTGTTGGAATATGTATGCACTTTTCACATTTAAAGAAATGTATATTAGTTTTTAAATTGATAATGTCTTTTTTATCCATATTGTCAATACAATGTAAGTGTGTGCCTTTGCCACAAACATCACATGATAGAAAAAAAGTATCAGAAATAACTTTTAAACATTTATCGCAGTTTAACTGCTCATCTTAAAGAAGTTGGAAAAAAGAGCGAACAAAAAACACGGTCGGCTCCAGAGGACTTAAATAGAGTCGATATCCGGATGGTCGAACCACCAATCAAATCGACCACGTGCTAATCGGCGCAAGGCACGCAACCAACATCATGAACGTGCGCAATTTCCGAGGAGCAAATGTCGACTCAGACCACTTACCGGTAGTGACCAAGCTTAGAGCTCGATTATCAAATCACAAAAAAACCCGTGTGGACAAAGGAAAGAAGTTCAGCATCGGTTGCCTCAGGGGCCAGTTATAGCGATCATTGAATTCCATCAGGAAAAATGTTTTTTTTTTTTACACACTATCAGAATTGGTCGTATAGGCTTATAGCAAGCACAGTATTACGACCAATGGTTTGCCAACACAGGGACTGTGTTATACCACCGGCTCATCACTTATATTATATTACAAAATCAACATAAAACATTAAGAGTGTGGAACACTGGTTTTCAAAATAAATTTGAGTTGAATTTTACTTAAATTAAAATCAAAAAGTTTTGAGTTCCAGTTTATAAGTCTACCCATACGTGTCAAAGGCTCATGCATTCAATAATTAGTACGGTGAATATGGATCTTAATCAGATCCTGACTACGGAGATTATAACCTCCCCCTCGAGAGCAAAACAATATTTGACAGAGAGGGTCAGGAGCATCACTAACTCCAGTTATAATTTGATGGAAAAATACAATATCATTATTATTTCTTCTCTGTTATAGTGTTTGCATGTTAAGGATTGACAAACGATTTTCGTATGGAAGGGTATTTAGGGGATCAATCCACTAAAACCCTTTTAACAAAAAACGGGTAAAATTCCGTTGCAAAGATTCCAGTCTTTCAATATGAAGATCATATAAAGGAGACCACACCTGCGATGCATACTTAAGGTTGGGACGAACCAAACTGTTGTACAAAGCACAGGTGACATTAGGATCGGGGAATTCCTTTGCCCATCGCTTAATAAAACCTTACATAGAATTAGCTTTATTGACTATGCCGTTAATATGCTCAGAAAAATCTACATTATGTGTAAAAAGAACTCCTAGGTCCTTAACAGTAAAAACACGAGCTAAAGTGTGGTTTGAAATGACATAGTCATAAGATGAAGGTGAACGTTTTTTAGAGAAGGTCATTGTTTGACACTTTTTCGGGTTAAGATTTAAACTGTTCTTTTCACACCATAATGTAAAGCGGTTAATATCATTTTGAAGTAAAATGTGATCATTTGCAGAATGAGAATTTCACTATTATTTACACATAACGGTGCATCATTGATAGCTAATATAAAGAGAAGGGGCCCCAGATGGCTCCCCTGCGGAACACCTGATTTGGCCAAGTATGATTTAGAGTAAGTATTTCTGAATTTAACTTGATAAGATCTATTCTCATGGTAAGAGACAAT
>CAKKXW010000005.1:24598593-24609366 GCA_920937365.1 Sphaerophoria rueppellii | reverse complement strand
GGGTAGTTTAGCCAACGCTACAATACACGTGTTCTATGCGAACTGAGCCTTAAAAAATGAAGCCAATACAATTTGTTACAGCAATAAGGGATACAATTTCTACATTGAATGAACCCAAAATTCTATTTGACAATAAATTCAACAACATGCCGTTAGATACAATCATTAAGCGCAACATTAAGTTAACTTCTACAAATACTATCCAGTGAAGGATAAACAGATAGGTTATACAAAAAATAAGGTAGAATAAGTACTTTTACAAGTTGTTTCTTAATATTTGGTGACAGAAGATCAGATAAAGATCGCAAACAACGTAACCCAGAATAAATTGTCTAAATGGTGTCAGATATTGCCGTACAACAACTTAAATAACAGTTTATCTTAAAACCCAAGTAAGTTACATCTTTAACATAGGGAATAACGACATTGTTTAACATAACCGAAGTAAAAAATTCCGAGTCAAGCGTATCTTGTGCACATAACATCGCAACCGATTTGATGGGTTAAGCGTTAAACTATTATTGCATGACCGACCGAAGACACAATTTAAGTCGTCATTTAATCTGGCTATATAGTCTTCCATTAAGCCAATTGGACGAAATATATATAAAGGGCAACATCATCAGCGTATAAATGAATTTGGCAGTTTGATATAACATCGGGAAGGTCATTGATGAATAATGAGAATAACAGTGGACCCAAAACCGAGCCTTGAGGAATTCCAAGATTGGTAACAAAAGAATTTGAGGTTCCAATTTCTGTTTTAATACACTTAACACGGTCAACGAAGTAACTGCATAAAAGTTTAATGGAAGAATTTGAGAAATTAAAATTATTTTTAAGTTTTGAAACAAGGATTGAGTGGTCAATACTGTCAAATGCCTTAGAGAAGTCCAAGAGAACCATAACACCAAACATATCCGAGTCAAGTGCAAATCGGAAATCATTAGTGACTTTAATTGCTGCAGATTCACAGCTATGGAGATTACGAAACCCTGATTGCCACACAGAAAGCAAGTGTCTTTCATTCAAATAGATCTGGATTTGGTCATGCAAAATTTTTTCAAGTAACTTACCAAAAAAAGATAAGACTAATAGGTCTGAACTTCGATGGTTTAGTTGGATTCGATTTTTTAGGAACTGGGATGATACATGATTTTTTCCATTCGTTCGGAAATACACAACTATATAGAGAGAAGTTTAAAACATGAGTTAAATATTTCAAAACTAATAGATAAATAAGCTTAATAAGTTTCGGCGGGACATCATCAGGGCCTTTAACATTCGATTTAACAGATTTGATAGAATTAAAAACATCAGATACACCGATGCAGTTAAAAATAAAAGGGTTTTCACTGTCAGGAAGATCGAAAATTCTTTGATAAATTGCTAAACTTGAGTGACCTGAAATTAAAGCATTAATCATCACATCAGGGTTAAAAGGACATTTACTTTTATTTCTATCGTCTTTAATTCCGGCTTGTTTAAGGTTGTTCCAAAGCTCACGAGTGCTAATTGAAGGATTTAGTTTTTCCATTAAGTAAGTTCGCTAACTTTTGAATTAACCCTGTTCCTTGAGAATAAATATTGGCGTTTATTGAACTCAGAAGGATTACTTTTGAATAGTCTGAAAAAACGTTCCCTTTCTCTAACAAGATATTTTATTTCATCCGTAAGCCAAGGACATTTATTATATTTTACTTGAGTTGTCACAATGGGAACATATAAATCATACAAATTCAATATCAAGTTATTGAAAAGAGAAACTTTAGCATTTAAATCAGGCATATAAAATATCTCATCCCATTCTGATCCACAAAAATCATTTGCAACCGTGTCGAAACTAAAATTTCTATATGATCTGTAGCTGATTGTTTTCAGTTGATTATCTCTATCAGCAACACGAAAGGAGCAGAAAATGAAATCATGAATGAATTCAGAAGTGGGTTTGATCTTTGATTTGGTCATTACCTAAAATTTTGTGTTTGGAACTCGTCAAGAACATATCCAATAGAGAAGGATTCGTGAGTGATTTGAAACATGTCGGCCATTTATCATTCACCACCGCTAAACCCAGTTTCTCACAGAAATAAATAAACAGACGAGTAGGAATACTGTCCTTCAAAAGATTCACATTGAAGTCACCACCAATCAAAATGTCATTATATTTAGGACCTAGTCGCAAGTCGCATCAAGGTCTCCTCAAGCTCAGTAATGGCATCCTCCCTAAACATAAGAGGCGGACAGTAAACAGAGACAAGCAATAGTTTATCTACCAAATTTTTAACTTCAATGCAAACGAAATTGATGTGGTTCCCACATGAGACATAAACAACAGATCCCAATAAATTTTTCGTAAATAAATACAAGCACCACCACCAACACTATCTTTTCTGTCACATCTAAATATCTTAAAACCGGGAATAAAACAGCTGATGGATTTTTGTCAAAAAATGAACTAAATCGTTCCAATGATTTGCGTTTCAATTTTGTATGATTCCAATGATCTGTGTTTCAATATCTAACAATTCCAATGATAGAATTACGGCAGGAAAAAAAAAATCCTGACAGAAATTTTCAATGATTGCTATAACTGAAATATCAGAAAAATTCCAATGATGCGTTTCAATGATGAAAACCAATGATAGCTATAACTGGCCACTTAGCACTACGGAAAATGCCAGAGACTACAGTGAGCGACTCTCCACCGTCACCACCGTAATGTATACACAAAAACAACAGCAGCCTCTTGGATGAGCATTCAGTTATCAAGTTGAAATTATATGCAATAGGCCCTGGGTTTGTTTCATTGATTTCTTCTAACCTTGAGAATAGAACTTATCAAGTTAAGTTCAGAGACTCGAAAACATTTCTCGATTTTTACCGAAAAATCGAGTGCTCCGCAGGGTAGTCACTAAGGATCACTTTCATTTATTTTATCTGTAGCTTAATGGGTTCGTAACAGTGACATTCTTATTTTTGCAAATGACATGAAGATCTTTATGAATTATGATCATTAAATCTTACGATAATCGCATTCTTCTGCAAAATTATATAAATTGTTTTTCTGTAGATATAAGGTGTTATAAGAACAGTTTAAACCTTAACCCGTCGAAATGTCTGACATTGACATTCTCAAAGAAACCTGCAACTTCGACTTATGTGTATATTATGATCTCAGCAAATTCTATCTCGTGTTCTTAAAGTAAGGACCCTTGGCTTCGAGTTCTATTTTTTTTTTTTTTATTTGCTTTTTATACCCTTATTATGCCAGAGGCACAGTGAACGCATTAAGAAATAACAAAGGGGTTTGAAAGTAAGTGTCGGTGTACATTGGTTTTGAATTCATCAACATTGCAATGACTGGAAAAGGCAGAGTGTGGAAGGTTGTTCCACATTCGCGTAGTACGGCTAAAGAACGATTCTCTATACTTAAAAGTACGTCCGAAATTGGGCTCGAGGGTAAACTGATGGGCATTCCTGGTAGCGCGGGTATTACGGTTGAATTGTTTAAGGGGAGGAATGTAACTGTCTATTCCTCCTAGAACACTTACCGTAGAGGTAACAATAAAACAGAGAGAGAGACGAAACGTTACGACGGTGGTCTAAAGGAGTGAATGAATCAGTGGTGTCTCTATCACCGATCATTCTTACGGCTCTTCTTTGTATACCATCCAAGAGGATTGAGTAAGTTACTGGAGCACCAACCCAAAAATGGGAATTGTACTCAAGCTTTGGACGGATATAAGTCTTATAGATAATAGCCAGATCAGACGGGGAGACATCTTAAGAAAATCAAACATCTTGCGGCTTTTTCGGCGACATCGCGTATGTACTCGGTCCACAAGAGGTGGTTAGTGATGATCATATCGAGAATCTCGAGATGTTTGGTCACATTGATGCAAGTGTCCCTCATAGACAGTGGCAGGGGGGGATTATCTCGCTTCAACGATACAAGAAAGCATTGGGTTTTCGAAGCACTAAACTCTACACGGTTTTTAATTAACCATTGTACAATGCTGTTTAAGTCAGAGTTTAGTGAGCTTATCATATTTTGCCGTTGCAGTTCCACATCCGAAGAGGAGGGATGTGAATCTGGGAAAGAATATGAGAAGCTAAGGGTACTGTCGTCAGCGAAACAATTTATTGGATTAGAAATAACAGACAAGAGATCATTAATAAAAATGAGAAAGAGGGTCGGACACAAAACGGAGCCCTGAGGCACACCAGCATTTATATTATGTATTTCAGACTTGAATCCGTCGAATACAACTTGTATTGAACGGTTTGAAAGAAAGTTTCTAATCCAACGAAGAAGGCATTCTTTTTCGATAAAAGAGCAAAATGCCTGACTTTATCAAATGCTTTTGAAATATCAAGTGCAACAATCTTACTTTCTCCAAAACGATGTAAAGATTTGTTCCACTGTTCGGTGAGATAAACCGATCACCAGTGGACCTAATGCTGCGAAAGCCGTATTGCCTGTCATTAAGAAGCTTTCGGTCTTCGAGATATTTCTTGAGCTGATAGTTTATCAGCGTTTCCATGACCTAAGAAGGGACATAAGTGCAATCGGATGATAATTGTAGGGACAAGAAGATTCGCCTTTTTTTGGAATAAGCTGGACAAATGCTGTTTTCCAACTGCTCGGAAAGAGCCCAGAAGAATACGATAGATGGAAAAGCTTACACAAGGGTTTTGCCAGCGTGGAAGAACACCTTTTCAGAATAATAGCGGGGATACCACAAATATATATTTTACTGAGCATATCTACAAAATCGTTAATAAAACTAATTCTATGCTGGGGTTCAAAATAATTTCTTGATCCTAACGTCACCCTTGCCTAGTTCGTCCTCACCTGAATATGCTTCAAAGATTTAGACTCCTCATGATGAGATTCATATTAACAGGTTAGAATCGGCGCGCGCTGAATAATTTAATTCTTTTCGCATTAAAAGGATGAGGATCGAGTATCAGTCCTTCAAATGCAAACGTTTTCTCAAGAAAGGACCAACAATTATATAGTTTTCCTTCATAAAGCTGACTATCACCTTCGAAGCATCGATCCCAAGACATAGGACCAATTACGGAATGCATGCCCCAACCTTGGACAATGATGAGTACCTAGGCTTTTTAATTTTAATAAAGATTTTGTTGTCTTTCATATTTTTTTTTATAATGAGTACACACTCAAGGGGTTCTTATACCCTTATTATGCCATAGACACAGTGAGTGCTTTAGGAAAGAAGGAAGGGGTTAGAGAGGAGGTGCCGGTGTACATTGGTTTTGAATTCCTGAACATTGCAATGATCGGGAAAAACAGAGTGTGGATGAGAGTTCCACATTCGCGTAATACGGCTAAAGAACGATTATACTTGAGCCTACGACCGAAGTTGGGCTCGAGTGTAAACTGATGGGCATTCCTGGTAGCGCGGGTATTACAGTTGAATTGTTTAAGGGGTGGAATGCAACTGGATATTTACATCTTTCGGCATTTTTGGCGACATCGCGTATGTGCTCGGTCCACAAGAGGTGGTCAGTGATGCACATACCGAGAATCTCGAGATGTACGGTCTCTTTGATGCAAGTGCCACTCATGGACAGTGGCAAGGGGGGTATATCTCGCTTCAACGATACAAGACAGCATTGAGTTTTCGAAGCATTAAACTCTACACGGTTTTTAATTCCCCATTGTACAATGCTGTTTATGTCAGAGTTTAATGAGCTTATCATATTTTGCCGTTGCAGCTCCACATCCGAAGAGGAGGGATGTGAATCTTGGAACGAATGAGAAGCTAAGGGTACTATCGTCAGCGAAACAATTTATTGGATTAGAAGTAACAGACAAGAGATCATTAATAAAAATGAGAAAGAGGGTCGGAGACAAAACGGAGCCCTGGGGCACACCAGCATTTATATTGTGGGTTTCAGACTTGAATCCGTCCAATACAACTTGTATTGAACGGTTCGAAAGAAAGTTTCTAATCCAACGAAGAAGGGATTCATCGATACCGATACCGAAGGCATGCATTTTCGATAAAAGAGCAAGTTGCCAGACTTTATCAAATGCCTTTGAAATATCAATTGCAACAATCTTACTTTCTCCAAAACGATGTAAAGATTTGTTCCACAGCTCGGAGAGATATGACATCAAATCACCAGTGGAACTGTTGCTGCGAAGGCCGTACTGCCGTTTATTAAGAAGCTTTCGTTCTTCAATCTTTCTTAAGCTGATAATTTATCAGCGTTTCCATTACCTAAGAAAGAAGGGACGTTGGAGCAATCGGACGATAATTAGAGGGAGAGGAGGACAAATGCTGTTTTCCAACTCCTCGGAACTAGCCCAGAAGAATAGGATAGATGGAAAAGCTTACGCAAGGGTTTTTCCAGCGTGGAAGAACACCTCTTCAGAACAATAGCGGGGATGCCATCCGGGCCAGCGGATTTATGTATGTTGAGATCTATCAGGACTCTCGCCACAGCACGAGTGCGGAAGAAGATTTGTCCCATGGAATCATTGACGCGCTCAAGAACTGGGTCATGGCACTCTCTGAAGAGTTGGTTGCGAACTGCCTAGCAAAAAGGTTAGCTTTCGCGAGCGAGCTAACAACTGGAGTGTCATTGTCGACGAGCGTAGGGACAGAGGAAGAAGAAGAATCTTCATATTTTTTACAAATGACCAAAAATTCTTACTGCCTTTGGGATATTGCAGTATTTTTTGCCTTAATTTTTGGTCATTTAAAAATTTGGTCCGCCGAATACGCATTGCAGGCCTTCCTGGCTTGTTTAACTTGTTCCGGTTTTCCTCAGTTGGGTTGGCTCTAAAACACCGGAACTTTACTTTTTCCCTGATAACCTCTTTACAGCTTGAATCAAACCATGACTTTTCCTTGGGTTTGATGCTTTTAACCCTATTCGGGATAAAAGTTTTCATTCCCAAAGTAATCATATTAGTAATCATATCTGCGCTGGAGTCTACGTCACTATCGAGGAAGCATAGTGACCAGTTAAAGATCCGGAAAAAGTTGTTGAGACCGTCCCAGTTGGCTTTCTCGTATTGAAACATGGTTCTCTTCAGAGCTCTTTCTCTAACTGGATTAGCTTGACACGAGAAATTTGCAGATGTAATACTATGATTTGATCTGCCTAGAGGCGTTAATACACTGATAGTGTATTTATCAGAGTATTTTCTGCTTGGCCATTAATGTCCGATATTCGAGTGAGCTCGGTGACAAGCTGAGTTAGGTGGTTAAACTCAGCAAAGATCTCAGCACACATTCCTTCGGGTGTTGTCTGGCCCGAATGGAGAAGCCACGAAGAATTGTGTACATTGAAATCGCCCGTAATTACGATTTCAGTGTGAGGATACAGGGATACAATTCCTTGGATGGAGTCAGGCAGAGCGTCAAATTCACGAGAAGTTGAAGCCCTATACAAATTTGGGCTTCGATAGAGAAAACAATAGTGAATGATGTGCTTATTTATGGTGAACTTAAACCACATAAAATTGAAAACAGGGTTGGAGCAGCGTCCATATTGTGGAAGGAATTGATAAGCAACATCATTCCTAATGTAAACGGCAAGACCATGGTGGAGGAAGAATAATGGCACTAAGCTATACCCATGAATGAGAAATTCAGTAAGATCGGAATTCTCACCTACTTGGGTTTCACTCAGCGCCAAAACAGCTGGCCTGTTAGAAACAGTATGGATTTACGTAGCAAGAAAATTCGTACGTAGCCCACGCACATTACAATAGTCAACTCTGAAATTTTCGATCATTGCAATATATAAACAAATTTAAAACCAAAACAGACGGAATCTAAGAGAAGCTGCCAAATAAATAACAGGTTTCTTTTCGAATCAAAGAAAACAATAAATTAAGGACTATGCTAAGAACCAGTGTGACACGCTCTTAAATATTTTTTATTGAATTTGTTTAATTTTGTCATTTCCTGTGTAAGTAATCGTTTGTTTTAGATTGCCTACTAGTGAAAGTGATGTGCATAATCGAATGATTTAAATAATAGAGAAAAAAATATTATAATGATTTAAGAAATCAAATCATCATTCTAATTACGAAATCGTAAAAATGGTGAAAAATTTAACGTTTACCGGCTCACAATCCATGAAGGATCTCAGCCTGAGATACTGCAGCCTTCCATGGGGAAGGCACTCTCCAGTCACCGAAACCAAGCGCTCCAGCATCCGCAGGGGCTGCGATGAGAAGACTTTCTTAGCTGTACATTCGCTCGATGTGGCCGAGCCAATGTAGTCATCTTTTCTTGGCCTTCTTCTGGACTACATCCACATCTTGGTACAGCTCATATAGTTCTCGGTTGAACTTCCTTCTCCATTCGTCGCATACGGGACCGAAAATCCGTCGAAGAATTTTTCTTTCGAAAGTGCCCAGTATCAATTCAACTTTTTTAAATATCGTCCAGCACTCGGTGCCGTAGAGTAGGACTGGTTAAATCAAAGTTTTGAATAGCAGACACTTTGTCTTTCGAGTTTTGAACCCGGTTATTTCGCCAAACCGAAGTAGCAGCGGTTCGCTAGGGTAATTCTTCTTCGGATCTCCACTAAGGTGTCGTTTGTGGGATTGATGTTTGTTCCAAGGTATGTGAACTCCTTAACTACCTCGAAATTGCTGCTTCCAATTGACGTTTTTTCCCAGTCGGTGAACAGATGTTGCTTTGTTTGTTGATAACATGTACTTTGTTTTGTCCTCATTCACTTAAAGACCAACAAGTTTTCAATCGCACCTCAAGCACAGCTCTCTTGGATCGACGGATGATGTCTAGTCTATGTCCTCCGCATAGCCTAAGAGCTGGGATGGACTTTTTGAAGATAGTGTTTTCCGTGCTCACACCTGCCTTGTGCATTAACTCTTCCAGGACTATGTTGAAGAAGTCACATGACAACGCCTAAGCCCTGTGCATTTTTGGAATAACTTGGATGAGCTGTTACCCATTTGCACACTGCACTGCTTATTGTGTGTTTACCGTCATGCGACAAAGGTGGATCATATTTTTTTGGGATCCCGAATTCAGACATCGCCATCATAACCTCTTGGCGGTGGATGCTATCATACGCAACTTTAAAGTCGATGAAAAGATGGTGGGTTTCGACTTGAAAATCGTTGGTCTTTTTCAGGATTTGCCTGAGTGTGAATATTAATTTGGTATATCGTTGTTCTGCCTGGCTTAAAGCCACACTGGTACGTGCCGAGTATTGTGTTGCAGAAAGGTTTAAGACGCTCACACAGTACGTTGGATAAGATTTTGTATGCAACATTAAGCAGGGATATGCCACGGTAGTTTTTACATGACATCGGATCGCCTTTTCTGTAGATGCGGCATATGGAGCTTATCGACCAGTCAGTGATCATGCATTCTTCTTTCCACACTTTGTTGATGATCTGGTGCATGCGGTTCATCAAATTACCATTTCCAAATTTGAAGAGTTCCGCAGGTATGCCGTCCGGTCTGGTCTTGTTTCTCTTTCGTTATTAGCTCGCTCGAGATTTTGCGCATTCAGTAGCTGTTGGAAGTGCTGCTTGAAAACATCTACAACCTGCACTGTTTTCAAGAGCCTGTGTCCTGGTTCTGAAACCAGAAGCTAATTGCTTCGACATTTTAAAGAAACTTCGGGTGTTGTTCTTGGCCCGAGACTCTTCTAGATCTTTGAGCTGAGAAACTGCGGATATTCTTTTCTTCCTTCGCAGGGTCTTTTCCTCAGTTCTCCTTTTTGTTCGGTACTCTTCTCTTGCCGCTCTTGTTTTCCGTTGCAGCACCTACAAACGTGCATTCTCCTTTTCAATAACGAGCACTCATCATCATACCACGGGTTCTTTTTCCGCAGTGGCTGGTAATCTATGGTGGTCTCGGCTACATTTTTTATTATTTCGCGATATTGGTTCCACAAGGTGTTGACATTTGTGGTATTTGGGAAGACGGTGGAAAGTCGCTCACTGTAGTTTCTAGCATTAACCGGAGTGCCAAGGCAACCGATGTTGAATTTCTTTCTTAGGGCCGCACGTGTTTTTTTGTCGTTTGGTAGTCGAGCTCTTAACTAAGCCACTACCAGAAAGTGGTCAGATTCGACATTTGCTCCTCGGAAAGTGCATACGTTCAAGATGTTGGATGCGTGCCTTGCACCGATTAGCACATGGTGGATTTGGTTGGTGGTTCGACCATCCGGAGATCGCCAGGTTGCTGAGTAGATCTTTCGTCTTGGAAACCTAGTGCTACTTATCACAGCACTACGAGCTGCAACAAAGTCGATTGGTCGGAAGCCGTTATCTGTTGTAACTTCGTGAAGGCTGTGCTTTCCAACTAATCCGCCAAATATGTCTTCCTTCCCGATTTTTGCATTGAAATCTCTGAGTACGATTTTGACGTCGTACTCTGGATAGGCTCCCTAGGCTCTATACAGGAGGTCATAAAAATCTCAATGCATAGTCCGTTGTCGTTCCTGGTCTGGTTACTATAAGAGAGGGGTCATTATCCGATACTGGTGTCTCTCTCATAACTATCAACTTTTTTACTGTGGGGCAGTTGTTGGGCCGTTGATTAGGTACTTCTGTTTCTCCGTGCTTAAAAGTGTCGCAATTTATATCTAGAGATATAACCAGTACCCGGTGGTTAAAACTTTGAGGTAAAGTAAACAGTTGGTGTGTAGAAAAAGTTACAGCATACGCCCCCAGATCCTACAACACCCAACCACTGGAATTCGTAGATAATGTAATGGTTACCTCGATAGGGCCGAAGG
>CAKKXW010000005.1:24583430-24598583 GCA_920937365.1 Sphaerophoria rueppellii | reverse complement strand
TGTCAGAAAAGTTCTTACAACAACTTCTTTAGCCTACGGAACAGATTTTGGCAAAAACTGTAGTTTACGTAGGCAATCCAAAGAAGGCTTGTACTACCTTGTCGCAATCAAAAGGTAACAGTAGGATGTGTCTGCATGTTCAAAAAGACTCTACTATTTTGTGCCCTGAAACTTACGATTGGTCGGAGTAACTCAATGAAAAGTTTGAAGATTTTTGTCAACAATTTGATAAGCTCTTATGAGTATGGCTTCGGACCCGGAAAGTCCATCGTAGATCAAATATTTACTCTACGGCAGATTTTGGAGAAGATCGCGAATAGAGACCAACTATATACAGCAATGTCTAGTTTTATCATCTCAGAAAAACTTGTACGTCTGTGTAGGATGACAATGGAAAACTAACGCTGTTCCATCATGTTCGGAAGAAACCTAACGGATGCATTTGATGTCAAAAACGGTTTTAGACAAGGCATCCGATTTCTTCAACAACATTCTTGAAAAGACTGTGCTAAATTCCAACATCTGCACCAGAGGTAAAATCTTTCAAAAGCCCGTCTAGCTACAAGGATACGTAGACGATATTGACACAGCCGATATAGGTGGAGTGTTCGTTAGCCTTGAGACGGAGGATGGGTGTAGCGGTTAACGAGGGCAAGACCAAGTTAACACTGGCGCTGTCAACAAAAAGAAGATTAAACTTCGAGTTAGTTAAGAACACAAGTAGCACAAAATGGTATTAATTTGGTTGCACACTTCTTAATTTATTCTTATTTTGTTCTTAAATGGGTCTCACCGCTTCTTAACTTCTTAATTCGGTATTTTTTCCTACTTAAATCGTCTTTTTCTTTGAATTCTTAATTCGTTCTGCTTGTTCCTTCTTAAAGAATTCTTGAAAGGTTCTTAAATCGGTATTTCTTATAAAGGTTTGTTTAGAGCTCCTTAAATCCTTCTTTAAGATTACTATTTCCAGTAGTCCATTTTCATTTCTATTTTAGAGTTCACAGAATATTTTTCGCAACTGTGCTCGTGTAAAGACAAATTGATTTGCTCGCTTAAAAGATATTTAAGTAACTAGTAGAAGGCCTAGTTATTATGTAACTAAGCAAAAGCTGAGGCGAGGCGGCGCATTACAGAATTGGAGTGACAACAAGCCAAAAACCACTTGCAGAAGAAAAAAAAATCAAAACAAATACTATTAAAATAGATGAGCATCAGAGAAACAAAAACTAGGTGCAGAATTCACTGATAATTTCTTTTTTTGTCTGAGAATTTTGTAAGAAGGAGTTAAGAGTGCAAAAGAAAGTGTTTAAGAAGACGCTTAGAAGTATATAAGAAGAAAAATATTCCGTTTTAAAACCTCAATAAGAACCAAATTATCTTCTTAATTCATTCTATTGGACCGCCCACTTTCGCCTTTTATGTACTTAAAAGGTACTTAAAAAAGTCTTAAAGAAGCGGGATAAGAGCTTATAATACTTCTTAAAGCCTTCTATAAGTAATTTTGTGCTAATTGTGAACTTTGTCTATTTAGGATGCGCTGAAATCAAATAAAGAATCTTGCCAATTGCTGCTTCCATGGACTAAGAAGAAGGCTGTTGAGCAATTAATTCCTCTCCTGAACAACTAACTTAAAAGAACTTCATCATCCCAGCTCTCATGTATGGTGAAGAGTCATGTAAGACTCTAACAACATTGGATGAAAACTTTTTGGAATGATTCGAGAGAAAAATTCTTCGCCTGAATGGAGACAAAGAATCAATCAAAAAGCTTTACAGATGGTTGGGTAATGTCAAGCGAACGGGAAATAATGTTCCGGCTGGCCCATAGAGCCTTCGAATACAACCCGGAAGGACGTTGCAGAAGAGGAAGACTGCCACTCAGGTGGAGCACACAGGTAGTTGAGGACTTTGACCAACTTGGCTAGCGAAATTGGAAACAGCTTGCTAGGCACTGAGTTGGCTGGAGTCCCTGGGGCGACCTATAGGTATTGTAGCGCCACCGTAAGTCAGTAAGAAAGGAAGTAAGTAATTCAGATAAATATAGTGGGCACTATTGGATGAGTTCTATCGCGATTCCGGGACCTAGGGGTTCTTTTTACACCGAATCTTGATTTTACAGAGCACATTAACAACATTGTTAATAAAGCTAATTCTATGCTGGGTTTCGTAAAGCGTTGGTCAAAAGAATTTCTTGATCCTAACGTCACCCTTTCTCTTTATAATTGCCTTGTTCGTCCGCATCTTGAATATGCTTCACAGATTTGGAGTCCTTATTATAACGTTCATATTGACGGGTTAGAATCGGTGCAACGTAATTTTACTCGTTTCGCATTAAAAGGTATTCAATGGCATGATCCTCAAAATATTCCTCCTTATGAGGATCGATTATCACTTCTTCAAATGCAAACGTTGTCTCAAAGAAGGACTAACAATGATTTAGTTTTGCTTCAACAACTCATAACAGGCGTCACAGATGCACCAGACCTTCTTAGTGCTATACTTTTTTACTATCGGGGAGGAGGTTATCACCTTCGCAGCATCGATCTTATTAAAGTCCCAAGACATAGGACCAATTACGGAATGCATGAGCCCTTGACAAGGATGAGTAGGCTTTTGTATTATAATACGGATCTTATTGACTTTGATATTAATAAGAATGAATTAAAGTCTATGCCTAAAACCAGTGTGACACCCTCTTAATTGTTTTAATTGTTGTCTATTCATGTATTGTTTTTTATTTGTTTGTATTTGTATAATTTTGTCATTTCTTGTGTAAGTGTTCGTTTGTTTTAGATTGCCTACTAACACCTAACACTGCACTAAGTGATGAGCCGGTCTGTTAACATAATTTTTTGGGTTGAAGACTAATGATCTAGATGTGGCTTGTTTGAAGCTCTCTTCGACTTTATCTGATAGTGTGAAAAAAGAGACGAAACTACAATTTTAATTTTAAAAAGCTCTTATTTCATATTTTAATAAAAATTTAGGCATACATAATAATCAAATTCACAAATAATAAAATGTTAAAAGAAATTTTCAAAGAAAACAATGCAACAAACAATAATTATTTTTTGCAATAAAATTACTCTTTCTATAAAACCTTAAACTATAAAAAAAATATATTATAACATTGTCTAGTTTAATTTAAACATAATACGGAGAGCGGAAAAGGTGTACGTTAAAAGGTAACATTTTTAAGAGAAAAAGTAATTTACAATAAAAATATTACTCCTCATACCTATACAAATATAATAGTTGTTAATCTTTTTGTTTAATTCAAAGAACAAAACAATTTCGTATGTTGGAATAAATATTTAAACAAAACGAACAAAAAATTGTCATTATGAAATCTTATTAGTAAGGAAATTGATCTTAAACTGCGGTACTCGTTCCAGCCCGCAACTGACTACCATTACTTTTACTACTACTACTACTACTGGAGTTGCTACTGTTTGTTTTTTGTACATCCTGATACTCCACATAACCAGATTCATCACTGCATTCAGAATCTGAGCCATCGTGATCGGTTTTTGGTTTTATTCTGGAGTGGTCTTTGAATGGCGAATTGGCTTGTTGAAGTTTAAGAGAGATTTTCGAGAAAAAGAGCTCGTCATTTGAATTTCTTTGGCAATTCTCATCTGGATTAATTGGGCCGTCATCGATTGTTGTAGAGGGTCCTTCGGTGGATGAATAGCTTAATGTTTGGATTCGTTGTTGCTGCTGTATGTGACGAAATTTCAGAGACAAATCGTCAGTATTTGCAGTCACTGTACTAGCTGTTTCACATCCACTCGATATCGATCCTTCATCACTGTCCATTGACAATTGTTTACGGTTTGCTGTAGCCACACCACTTGTTCCTTGGTTTTCTAGTGAATTCTCTTCGCTGCTCATTGAAAGATGTTGTATTTTTCGCATTGAATTCCGATGAAGCATATTCAATAGGCTGGCCTGTCGAAAAAACAAGTCCTCCTCATCTTCATCGTCGGTGCAGAGTCCAACTTCGGATGTACTTTGACAGGATCGCTCGGTTTCGTTGTGGCCAGCTGATGGTTCGTAATTCGGGTGTTCTTCTACCACACCATGGCTGTCTTCATCATCTAGATTATGATCGTCCAACGAGTTTGTCAGGTCATTTAAACTTGTACTATTTGTGTTCTTAATCATTTGCAAGTCGAAATATGGAAGAAGTTCTCCAGCTAAGGGTGAATCTGTGTTGTAATCATTGAAGATCAATAATTTTGCGTAGTCTTCTTCGTCGGAGCCCAAATCTGCTGCTGACTGTTTTGTGGTTTTGCCGTCGTTTTTGAGTTCGTCGATTTGCTTAGTCAAATCTTTGTTAATATCTTTGGTATTGCAACATGTTTTACTCATGGTCACATCATGTTCAAATGTTTCGCAAAAATGTGGTCGTGTCTTGCCGGTACGTCTTATCGAGTGACCCCGCCTACATTTTCGCCTTCCCAGAGTCATTGCCGGATAGAGCGAATCTTTCTGGCAGCAAGCCCTCATTTCTGGTTCATTGGTGTCTTCGATTTCTTCGCCATCTTCTTCGCCGATCGCTTCTTCGATGGCCATTAGCTTAGGGGCTGATTTTGATCGCTCCAATGGCGGACGATAGTTGTTTCCGCCAACCGATAGAAGTATTTTTCGCCGCGGCAAACTTGGATTGTCATATGCCGAATTTGCCAAACTCAATCTAGCGTTCTGTTTGAGGATTTTTTCGCGTTTAAAATCTCTCAGAGCTCGATCTAGATTTTCCTGAAAATTTCAAATTTAGTTAGTTTTTAGACTAAATCGATTAAATGTATTTTCAAATTTTACCTTTAAGGTACTACAGATTTCTTGGACAACTTTTTCCTTGCTGCACAATATTGCATGACATCTAAGTTCATGCTTAAGTTTTCTGCCCTCGTGTCTATAGATCCAACAGAAGACTCGCGGAAAATTTTTGGGAGCACAGCAGTGAGTTATACGATTTGCCCAGTATTCGGTTAGTCCGTGTTGTCGTGTTGTTGCTTTCAGTCCAGAAGCGCAAACTTTAATTCGCATTATCACATCGGGTTTGTTGTTTTGTTGATAGTTGCGCCATAGGGTGTTTAGTTGCTTTTCAACGCAACCTTCTCCTGGAAAAGAGAAATAAATCCGTTAGTTAATAATATTTAAGCTAGTTAGAAGAGGGGGCAGAGAGATGACATCAAAAATTGCAAAGTCGTCTTCATAATCTTTAGGGGTTTTCCATAAAAAAAGGTTAGAGGTAATATAGAAACACATATTGAATTGTTAGAAGAAGGTTTAAATATATTCTGTCGCCTCTAGTCACGATGTAGTTACTGAGACGCCAAGACCTATCGATAATGCTCCAGTGTTCCAGTGGAACCAAGACAGACAAACTCAAACTTAAAAACCACCAAAGACTGTGAGCAAACCAAGGAAACACTGATTTTCCAGCATGGTATGCCCGATCTTCAAGAAAGGAGATTCCCTGAACTGCAATAACTAAAGAGGTATAACCCTCCTGAAGATCGCCTACAAGATCTTGTTTGCCTTCCTGTGTGAACCTTTAAGGCCTTTCGTCAACAACCTGATAGGTCTTTATTAGTGTGGCTTCAGACCCGGAACTTCAAATCAATACCTGCCACCTTTTCATCGATTTCAAGGCTGTGTAGAATAGCGTCTATAGGGACCAACTATATAGAGCAATGTCTTGTTTTGGCATCCCAGAAAAGCTCGTCCGTCTGTGTAAGATGGCAATGGAAATTCATGCATTTGATATCAAAAAGGTTTAAGATAAGGTGATGCGCTGCCATGCGGGTTTTTCAACATCTTTCTTAAAAAGATTTAGCAAAACTCTAACATCATCACCAGAGGCACAATCTTTCAAAAGTCCGTCCAAGTACTAGGATACGCAGACGACATTGACATAATTGGATGTCAGTGGAGCGTTTGTGAGTCTTGATACGGAAGCGAGGAAGATGGGTCTAGCTGTTAACGAGGGCAAGACCAAGTTAATGCCGCCAACAAGAAAGGACAACCAACATCGACGTCTTGGAGCCAACGTAAGTCTTCGAGTTAGTTAAGGACTTTGTCTACCTAGAATCCGCTATTAGCTCAGACAACAGCACCAGCGCTGAAATCAAACGAAGAATCACTCTTGCCAATCGCTGCTTCATGGACATGGATCATGACAACATCCGATGAAAACGCTTTGGGCTGCTTTGAGAGAAAAATACTACGAGTGATTTTTGGTCCTGTCTGCATAAATGGAAAATGGAGACGAAGATTCAACCAAGAATTTGTACGAGCTGTTCAGCGACACTGACCTTGCCAGAAAAGTTAAAGTCCAATGACTTAGATGGTTGGGTCGTGAAGAGCGAATGGAAAATAATGCTCTGGGGTGTATAGAGTCTTCGAATCCCACCCGGAAGGACGTCGCAGAAGAGGAAGACCGCGACTCAGGTAAATCACACAGGTGGTAGAGGGCCTGAATTATGCGAAACTACAGGCAGCTATCAAGGGAACGAGCACATAGACCGTTGGTGTCCTTTGTGATACCACTGTGAAAAATTACTCATGGGAGAGTTGAGGCATTGGTGATATTTTTATGAAATGGAAGAGACATCATATCTTATGTCAATCGTTTCCAGTTCACTGGCAGATAGGTATTCTTTTTATTGTTTCTTCTTCACGTCCATTCAACTTCTACAGAAGTCATTTGAATAGCAGTGGTGATGGTGAGGCAGCTATTGCGATAGCTGCTATTAATCACTCTGCTATTCCACTGAGCAGTGAGCAGGAGTGATTGCTCTTCAATGTTCCTGCTATACTGCTCACTGCTCTTTAAACTGCTCAGTGATTAAATGAGCAGAGAGCAGATTTGCACTGAGCAGAATAGCAGTGAGCAGAAAAGGAGTGAGCAGAATACCAATGAACAGATGAGCAGTGAGCAAAAAAGCAGTGAGCGGAATAGCAATGAACAGAAAAGTAGTGAGCAGGATGGCAGTGAGCAGTAGAATACTGGAATAATACCTAAATGGTTTATCGAATGATCCATATTCGATATTGATTTTAAGTGGAGAGTAGAGTGAAGATTTATTTCTCTGAATTGTGTGTTTTTTTTTTTTTTTTTGAGAAAATCTTCACTTTTCCCTATACCGAATGTGTACCTATATTATTTTATTACTCAACGGCGCACTGCCACCCTGCTCATTACTTTTCTGTTCATTAACATTGCTTTTTTGATCACTGCTTTTCTGCTCACTGCTATTCTGCTCACTGTTTTTCTGCTCAATGCTTTTCTGCTCATCTACTCACTGATAATTTATGAAAGTAGAAAATAGAGCAGAAAAGCTGTTAGAAAATAAGCAATGACAAATGAGCAGAAAAGCAGTGAGCAGAAAGCCTCTCGCAAGAGGCAGTGACCAATGAGCACTTGAGCTTGGGGGCTTTCGAAGTACCATTATAATTTTGCAATAATTTTCCTTAAATAATGAAAAAATGTTAACAGGTATATCTGATAGTGTAAACAAATTTTTGTAAGAATATGTACATTTGTCGGTCCTTTTTCAACATAAACTGCTCATTTAAGAGAGATCAAATAGCTGCTACTTTAAACTGCTCTTTTTGTAAACTGCTCACAGTGATCACTGCTCATTAAAAATCACTCTTAAGAACACCTCTATATGAATAGACACCTAGCATTATGGCTAGTCTTTCTAAGAGGCAGTGTCCTGTTATGTCCCTAATTGTGGAGCTAATGTTTAATCTGCTTAGGGATATCAACCAATTAAGACCGCTTCAGGTCCATGCTTGGCCATTTTTGTTTCGTTGCTAGATAGGTAGTGTCCTGTCACCGTCTGACATTTTTTTTATTCTAGAGCAATTGCTAAATGTAGCAAGTTCTGTTTCTGATTCCTATATCATTTTAGCTCCGTTTTTGGCGAGGTTATCAGCTTTGCAATTTCCTGGAATGTCTTTGTGGCCCGGCATTTATATGAGAGGAATATTGAACTGTTTTGTCATCTCATTCAGAGATGATCGACAGTCGTGGATCATGTTGAAACAGAGGCGAGAGATTTAAGAGCGCTTAACCTAACCTTAAGTTAAGATAATAAATATACTACTGAGTCGCCTGAACTTGTATGCCAAATATGTGACACCAATATCAAATATTATACATTCCCACTCAAAAATGCTATAAAAACTGATAAGGCATACCACGCTTTCTGAGTGGTTATGATTAGACGTGAATCAAAAGTGTCGCTAAGCAGATATAACGATTCCCTAGCTCTAGTACGTTGATCCATAAATTCGAAGTAATGAATCTAACACGAATTGTCAACAAAAAACAAACGAGCTCAACACAACTTAAGCCATTTAATAACAATTGACAAAACAAAACAAAAAATTTGCTCACCCAACCGGAAAGCACAAATCAACGTTGTCCGGGTCAGCTATTGTTCGCACAAAGTGAGCACTTAAGTAAAATTAACAATTCTAGTTTTAACTTGTAAAACACATTTTTAATGATAATTCTAAATTGCTGTAAATTCATTGTCAATGACATTCGAAAGGCATCCTAACTTGAACTTCAAGTTTGACCCCTGTTTATAATTATTTTTTGTTTGCTCGCAATGTGTGACAACTTGGCAATTCAACAGGTAACTTGACAAAAACAAAAAGAGGAGGCGAAGAATGATAATAAGAATATTGTAATTTTTCTCCAATTAAATATGCATACCTGAAATTATCATAAATTGTTTATAACTTTTTTTTGTTTTTTTTTTTCTCTTTCAAGAAAATAATAATTAAAGAACTAAACATTTAACACACGCCACTATCTTTCAAACATTTCTATGTATGAATGTTGATTGTGGATGTCTTTATTGATATGTGTAAGATTGGTTTTAAAAACATCCATTCTAATCAAGTTTTTTTTTTGTCAATATATCCCAAGAGACACAATATTATATACATTCTTTTTTTGTTAAAAATTGAAAAGTTCGAACTTGAGCATCAGGTTTTTGTGCGATTTAAAAATACATATATCGTTTATTAAACCCAAACAAAAAAAAATGTTACAAATCAAGTAATGAATAAATAAATGCTAAACTCTGAATAAAATTGAATCACGATTAGAATTCGTTTGTAGAATTTGTATATAAGATTGACCTGATCACGCTTATGTGGAGGTTTTTATCGTGATGTAAAAAATAAAATAAAAATATATTTCGTTAAAATTGAAAAATTTCATAATTTATTCAGATATTAATAAAAAAGCCGGTCTGAAGCACGTGTTCAAAGACATTTATTTTGGAGAACTTTCTTTGGATCGGTGGTAATTTAAAGTTTTAAATCTCAACTATAGAACTTTTAGGCGAAGTTAACTGGTTTAAATTTTAAGTCTTAGAATATGCATCTATATTTCATTCAAATTTATAAATAACATTACATAACAGGATAATCTTTAATAATGTTTTCAAAATAAATTGTTACGGAAGCAGACTTCGTGGCGCTTCTGTGATAATTGGAAGTTCAAATTTTGGATATTTTGGGACGTGCGTCAGTTGGTATTAACTATAACCTGAGAAAAAGAGTTGCTAATTTGTTAATATTTTCTTGCGCCCGTCGTTGTTTAAAGTGCTTTCGAGCATTGTAGATTCAATGAATTAATCATTTTCTGCTATAAAAAGAATAAAGAATATTTAAAGTGAATGTTGATCCCTTTTGTCCATAGTTTTTTTTTTTTTTTTTTTTAATAACAATGTATTTTTACACAAGTCTAATTTGACTGACCAAGTCTAATATGACTGACCGGTTACTCTTATATCACTGGATATAACTTGCCAAACTTGTAAGCGCGATTGAAAAACGGAGAAACAGAAGCACTTAACCAACGGCCCTAAAAATTTTGAGGTTAGTGCGGGCGCTAACAACCTCTCCACAGTAAAAAACTAAGAAGTTATGAAAGAAGTAGTGATAATTAGCACAAGGTTTCCAAGACGAAAGATCTACACAGCAACCTGGCGATCACCGAATGGTCGAACCACCAACCAAATCGATCATGTGCTAACATCTTGAACGTGCGCACTTTTCAAGAAGCAAATGTCGACTCTGACCAATTTCTGGTAGTGGCTAAGTTAGAGCTCGACCATCAAACGACAAAAAAACACGTGCGGCCCCAACAAAGAAGTTCAACATCGGTTGCCTTAGCTATGCGGATAATGCCAGGGACTACAGGGAGCGCCTGAGTGAGCGACCCTCCGCCGCCATCCTGCCAAATACCACAGACGTCTACACTTTATGGAACTAATATCGCGAAATAATAAAAAAAATGTGGCCAAGATCACCATAGGTTACCAGCCACCCCCGAAAAAGAAAAGAGAGATGGAAAAGACACGCAACAGAAAACAGGAGCAGCAGGAGGAGAAAACCGAACAAAAAGGAGAAATGAGAACATGACACTGCGAAGGAAGAATAGAGTATCCGCAGTTTCTCAGCTCAAAGATCTAGAAGAATCGCGAGCCAAGAACAACACCCGGCGTTTCTTTAAAAGCTCGAAGCATTTAGCTTTTAGTTTCAGAACCGGGACATAGGCTCTTTGAAACAGTGAAGGAAACCTAGTCGACGAAGCAAAGGGAATTGTAGATGTTTTCAAATATCACTTTCACAAGCTGCTGAATACCCATAATTTCGAGCGAGCCAATGACGAAAGAGAAGCAAGACCAGACAATGAAGACCGAGTTCCATCCCCCAGCAACGAATAGGTAGAAAGAGCAATCCAAAAGCTACAAAATAAGAAGTCCTCTGGATCAGACGGCATATCTGTGGAATTCTTCAAATATGGACGAGGTGTTTTGATGAACTGAAAAAGACCAACGAATTTCAAGTCGAAACCCACCATCTTTCCATCGACTTCAAAGCTGCTTATGATAGCTCCACCGCCAAGAGCTTATGATGGCGATGTCTGAATTTGGGATCCCGAACAAACTGATCCAGTTTCCAGAAACTTCTCATTCGAAACACAAAGTGTCTGCTATACAAAGCTTTGATTTTACCAGTCCTACTCTACCGCGCCCAGTGCTGGATGATAATTAAAAAAGGGGAATTGATACTGGACACTTTTAAAAGAAAAATTCTTCGACTGATTTTCGGTCCTGTATGCGACGATGGCGATTGGAGAAGAAGGTTCAACCGAGAACTGTACGAGCTGTACCAAGGTGTCGGTGTCCAAAAGGCCAAGAAAAGACGACTACATTGGCTCGGCCACATCGATCGAATGGACGACAACCCTCCAGCCAAGAAAGTCTTCTCATCCCAGCCCTCAGGTTCGAGACGACAAGGAAGACCGAACCTACGGTACAAGGACCATATGACTGCGGATGCCAGAGCGCTTGGTTTCGGCGACTGGAGAGTGCATGCGAGGGACCGATCACGATGGAAGGCTGCAATATCTCGAGCTGAGATCATTCATGGATTGTGAGCCAGATAAGTAAGTAGGTTAATTATTTACTGTTGCAGCTTTAGTACGCAAATTGTTCGTTCGCTAATGCTAAGGTCACAGTTTGGTTCTGTTGTTAGACGCAGCAAAATAATTCCGAAAATTATTATTGGATTTCTTCGTTACACAGGCTTTAACGTTTGTTTTTTTTTAGCGTTAAATGCGGCTTTTTCTATATTAGATTGTCAGCTGAGGACAGTCGGAAAGCACCGCCTGCACGACACTACATCCGATAACGGACGCAGGCTGATCGATTTTGTTGCGGGGCGAAATGTTATGGTAGCAAAGCACCTGGGTTCTACATGTCAACATCCTTAAAGGAACATATAAATCTCTTGATCAATCAATGGTCAACCAGATTGATAACATTACAATCGACGGAAGGCACTTGTCCAGCATTCTTGATGTTCGAACTTTCCGAGGAGCCAACATCGACTCGGACCACTACCTCGTCGTAGCCAAGGTAGTGCTACGGAAATGCTGCACGAAAATTCGACGTCGGACTACTACAATCGCAAGAGATCGCCAGATCCTTTTCTGATCGAGTATCAAGTAACCTCTTAAGAAGTTCTATGCCGCCAACGAAGACCAGTGGCAACATTGTCAGAAAGCAGTTAGGGATGCAGGATGGTGGAAAAAGAGGAAGAATGAGAAGCGTCAGATCGTGGATGTTGAGAGAGCCAACAGCAGGAATGAAGCTCAGAGGTTTTATCGGTAGATAAAACAGCTGGCTCAAGGTCATCGTGCAAGAACCGATGCCTGCATAGATAAACAAGGGATCATCATAGTAGAATCGCAGTCAAAGCTAGGGATTTGGATAACGAAAACAAAATCCCACCGTCAAGCTGGAGCCTTTCATCAGCCACAATGAAAAAAAATTATGAATTCCAAGTCGATACGTACCACCTTTTTATCGATTTTAAGGTCGCGTATGACAGCATCTACATAAAGCATCTGTATAACTATGTCTTGTTTTGGCATCCGTGCAAAATAACGCTGGAAAGCTCACGCTGCGCCATCAAGGTTGGCAACGAGCTTACGGAATCTTTCGATGTCAAAAAAGGATTCAGATAAGGCGAAGCACGTCATGCAATTTCTTTGACATCGTTCTTGAGAAGATAGCGCAAAACTCCACCGTGAACACCAGAGGCAAAGGTAGGTTGAACTACTCGCGAACACCGATGATATTGATATAATGGGAAGAACACAACGTGATGTCAAATGCGCCTTCGTAGGAATTGTGACAGAAGCGACAAAAATGGGTTTAGCAGTAAATGAGGGCAAAACGATGTTTATGCTGTCTCGAGGAAGGACACTCAACACCGACAGCACAATAGACGCATAAAACTTCGACGTAGTAGAAGGGCAATAATACCAGCGCCGAGATCAGACGAAGAATAACTCTTGCTAATCGCTGTTTCTTTGGGCTAAGAAAGGAATTTAGTGGAAAAGTTCTCTCTCGAACAACTAAGGTAAAACTGTATAATACCCTCATCATCCCAGTCCTGCTGTATAATCCATAAGCATGGACCATGAATTGGATGAATCAGCCTAAGGCTGTTTCGAGAGGAAAGTTCTTCGGGTAATCTTGGGCCACGTGCATTGATGGGAAATGAAGAAGAAGATACAACAGCGAACTTAACGGATTGTACAACGACATGGACGCCAGAAGAGTCAAGGTCCAGAGACTCAGATGGCTCGGACATTAAGAGCGGATGGACAGGCCTGGAAAGCCTTCGACACTAATCCCGAGAGATTTCAAACAATTTGGAGTGCAAAACTAGAGACAGCTAGCTAGGGACCGAGCTGGCTGGCGGAGACTGTTGATTGAGGTCCAAGTCCACAACAGACTGTACCGCTACCTTAAGTAAGTAAGTAAGTTAAACTAGCTACTTAAAAAAGTCTCTCGGGGATTCCTCATAAGTATGATTACGGGACATAACTTACTACCACAAAATGAAGACAGGGCTTAGTACTGACGACATAATGTAGAGGCTGCGACAACGAAAAACAACACGAAAGCACCACTCACTTCCTATACCACTGTCTAGCACTCTGCAAAACTAGGAAAACTTTTTAGGCAACTATTTCTTCAAGGAACTAAAAGAGCTTTCCGAGCTCCAAGGCAATCGCCTTCTAAACTTTGTCAAGTCCTCTTAAAAAAATAATTATCGGAAGCCAATATCTAAGAAAGACTATGTTCTACCTCACAATCGATTGATAATTTTAACAATTCAAGGAAGTACTCCAATTACAAATACAAAGATAAATACAGAATACACAACTACAATTATCAAAGGCAAGTAATAATATAAGAAAAAAAAATGATTAAACTCACCTTTAGCCCAACCGGTGAGCACGTTGCCCAAATAGGAGACCTTAAATTCCGGATCCGGATTGCTAATGTCTACACTGTGCGACCTCTTCCACCACAATTTGCCCAGCCCGCGGGAAATCGTCCGAAAAGCTTTCGCACTTAAGTCATTATTGCTGTCATGTAAGCTCCCCAAATTCAGAGTCGCTACATCCTTACTACTAACACTCAAACTTGTCATTGCACTCAGTGCACCACCACCATGACAGCCACTACCAATATCAGGCAGATCTTCTTCCTCCTTGCAGTATTTTTTAAATCTTTCCATATAAGGCCCATTGGTTCTTCTTCGTCCGCCCGAAAATGTATTGAATTTCGTCTTAACATCACCACTTCCACCACCACTAGCCGCAGCTGCGGCCAATTCTTTTTCGAATTTCTTCGTATTATACGTGTTGCCCAGTAATCTGGCTAATGAGGCAGCTTTCACAAACTTATGATGGTTGCCGCAATTTTGTGCATCTTGAGGTGTAGCGCCCATAAGTGACATTTGTAATTTGGTATCGTTCGATTGTACATTCGTCGAATCATTTGTGACACCACCAGGACTTTGTTTATTATTGATTTTCTTGCTAAAAGCAAACAACGACAATCTATCCAAACTCGAGAGAGACGCTTTCAGATTGCCTTTCACGTCATTATTGTTGTTGGTTCTGTTTGGTAACATGGCTTTCTTTGTTCCATTCTGAATGTCAGCCTTTTTATTTTGAACTGGCGGCTGGCGATCGTTGGCGACTTCTTCCTTTTTCCAATCCTGATTTACAACTACTGTAGCCGCTGGAGGTCGTAATACAAAATCAACTTCATCTTTGGATTGAGTTCCGTGATTGGTCATCATCATTTTAGTGCCGATTATGCAATTATTGTTTGTAGTGGAATTAATTGTGCTTAACATCATTTTGCGGCGAATTCACATTTCATTTGGGCGCGTGTGTCTTTAAAGTTGGACGGGGATTTTCTGTAAGCACAAATTACAAAAAAAAAAGAGATACATTAAATTAATTTGCACGTTGTTGAGCAGGAGCGTGTCTAATGATTGCCTTACATCGTTTGTCAAAACAAAAATAATATACTAGAGAGGAAAATTAATGGAAAAACGAAAAAATATTTCGACATGGATAGTGGGATGTGTTAAGTGACGCTAATCCAATATTTTGTTAATTCACACGATTGCGTAATGACTACCGGCATACCGGCCGGGAATGGGAGTAGACATTTTAAGAATTTTCGTTTAATTGGGTTATTTTCCGCAAGGGCTGTTTAATCAAGAATTAGAAGTA
>CAKKXW010000005.1:24352722-24582930 GCA_920937365.1 Sphaerophoria rueppellii | reverse complement strand
GATTTAAGAGCGCTTAACCTAACCTTAAGTTAAGATAATAAATATACTACTGAGTCGCCTGAACTTGTATGCCAAATATGTGACACCAATATCGAATATTATACATTCGCACTCAAAAATGCTATAAAAAATGATAAGGCATAACACGCTTTCTGAGTGGTTATGATTAGACGTGAATCAAAAGTGTCGCTAAGCAGATATAACGATTCCCTAGCTCTAGTACGTTGATCTATAAATTTGAAGTAATGGATCTAACACGAATTGTCAACAAAAAACAAACGAGCTCAACACAATTTAAGCCATTTAATAACAATTGACAAAACAAAAACAAAAAATCTGCTCACCCAACCGGAAAGGACAAATCAACGCTGTCCGGGTCAGCTATTGTTCGCACAAAGTGAGCACTTAAGTAAAATTAACAACTCTAGTTTTAACTTGTAAAACACATTTTTAATGATAATTCTAAATTGCTGTAAATTCATTGTCAATGACATTCGAAAGGCATCCTAACTTGAACTTCAAGTTTGACCCCTATTTATAATTATTTTTTGTTTGCTCGCAATGTGTGACAACTTGGCAATTCAACAGGTAACTTGACAAAAACAAAAAGAGGAGGCGAAGAATGATAATAAGAATATTGTAATTTTTCTCAATTAAATATGCATACCTGAAATTATCATAAATTGTTTATAACTTTTTTTGTTTTTTTTTTTCTCTTTCAAGAAAATAATAATTAAAGAACTAAACATTTAACACACGCCACTATCTTTCAAACATTTCTATGTATGAATGTTGATTGTGGATGTCTTTATTGATATGTGTAAGATTGGTTTTAAAAACATCCATTCTAATCAAGTTTTTTTTTTGTCAATATATCCCAAGTAACACAATATTCTATACATTCTTTTTTTGTTAAAAATTGAAAAGTTCGAACTTGAGCATCAGGTTTTTGTGCGATTTAAAAATACATATATCGTTTATTAAACCCAAACAAAAAAAAAATGTTACAAATCAAGTAATGAATAAATAAATGCTAAACTCTGAATAAAATTGAATCACGATTAGAATTCGTTTGTAGAATTTGTATATAAGATTGACCTGATCACGCTTATGTGGAGGTTTTTATCGTGATGTAAAAAATAAAATAAAAATATATTTGGTTAAAATTGAAAAATTTCATAATTTATTCAGATATTAATAAAAAAGCCGGTCTGAAGCACGTGTTCAAAGACATTTATTTTGTAGAACTTTCTTTGGATCGGTGGTTATTTAAAGTTTTAAATCTCAACTATAGAACTTTTAGGCGAAGTTAACTGGTTTAAATTTTAAGTCTTAGAATATGCATCTATATTTCATTCAAATTTATAAATAACATTACATAACAGGATAATCCTTAATGATGTTTTCAAAATAAATTGTTACGGAAGCAGACTTCGTGGCGCTTCTGTGATAATTGGAAGTTCAAATTTTGGATATTTTGGTGACGTGCGTCAGTTGGTATTAACTATAACCTGAGAAAAAGAGTTGCTAATTTGTTAATATTTTCTTGCACCCGTCGTTGTTTAAAGTGATTTCGAGCATTGTAGATTCAATGAATTAATCATTTTCTGCTATAATAAGAACAAAGAATATTTTAAAGTGAATGTTGATCCCTTTTGTCTATAGTATTTTTTTTTTTATAACAATGTATTTTTACACGAGTCTAATATGACTGACCAAGTTTTATAACTACACGACTTATGGTACACGACCCTGGTGGTATCTTTGCGAAGCCCAATTAAATCAACAGGTGCTGACTTCAACAGATAAAACTATATACCTTAATTATTTGTTGGGTGTTGTAGGATCAGGGGGCATATGCTGTATTTTTTTTTACATACCAAGTGCTTACTTTACCCCCAATTGGTAACCACCGGGTACTGGTTATATCACTGGATATAACTTGCGAAACTTGTAAGCGTGATTGAACAACGGAGAAACAGAAGCACTTAACCAACGGCCCTAAAAATTTTGAGGTTAGTGCGGGCGCAACCCTACAAAAAAAACTAAGAAGTTATGAAAGAAGTAGTGATAATTAGCACAAGGTTTCCAAGACGAAAGATCTACACAGCAACCTGGCGATCACCGAATGGTCGAACCACCAACCAAAATCGACCATGTGCTAACATCTTGAACGTGCGCACTTTTCAAGAAGCAAATGTCGACTCTGGACCACTTTCTGGTAGTGGCTAAAGTTAGAGCTCGACCATCACAAACGACAAAAAAAAACACGTGCGGGCCCCAAGAAAGAAGTTCAACATCGGTTGCCTTACTATGCGGATAATGCCAGGGACTACAGGGAGCGCCTGACGTGAGCGTCCCTCCGCCGCCATCCTGGCCAAATACCACAGACGTCAACACCTTATGGAACTAATATCGCGAAATAATAAAAAAATGTGGCCAAGATCACCATAGGTTACCAGCCACCCCCGAAAAAGAAAAAGAGAGATGGAAAAGGCACGCAACAGAAAACAGGAGCAGCAGGAGGAGGAAAACCGAACAAAAAGGAGAAAATGAGAACAATGACACTGCGAAGGAAGAAATAGAGTATCCGCAGGTTCTCAGCTCAAAGACCTAGTATAGAATCGCGAGCCAAGAACAACAACCCGGCGTTTCTTTAAAAGCTCGAAGCATGTTGAAAGTTAGGAAAGAAGTTAGTGATTCAAATTAAGCAGCAAAAGGAGTCCATAGACGAAAGATCTACACAGCAAACCTGGCGATCACCGAATGGTCGAACCACCAACCAAATCGACCATGTGCTAACATCTTGAACGTGCGCACTTTTCAAGAAGGCAAATGTCGACTCTGACCACCTTTCTGGTAGTGGCTAAGTTAGAGCTCGATCAACAAACGGACAAAAAAAACACGTGCGGCCCCAAGAAAGAAGTTCAACATCGTTGCCTTAGCTATGCGGATAATGCCAGGGACTACAGGAGCGCCTGAGTGAGCGACTCTCCGCCGCTGTCCTGCCAAATACCACAGAGGTTAACACCTTGCAGAACTAATATCGCGAAATAATAAAAAAAATGTGGCCAAGATCACCATAGGTTACCAGCCACCCCGGAAAAAGAAAAGAAGAGATGGAAAAGGCACGCAACAGAAAACAGGAGCAGCAGGAGGAGGAAAACCGAACAAAAAGGAGAAATGGAGAACACTGACACTGCGAAGGAAGAAAAGAGTATCCGCAGATTTCTCAGCTCAATGACCTAGAAGAATTCGCGAGCCAATAACAAACACCGGCGTTTCTTTAACAGCGCGAAGCATTTAGCTTCTAGTTTCAGAACCGGACAAAGGCTCTTTGAAACAATCAGACACCGAAGCAAAGCGAATGTAGATGTTTTTCAAATATCACTTTCCACAGCTGCTGAATGCGCATAATTTCGAGCGAGCCAATGACGAAAGAGAAGCAAGACCAGGACAATGAAGACCGAGTTCCATCCCCCAGCAACGAATAGGTAGAAAGAGCAATCCAAAAGCTACAAAATAAGAAGTCCCCGGATCAGACGGCATATCTGTGGAGTTTCTTCAAATATGGACGAGGTGTTTTGATGAACTGAAAAAGACCAACGAATTTCAAGTCGAAACCCACATCTTTCCATCGACTTCAAAAGCTGCTTATGATAGCTCCACCGCCAAGAGCTTATGAGGGCGCATGTCTGAATTTGGATCCTGAACAAACTGATCCAGTTCGAAACTCCTCACCGAAACACAAAGTGTCTGCTATACAAAGCTTTTGATTTTACCAGTCCTACTCTACCGCGCCCAGTGCTGGACGATAATAAAAAAGGGGAATTGATACTGGACACTTTTAAAAGAAAAATTCTTCGACGATTTTCGGTCCCGTATGCGACGATGGCGAATGGAGAAGAAGGTTCAACCGAGAACTGTACGAGCTGTACCAAGTTCGATGTAGTCCAAAAGGCCAAGAAAAGACGACTACATGGCTCGGCCACATCGAGCGAATGGACGACAACGCTCCAGCCAAGAAAGTCTTCTCATCCCAGCCCCCAGGTTCGAGACGACAAGGAAGACCGAACCTACGGTACAAGGACCAATGAACTGCGGATGCCAGAGCGCTTGGTTTCGGCGACTGAGAGAGTGCATGCGAGGGACCGATCACGATGGAAGCTGCATTATCTCGAGCTGAGATCCATTCATGGATTGTGAGCCGATAAGTAAGTAGTTAATTATTTACTGTTGCAAGCTTTAGTACGCAAATTGTTCGTTCGCTAATGCTAAGGTCACAGTTTGGTTCTGTTGTTAGAACGCAGCAAAATCATTCCGAAAATTATTATAGGATTTCTTCGTTACACAGGCTTTAACGTTTTTTTTTTTTAGCGTTAAAATGCGGCTTTTTCTATATTAGATTGTCAGCTGAGGACAGTCGGAAAGCACAGCCTGCTACGACACAACATCCGATAACGGACGCAGGCTGATCGATTTTGTTGCGGGGCGAAATGTTATGTAGCAAAGCACCTGGTTCTACATCTCAACATCCTAAAGGAACATATAAATCTCTTGATCAATCAATGGTCAACCAGATTGATAACATTACAATCGACGGAAGGCACTTGTCCAGCATTCTTGATGTTCGAACTTTCCGAGGAGCAACATCGACTCGGACCACTACCTCGTCGTATGCCAAAGTAGTGCTACGGAATATCCCACAAGGACGCAAAACAAGAAATGCTGCTGAAATTCGACGCGACTACTACAATCGCAAGAGATCGCCAGATCCTTCTCTGATCGAGTATCAAGTAACCTCTTAAGAAGTTCTATGCCGCCAACTCAAGTATCGTAGACCAGTGTCAACATTGTCAGAAAGCAGTTTAGGGATGCGCCCCTAATGTGTTTGGTTTATACGGCACCAAACGACTCCTGATTTGACGAGGAATGCAGCAGGCCCTGCCGGAGGCATAAAGACTTCGCGCATAGAAGACAAGAGCTGCTCGTGAGATCGAAATCAAATAGGAGGAAGGAACCCGGCTTCTCGGGAAAAAGAGGAAGAATGAGAGCGTCAGATCGAGAGTTGAAGAGCCAACAGCAGGAATGAAGCTAAGAGGTATCGTGCAAGAACCGATGCCTGCATAGATAAACAAGGGAACATCATAGTAGAATCGCAGTCAAAGCTAGAGATTTGGAAAGACCACCGTCAAGCTGGAGCCTTTCATCAGACACGATGAAAAAAACCTATGAATTCCAAGGCGATACCTACCACCTTTTTATCGATTTTAATGTCGCGTATGACAGTATCTACATAAAGCATCTGTATAACTATGTTATTTTGGATCCCTGCCATTCGTTCCTTAGGCAAAATACGCTGGAAAGCTCACGCTGCGCCATCAAGGTTGGCAACGAGCTTACGGAATCTTTCGATGTCAAAAAAGGATTCAGATAAGGCGAAGCACGTCATGCAATTTCTTTGACATCGTTCTTGAGAAGATAGTGCAAAACTCCACCATGAACACCAGAGGCAATACCTTCCAAAGGTAGGTTGAACTATACTCGCGAACACCGATGATATTGATTATAATGGGAAGAAACAACGGAGTCAATGCGCCTTCGTAGAAATTGTGACAGAAGCGCAAAAATGGGTTTAGCAGTCAAACAACGAGTACATGCGTCGGAGCAGAACGTCACAATAGACGCTTAAAACTTCGACGTAGTAGAAGGGCAATGATACCAGCGCCGAGATCAGACGAAGATATAACATCTGCTAAATCGCTGTTTCTTTGGCTAAGAAAGGAATTTAGTGGAAAAAGTTCTCTCTCGAACAACTAAGGTAAAACTGTATAATACCCTCATCATCCGCAGTCCTGCTGTATAATCCGAAGCATGACCATGAATTGGATGAATCAGCCTTAGGCTGTTTCGAGAGGAAAGTTCTTCGGGTAATCTTTGGCACGTGCATTGATGGGGAATGAAGAAGAAGATACAACAGCGAATTAACGGATTTTACAACGACATGGACGCCAGAAGAGTTCAAGGTCCAGAGACTCAGATGGCTCGGACATTAAGAGGCGGATGGACAGGCCTGGAATGCCTTCGACACTAATCCCGAGAGATTTCAAACAATTTGGAGTGCAAAACTAGAGACAGCTAGCTAGGGACCGAGCTGGCTGGCGGAGACTGTTGATTGAGTCCAGTCCACAAACAGACTGTACGCTACCTTAAGTAAGTAAGTAAGTTAAACTAGCTACTTAAAAAAGTTCTCGGGGATTCCTCATAAGTATGATTACGGGACATAACTTACTTGGCTACCACAAAATGAAGACAGGGCTTAGTACTGACGACATAATGTAGAGGCTGCGACAACGAAAAACAACACGAAAGCACCACTCACTTCTTATACCACTGTCTAGCACTCTGCAAAACTAGGAAAACTTTTTAGGCAACTATTTCTTCAAGGAACTAAAAGAGCTTTCCGAACTCCAAGGCAATCGCCTTCTAAACTTTGTCAAGTCCTCTTAAAAAAAAATAATTATCGGAAGCCAATATCTAAGAAAGACTATGTTCTACCTCACAATCGATTGATAATTTTAACAATTCAAGGAAGTACTCCAATTACAAATACAAAGATAAATACAGAATACACAACTACAATTATCAAAGGCAAGTAATAATATAAAAAAAAAAAATGATTAAACTCACCTTTAGCCCAACCGGTGAGCACGTTGCCCAAATAGGAGACCTTAAATTCCGGATCCGGATTGCTAATGTCTACACTGTGCGACCTCTTCCACCACAATTTGCCCAGCCCGCGGGAAATCGTCCGAAAAGCTTTCGCACTTAAGTCATTATTGCTGTCATGTAAGCTCTCCAAATTCAGAGTCGCCACATCCTTACTACTAACACTCAAACTTGTCATTGCACTCAGTGCACCACCACCATGACAGCCACTACCAATATCAGGCAGATCTTCTTCCTCCTTGCAGTATTTTTTAAATCTTTCCATATAAGGTCCATTGGTTCTTCTTCGTCCGCCCGAAAATGTATTGAATTTCGTCTTAACATCACCACTTCCACCACCACTAGCCGCAGCTGCGGCCAATTCTTTTTCGAATTTCTTCGTATTATAAGTGTTGCCCAGTAATCTAGCTAATGAGGCAGCTTTCACAAACTTATGATGGTTGCCGCAATTTTGTGCATCTTGAGGTGTAGCGCCCATAAGTGACATTTGTAATTTGGTATCGTTCGATTGTACATTCGTCGAATCATTTGTGACACCACCAGGACTTTGTTTATTATTGATTTTCTTGCTAAAAGCAAACAACGACAATCTATCCAAACTCGAGAGAGAGACGCTTTCAGATTGCCTTTCACGTCATTATTGTTGTTGGTTCTGTTTGGTAACATGGCTTTCTTTGTTCCATTCTGAATGTCAGCCTTTTTATTTTGAACTAGCGGCTGGCGATCGTTGGCGACTTCTTCCTTTTTCCAATCCTGATTCACAACTACTGTAGCCGCTGGAGGTCGTAATACAAAATCAACTTCATCTTTGGATTGAGTTCCGTGATTGGTCATCATCATTTTAGTGCCGATTATGCAATTATTGTTTGTAGTGGAATTAATTGTGCTTAACATCATTTTGCGGCGAATTCACATTTCATTTGGGCGCGTGTGTGTGTCTTTAAAGTTGGACGGGGATTTTCTGTAAGCACAAATTACAAAAAAAAGAGATACATTAAATTAATTTGCACGTTGGTGAGCAGGAGCGTGTCTAATGATTGCCTTACATCGTTTGTCAAAACAAAAATAATATAGTAGAGACAAAATTAATGGAAAAAACGAAAAAAAAATTTCGACATGGATAGTGGGATGTGTTAAGTGACGCTAATCCAATATTTTGTTAATTCACACGATTGCGTAATGACTACCGGCATACCGGCCGGGAATGGGAGTAGACATTTTAAGAATTTTCGTTTAATTGGGTTATTTTCCGCAAGGGCTGTTTAATCAAGAATTAGAAGTAGTTCTTTGTTCGAAACTGTTAAACATGAAATAAAGTTTAACATTTTTGGAGGTTTGTTTTTTGTTAACCGCTTTAATATGAGGTTAATCACTTCCCTGTGGCACTGGAGGATCTCTATATTTAAATTGCGTAGATCAGCTATGTTCAAAAGGTTCGGAATCGGAATTTCAAAGGGCAAAATTAGAATACTTTTGGTGAGCAGTGGAAATTATTTCTAGGTAGATGAAGAATGATTTTATTCCCTTTCATAATCTTTATCAAGTGCGGGTTTGAATAGCAAACTAATGAATGCAATCGTCCCCTCCTTCTTCGTCACAATATTGAGCTTAGATAAAGAACAACAAGCAATAACAAACAAGTTGAAGGACTTAGTTTTAGTATATTTACAACTTCGTTTTCTTACCTTTACCGCTTCGCGCTTCTGGGGTTATGAACAACTACGGCAACCGACCATCCAGTATCGTCCTGTGCACCTCCAATCAATAAATGTTCGTAACGTAAGTTGTAGAAGAGCTTTCTTCGTTTATTTTGAAATACAAACGAAATTTTCCACGAAAAAAAAATGAAAAAATTAAAAATGTTCACACTCAATATCATAAAAATAATTGAAGCCGTTCCGAAGATAGTTACTTACACAGAAAGCGGCAAACTAAAGCTTTTTTCTGTCCGATTTTGAAGAACTGAAGGAATCAATATCTAAGCTTCAAACCAACAAGGCCACGGGAGCTGACGGCATCACTGCCAAAATCTTCAAAGCAGCCGCCGATGACTTGGTAAGGAGCCTACTCACGCAACTTATCGGCAGCAGAATATCGCGACATTGCTCCATCAGAGTCGATAACGACCTCACTGACAGCTTCGATGTCATAAAAAGGCCTTAGGCAATGTGGGATTGGAAAGCAGTAAATGACTTTCTATTAATCTACACTAAAATCTCGTTATTCCAAATGACATACTGGATTGAATAATGTATTTTATTAGGTTATTTTTAGTGATGAACAAAAGTTTAATCTCGATGGACCAGATGGTTTTAGAGGATATTGGCACGATTTGAGAAAAGAAAAAGTTTATTTCAAGAACTTGGTGGTGGCAGCTCTATGGTTTGGGGCCTTCTGCGAGCGTGGTAAGGTTGCACTTGCCTTCACCTCTACCAGAATGAACAGTTCTGACTGCACTTCGGTCCTTGAGGAGAATTTGGTAGCTTATTTAAGACGATTTCGCCGAGTGATCATTTTTCAGCAAGATAATGCCCCAATTCATGTAAGTCGTTAAAGTTTGGATTGATTCGAATCGAAAAACATTAATTTGATGGAGTGGCCGTCACATTCTCCAGATTGCAACCCCATCGAAAATCTTTGGGGAATTTTAACTCGCAAAATTTATGCCCATAATAAGCAATTTGCTAGTGTTGCTGAGCTGCGAGAGGCAGTTGTGACAGAAGAACGCTTTAGACGACTCCATATTGAAAAATCTAGTTAATAGTATGCCAAAAAGAATTCTAAGATTGGTGGAAAATAGAGGCAACAAAATTAAATATTAATTTTTTGTTAAAATGAACTTAAAACAAAGAAAAAACAAAAAACAATAAATGCGGTTATATTTTTGCAATACATTAAAATCTATTTTTAATTTTTAAACACCAGGAGAGGAAATAACGGTAGATACTTTATTTTCATCTCAATTTGCTTCATCAGTGATGCAACTCAATAAAAAAATAGTAAGGAGTCACTCCTATTGTAGGTTTTCTTTTAAATGCATTTTTTTAGGTGCGGTTATACTTATGCAAGGCACTGTGTCTTGAAAAGTCAGCATGGAGTCTAGGAAATAGAATTCCACAATTGATGTTCGAAACAACGTAAACTTTTTGGCTGAATTTTTAGCTTATAACGGTGAAACATAAGTACCGAAGAGCTTTGTTGAGTTTTGACTCAATCAAGTGAACCGCAACTCCTTGTTGAATTTAGGCCTGAGGACGACCAAATATGACGAAGGAAAATAATTATAAATATGTATTTGGTTTTGCTTTTGTTAAGATAAATGTTTATCAACCAAATTCTGTACGTAATTAATAAAAATACAAATAAATTGATGGATTGCATTAAATTGCAATTGATTTTGCAAAGAATGCAAGATATTTCATAAATTTAATCATCAAAGAACAAATCAGACTCGAAATTTTTCCATTGCACTCGATTTCTTTGTACATTTATTGATTCGCAATGTGTTAAAATTCTTCATTGGAAGAATGGTAGCTGATGTATGCTTGCGAATATGCAAATTGATTACATCAATAATGGAATATTTTATTTTGAATCAGCGTTTAAAGACGGTATCACAGATTTTAGAGTCTTTCTGCTATGTGACATTGTTAACAGAATAAAGCTTCCTCATGAAAATTAACACTCTGTTAAGTAAAATTGAGATCCAATTATCATTTTAGAAGTGGCGAACTTGCTCGCTTATGGAAAAACTCTACCAGTACTTTCAATTTATTAAGAAAATTATAATTTTTAATTGTTTCTTGACTTCACCCATTTCTTTTAATTTCGCTTTAAGGTTAGGTTAGGTTCAAGTGGCTGCGGATTCGGGATCCACACGCACTTAGGCCAAAGGAAAAAGGCCCATTGTGATACCACATAAATCTAGGGAATAACTTCTTACTAGTCGAACCATTTTGGCCCGGCGCGCGGCGCCCAATAGAGGCGAATATTAAATTGCTGCGCCATCTCCATAAGAGATGATCGACAGTCGAGGGCCGATTGAGAATTGGTTGAGACACCGTCGAGAGATTTTATAGTAGCCTGACTGTCAGAGCCAGGATAGAACTTCTTTGATCGCCAACATTTCCGCTTGGAAGACGTTACAATAATTTGGGAGATGGATCTCTCTCCCTGAGGTGATATTGAATTTACTATGAATCATCTAAATGACCATAGCGATTGACACCTCATGTTCATAAACATCAATTAAAAGAAAAAAGAAACCACATTGGAGGCTTTAAGTACTAGAATCGGTGAGCAAAAACTGTCAAAACTTTTTCAGCATAGACATGCATGGAGGAAAATGGACAAAAATTCGTTTCAAACCATTAACAAAAGTCTGAGATTTAAGGAGCAGTATAAGATCTTCATTGAAAAACTTCTATGAACTCCTGTCCAAAAGTCAAATTATGCACAATTCCTCTCTCTCCCCTCTAGATCCCCTCAATTGTTGATGAGATTAAGCCACTTAGGCCTTGGCTCTTCAAGAGCTGTCGCGCCAAGCTATTTATTTATTTATTTTTTTTATGTCCAGACATCTCATCTTCATTCTATAAACCTAGTTAATCTTTTAATAACTAGGCAAAGAAGTCGATCATAATTGAACGATGCCAATCTCGAGAACCAGATGTTCAGATATTGTCGACCCAGTGTTGGAGCTAAAAATAAAAATGTCCAAGGTTTGAGCTTCCGTTATCTGGCACTTACAAGAACTCAAAAATCCTTAAAAAAGAAAAGGACCTTCTGAACAAGTTAAAGAGTAAAGATATGTCGTCTATTCTGTTGAATTTGTCCCCAATTTTAATCTCAAAGTGGGCTACACAGTGTTGGGACCGACCGGTGCAAATCTGGGTCAAAGGCCTGAACATTTTCTTTCTTACCATTGTTATTCTTATATTTTGATATTTCAAGAATTTAAATTTTGTGGAATATTTTATACGTTTATTAAGCTTACACTTAGGGGTAGGGGATTACCTCAAGTGACATTAACACAGTGGCCCCAAAGGAAGAAGTCGCCTGAAAGATTAGGTCTACGCCAACAGCCCAGCGTCGATTCAAGACCTCAAAGATGGAATTCGTGAGGCTATCGAGGACATAGAGCAGCCACTTTGCGATTTGGTTATGGAAAATTTCATGAAAAGGATATGGTCCTGTAAGCGTGGTCGTGGCGGCCATTTGGCTGATGTTGTGTTCCATTATTAACGGCATACCTTCCTCTTTATAATTAACTTCGAAAAAGAAATCCCAGTTAATTTTGTAGTCTTTTGTAAAAAAAAATCATTAAGAACAGTTAAAAGACTTGAAGTCAAAAGGATGTATTACATTTTTACTGCTTGCATTCTTGGAAATCTTGTTTAAGTCTTAAAATTCTTTGCAGTCAATAAGTGTTTTGATTACATTCAATGTAATGCAGTCATTTTACTGCTTTGGAGTCTTTTAACTACTTGAAGCCTTTTTTAACTGGTTGGAGTCTATGACTACTTAATTTTTATGTGTAGCTCAGAAAGAATAGTAAATAGAAAAGACTTTAAGCAGGTAAAAGGCTTCAAAGTAATGCATTCTTTTGACTTCAAGTCTTTCAACTGCTCTAAATGATTTTTGTACTAAAGACTTCAAAATTAACTGAGAATTTCCCTTTGAAGTTAAGTACTGACATGAAGTCAAATATTGAAAAAATAAGTCTTTTTAATCTTTTAACTACAATACGAAAACGATTGCTCTTTTACAGCTGTGCGAAATCACTTGGTCGAAATATCCGTTTGTTAGCCGTTTGATCAAATTCCCTTTTTGCATTTTCTTAAGAATGCGCAATTCTTTTCAGTGCCTTGAGACTGCATTTAGAAAGATAAACAACGAACTGCATTTGTTCAACATTAATTTTCGTCGTTAGTTGAAATCTCAAATAGGAATTTAAAAAAAAAAAAAATAGGTTCTGAATTCAACTGAAAAATACTTCACATAGACATCGATGTTTTCAATGCACTGCTAGCATACTGAATAAAAATTTCCCATACATATGTACACTGATATCTTACGAATTGTGCGTCAATAGCATCGAAAAATGAAAGCTTTGAGTTGAAAAAAATTCGTCCAATAAACTAGTCATCCGGATTTGAAGTTAAGAAACATATAAAAATGTTCGTTTATTTGATTGGGAAATATGTAGGATATTTTTATTTCTTTCTAAACTGTGTTTTTTTCTACAAGTATGCTATTTACTATTCTTTTTGACGACATTGACATTGACATTACAGTACTTCGCACATGAATGTAACGAACTACAGACATATAGCAGCACTGGCGACTGGACATCGGCTGGGACTGAAAGAAGACATACAACAAATAGAGCCAGATAGACACATAATAGGAAAGAACACATAGCATAAACCTACGTGTCTCATATTATCGCACAGGTGGCCTAAGATAGGCTGGCGATTTTCGTAGAAAGGGAATGCTGCCGAAGCTGGGGTTTGAACCAGCAGCGTTTGGCTTAGCAGTCAACTACTCATTCCTCTGAGCCATGACCACCTGCTACTATTCTTTTTATTCGAAATGTCAACACAAATTCGAAGTGAACTCTTGTTCGGGCGAGACTTCCTATAGCTTTTGAAATTTCGGGCGAATAGAATTCGTCCGGCGGAATTCTGTTCGGGTGGAATTGATGATTGATGATTTTCTCCAGAATGTGATTGAGTGCGAATGTGAAAAAATATCGTATTTTCTATTCTTTTCTTCAGTAGACGTCCTTTCAGCGCACGTCTCTCAATAGCTTTATTATTTTACTAATTTTCTGATACTCTCTGACAGCAGAAAATTGGACTTCGCTTTGTCATAAATAAACTATCGGTTTATTAACTCAGACTTATTATCTAGAATTTGACATTTGTAACAAGTTTAGACGTTTTATGCAATTTTTTTCCCCAATTCACCGCACTGTGTGCCGTGCTCTACAAACTTTGTGCGTGTCTGACATTTATAAGAAATAAAATTTTGTATCAATTCATTCGATCATTGTTTGCATAAAAGAATACAAAACTTTGAGTACCTATGTATTTTTCTTGCAGGTAGAAAACGCCTTTTTGTGCAAATTGTAATTTCTTTTTTGTTTTTAGGTCAACAAAAATTCAATAATCAAGAACAGGTGTGGCGTTATAAGCTCTCTGCTCAAGCCTCAAGAATGCCTCTTTTAGTGCAGAAAAAAAACCAGTTTGATTGCACAAAAAAAAAAGAAAAACAACAAGAGTTAATAAGAGCACACACAAAATATTGCATTGACAGTAGATCCACATCATGTGTGTCTTTTCAGGAGAGGTTACAAAACAAGTTGTTTTCAGAATCTTCAAGCACTCGAAATGTTGTAGGTCAAATTGAAACTCCATTCATCTCAAGGTTAATTTTGTTTTCATTTGATTCGTGAAAAAAAATGACTTAACTGAACAAATTTCATATATTAAAGGAAAATTAAACGATTAATCATATCACAAGAGATTCACTTAATTATTATTAAAACTTTAACCTTATTCATTAAGAACTCGACGACGGCCACAATTCAACACCCATAAAGTTCTTAATAAACAAAATAAATAAAAACAACGTCTTTAAGAGATTAGGATCGTAAAGTGCAAGCTAAAGACAAAAGATCAAAGAGCTTATGTTGTATGTTTGTGAGAGAAAAGGTTAATTGGTGGTTATTTTGATGTAATAAAGAGAAGCATACAAAAGTCACAAATTTACTCACTCACTCTCAATGTCGATCTTTAGTATCTAGTTTAAGAATCTAGATTAAATTATTCATTCAGATGTTTGACTGTATGCCGGTATGCACATACGTGAATCATGATAAGTTGACTTTCTCATGTACTTATGGTTTTTTTTGTACAGGATGTCTCATCAGATTTGAAATAAGTAAAAGTAAGGTGACAATGGCATGTATTTTTAACTATCTGACCCGGCAGACTTCGCACTGACTCAATCGATAAATAAAAGACCTAAACTTTAATGCTAACACACTAAGCACTACCCTCTACCCGCTACCCCACTTCCCTCTAACTATTACGTCTACCCGTTAATTACTACCCACTATCAGCTACCCATCCATCACCTCGCTACCCGCGACCCATTACCCCACTACCACTACCCCCGGGCCATATCTCATGAACGGCTTGGTCGATTTTGTGCAAAATACTCAAAACCCATCTACACCACTACCCGAACATTCCGTAAAATTTGATACCAAACGGTCCAACCGTTCTTGAGTTTTGCGCTAAGAAACACATTAAGCGTTCCATTTTTATGTACAAGATTTAGGCTTAGATGGAAGCTTTCTTTTTTTTATATATTGAAAGTTTGTCAGCTCAGGAAAACGACTTCTTATGGAAGCGAAAACGCAGCGTCGTTGATTTTTGCCTAGACACCTTGTAGTAATACAATAATTGTTTTGATGACGAAGACCACGATTCAGGAACGACCAATTAAAACGAAAAACAACAACACATTAATTGTATCTTAACCTTTTTGAAGAAATTTACAGATGTTTTTGAAAATGTTAATCAAAGAATTTACCGAGAAAATATAAACTTTCAAGAATTCAAGACAATTAAAAGTAAACAGAAAAAGCAATCAAATCTGTTGTGAGACGGATATTGTTGTGTTGGGGTTCCGAATTGAGACACATTTTTAAGGTCTCCTTAATATTAATTTATAAGGAGGAAACTAAATTATTTATCTAATTTTTACCGTGTGCTCACTTCAATATAGAAGAGTATATTTGTACTTTACTTCTTTGGATCTGTCCGATTTGAGAAGAAGGTATAAACTAAACTGTATTTGAAAACAAAAATAATACGAGGACATTCTGAGCTAAAATTGAGGCAAAATATACGAATATTGGATTATATTTCAAGGAAATATTGTGAAATCAGTAAGAATGTATTTGGCACATTGCAAATTTGGTAATTTGCTTTAATGAAATTAATAGAGTTTCAAGTAAAAGAAGAAATAAATAGAGTGGCGCGCCAGCTCTTGAAGAGGCAAGACCTAAGTGGCTTACTCTCATCAACAATTCTCTGGGTGCGTGAGTGACGAAAAGTCTTCCGATCCACGAAATAAAACAAACTGTGTACCCCGGTGGTCAAACAACTAATAAACCTCCTTTATTATAAATATTATAAATACTATTAGAAATTGTTAATTATACTTTATACACAACCACCACTTTTTTGTGGGAATGGAAATTGAATGTAATTCGATTCATGCAGAACCGGCTGGTTTTGGTGAATTGGAGCTCTGCGGTGTCATCGTTAATTTTTGGTTTGACGATGACCTCGCTTAGTTATGGAGTAACTCGTGTGAAGAATTTAAGGAACCTACAATTTAACGCCGATTCCGAACGGCAAAGTTAAGAAGCACGTTTTCATGACAGATTGATACTCTTGGCAAAGTGAAATAACGCCGAATGCCAATTGAGAAATAAGGCCGGAAGATAGAAAACAAGGAAGCCGGTTTAATTTAACTTTCGCAAAATACAATTTAGCTGTGTTTAACGCAAAATCAACTGTAGAACAAAATATACCGACTATTGTGGGTCATATTTTATTTTAATTTATAGGACAAAAGTTCCGAATGATAAAAAGGTGTTTTACCTTTAATGGGAATCACTTAAGTTATTTATATTTGTCAATTTTATTTACAAACAATAAATTTTCATGGTACATAAAACAGAAAAGAAATATCTTAAATTCTTGTATACACATTAACTACAAATAAAAACACGTCTTATCAAATAAATTGGACTACTTTTGTTCATTATTTGTCGACAAAATGTATAGGTAAAGAGCATTTCATTTTTCAAAACTGTTGTCGTTTCCTTTAATTTGAAAAAAGCAACCACTACACATTTTGTAATTCATTAAGGGGTTTTGGAAGCAGAAGCTGCATTTCAATGATTCATTTTGAGCATCTTTTTTAACTCTTGGCTGGGGATGATGTCGATTCGAAACATTCAAGATCAATTCAAAGCATAGCAGATGGACTACTTGCTGAGTTGTTCAAAGCAGCAGGCGATGAGCTAGATAGGAATAAATCATCTGTAAGATATGGTCACAGGAATGCATGCCCGATTAATGCTGAAAAAGGGAGATCCTCTAATCACGCCAACTACAGAGGAATAAGTCTACTTAACATCGCTTACAAGATCCTCTCTGCCGTAATATGTGAACGTCTGAGGCCTTTCGTCAACAATCTGATTGGTCCTTATCAATGTGGCTTCAGGCCGGGAAAGTCAACCATCGACCATATATTTTCACGTTGCGGCAGGTCCTGAAAGACCTATGAACTCCAAATCGATACCCACCACCTTTTCATCGATTTTAAGGCCGCGTATGACAGCATCTACAGAGACGAACTGTATAAAGCTATGTCTAGTTTTGGCATCCCTTCCAAGCTCGTTCGCTTGTGCAAAATGACGATGGAATCTTTCGTCGTCAAAAAAGGATTCAGACAAGGCGATGCACTGTCTATTTATTTATTTGGAAATCGTTAAATACTAACGTTACATAAAAAAAGCTTAAATCTAATTATAAATCTAATGTTCTATAAAACACAGTTTTGAATTTTACAGTTTTCAAATTGTCATTAACAGCAGTAATAAGAAAGTATAATTTATTATATATTGAGATCATTTGATTTAAAGGACTATGTGCACCATAGTTTGACCTGCTAAACATGGGGCATAAGGGTTGCCTAAGTCTAATGCTAGATTGGCTGCAGTTAAAATTCAGTCGACAAAGAAGTGAAGTCGATATTTTACCATTTATAATACCAGCGATGAAACAGAATTGGATAAATTTTCGATGATTTTCGAGTGATGGTAGATTTATCAAAAGAAGTCTTTGAGAGTACATTACAAGTGCAGATCCCTGTGACCAGGAGAGAAAACGGAGACAGAATCGTGTAAACCTTCGCTGGATTGCTTCAATCCTATATATATGAACAGAGTAGTAAGGTGCCCAAACTACGCAGCCGTACTCAAGGATTGGTCTCACAAACGAAATATAGAGAGTTTTAAGAACATATGGGTCCTTGAAGTCACGCGAAAATCGCTTAATAAAACCGAGTGTTTTGTTAGCTTTCTTAATAATAAAGTCTAAGTGGTCATTAAAAGTAAGTTTAGAGTCTAAAATAATTCCTAGGTCAGAGAAGAGAGAAACTCTATTCAAAGGTTCCGAGCTAAATGTGTAGTTATGTGTGATAGTCGTTTTTTTGCGTGTAAAGCTCATTACTTTACACTTGTCAATATTAAGAAAAAGTCTGTTGTTATTGCACCAATCCCTAAATCTAATTAAATCGTCTTGCAAAAGAGTACAGTCAGTTTCGAATCTTATTCTTTTGTAAAGTTTAATGTCATCGGCATAAATAAGAATATTGGAATTATGAACAGTTGAGACGACATCATTAATAAAAAGGATAAACAAGACAGGCCCTAAATGGCTACCTTGGGGTACACCTGAATTAACAATAAAGTTATTTGAACAAACATTACGAAAAACTACACGATAATTTCTATTTTTAAGGTACGAAGAAATCCATTTAAGAAATTGGGTATTGAAACCTAGTTTGTATAATTTATTAATAAGGGTGTTGTGGCACAGTTTGTCAAACGCCTTACTAAAATCAGTGAAGATACAATCAACTTGATCACGCTCTTCAAAAGCATCTAAGCAAAACGATGTGAAGTCAAGTAAATTAGTTACTGTGGACTTATTTTTGACGAAACCATGTTGACTACTACATAAAATAGATTTACAGTGAAAAGAGAGGACATCACACACAATGGACTCAAACAGTTTAGGAATAACAGAAAGTTTTGCAATGGGACGGTAGTTTTGTATCTCCGATTTCAAACCCTTCTTGTGTATAGGAGTTATGAAAGCACTTTTCCAAAGATTGGGAAAAATAGAGCTACTCAATGACTTGTTAAACAGAACATAAAGTGGATAACTCAAATGAGAGACACATTTTTTTAAGATAGATGCTGGAACACCATCAGGTCCCGGACAGTTATTATCGTCAAGCCTTAAAATGCCTTGGATTATTGCATCCTCAGTAATGTTAAAATTTATTGAATTGAGATGTGTAAACTGGACAAAAGAAGAGATATTGGAGTCACAGATAGGGTCAACAGGTTCATCAAAAGCATTCTTAAAAAAGTCCGCAAACATATTAGCAATTTCTTCAGAATTTTGTCGCGTGGAATTCATGTAAGTCATAGAGCTAGGAAAGCCACCATTATTTCGTTTTGCATTTACTAATTGCCAAAATAATTTAGGATTTATTTTTAACTCCCTTTCTGTCTTTGCGGTATAATCTTCAAATAAAAGGTTGTGGTAGTCGAGAAAAAGATTTTTCAATATTAGGAAAATATTATAATCTTCAACTGTCCTTGAAGCATTAAATTTTAACCAAGCTTTGTTCCTTTTGTTTTTTAAATTCTTTAAATGGCGGTCAAACCATGGTGGGTCATTAGAATCCTTATAAGATGTCTTGAAAGGTGTCGTTTGAATAAATATCTCAAATAATTTACTATAAAATGAATTGCACATTACATTAATATCACAGTTTATAAATAGTTGGTTCCAGTTTGTATTGTTTAGTAAAATGGATAAATTATCGATATTAGATTTGCTGAAGTTAAATTCAATTTTGTTGCTGAGTTTGTTAAAGTGGGGATTCATGTTTAAATTTAACGATATGTCAAGTGCTGGATGGTGACGATCTTCTTTGGTAAGTTCTAAGGCAGTGGTCAAAACAGCAGCATCAGAATTAGCATTGTCGGAGACTGTCATGCGAATTCTTTAACATCGTTCTTGAGAAGATAGTGCAGAACTCGAACGTCAACACCAGCGGCACATAAGTGCCAGTGACACCTGAAGAAATCTGGATTTCTCAAATCTCAATATTTTTATTTTTTTCTATTAAAAATACCAACAAAATCACAAAGTAAATAGATTTGAGACTGAGATACATTAAGCATTTTGCATAAGACCCAAAGTGAAATAACGCTGAATCGGTATTATTTCACTTTCCCATAGTGAAATAAGGCCGAATGCTAAAATTTGGCGTTATTTCACTTTAGCGGCGTTTTTTTCGCTTTCTACTGCACGGCACCGCAATTTTATTATTGGAGTCCTCTCTCGACCAACTAAAGTGTCACTGTACAAGACCCTCAACCGGTCCTAATGTATGGTGCAAAGACATGGACGCATGTTATAAAAAACGGAGACAAGTACCTGCTTCAATCCTCAAACAAAATTCTTTCCTAACACTTACCTCCTTATCGATTTAATTGTACCCACTTTTGATATGAACATTGCACAATGTCTTATTTTAAAACTAGAAACTGCGTAATAGGGGAAGTTGAAGTCATACTATTATATTCGTGCAAAATCTTTAAAACGATAAGTACTAATTTATTTTTTCACCGAACCCACTGAATACTGTAATTTAATAATTCGTTTCTAATGTGAATTGAAACTTTAATGTATCGCATGTCCACACGATTAGCACAATGATTTTTTTTTTCTTTTTTTTGTATATTTGTGAGCAACAGTTTTCATTGAGTAATTTTCATCAATAATAAAATTATATGTGCTTATGGGACTTTAAAAACGTTGATGGGTAATTGACAGGTGAACTAATCGCATGTTAGTAAACTATTTTTGAGTTGTGTCATTGTTATGAGCAGGATAATTACTGTTTAATAGCGCACAATTCTTTACATGCCATTTTAAGATTCGAAAAGAATTCCATTCAATTTCGAAGAGCTCTTTAAAAAATCTCGTAGATAACTTATTATCTTATTGACGTATGTATGCATTTACATATTCGTAGGTAGGTTTGTTTGGTAAAACGGTTTTTTTTTATTAATTCTAACGAGCAACTAATCATACTTACAAATATTTATAGATCTGCTCAGTGGATTCCACTCGTTACTCGTAAATTATTTAAACAATTATAACTTTAAACTGAGTAAAACATTCAGATTTTTTTTTCTCTTAACGCGATCGCTACTTTTATAATTGAATTAGAATTCATTTTTTTTCGCTGAATATGTTAGAGATTTTTACCTTCAGGTGACAAAGATCATTATTTTTCGCTCATAAACTATTGCTCTCACGTGTCAGAAAAAACAGTCGCAGTGAGAGTGGATAGTGTGCAACACATTGCCTCTGTCTGAAGACCATCAGATCTAAGAATTGAAGAAGGCCATAAAAATCATTGAACCTATATAGAAGACACTTAAACGGAACAAAAAAAAAATATGTTTTTTTTTTCACATAGCACTTATGCTTTCTCTGCATTCTTGGAATAAATAATATTTCAAAGTGGAAATTTCACTTAGGAAAAGCATATTCATATGTAATATGGCATTTGGAACAGAGTTCAAGCTCGAGCACGTATAAAGTTTAATAGATTTTTCTTTTATGAAGTATTAATCGAAATGTTCCAAGCGTTGAAGCAATGTCTTTTGTTTAAATTAAAATATGGATGGATGGGATTCCTATTTACTTAACAAAAATAAGAGAGTTTCATTAATTAAATCAAAAGAGGTAAGCCGTGTTTCTTATGCATCGAAATATGAAAATGTGAAGTTTTCATTTCAGAATTTGGACTTTTCAGAATCTATATTTCTCGGGTGACTGAAGAAGATATTGCCTGTACTATTTTTTGCAGATGACTACTAAAGGGTCCGCCATTGCCATCTAAGGTTTTTTTTTCCCAACTAGTGCTTCTTTCGTGAATGGTAACACTTAGCTCATATCTGGTTTTACAGAAAATTAGTTTGATCCTTCCGCTGAACGAATATGGGTGTGTATATGCTTGAACAACGCTGGGAAATATTGCGACAATACTTTGAAAATTGCGAAAGATCCTGGAAAAAACCTATGAACTGCAAATCGATACCCACCACCTTTTCATCGATTTTAAGGCCGCGAATGACAGCATTTACAGAGATGACGATGGAGAACTCACGCTGCTCCATCAAGGTTGGCAACGAGCTTACGGAATTTTTCGACGTCAAAAAAGGATTCAGACAAGGCGATGCACTTTCGTGCGATTTCTTTAACATCGTTCTTGAGAAGATAGTGCAGAACTCCACCATCAACACCAGAGGCACTATCTTCTAAAAGTCTGTTCAACTACTCGCGTACGCCGCCGGAGGCGCACCGGCGCAGCGGCAGCTAAAAGTGCACTTTTGTTATTAAAAGACCTGGGCTATGATGAAACTATGGTCATGTGTCCATCATGCAATGGTTCGAGCTCTGTTAACATGGCACCAAAAAATTGACAGGAATTGGATCCTTACTTGCTTATCGTTATCAGTGAACAGGGTATCCCCTTCTATACTGATGGTTAACAAATGGAAATAGGAACAGGAGATACCCCAGCTTTGCCAATCTGTCAATATTAGAGACGACTATAGTGTCTTTCAGACTGAGATTTATGCTATTAAAAAAACGGCAGAATTGGTTCCAAAAAAAAACTAAACTCCTAGGAGATTATATATTTCGTGGACAGCCAGGCTGATATCAACGTCTTTACCAGTGAGACTATCAGATCAAAAGCGGTCTTAAATTGCAGGATGAAGCTGAATAGCATTTGCTACACTAACTAAGTTAAAATCTATTTGGTTCCTGAACATTGTACCTAGTATGGCAGTGATTGAAATAGTAGATGAATGAATGAATAGTAGCAACCATATTTCCCAATTGGTGTGCTCAAAAAGAAAATAGACCTTAGAACTAAAGTGTAAATCAATAACTCCTAGAATTGGACTTCCAGGAATTACGACTGTATTATTTCTAAAAGGTTATTCTCTATTCGCACCTGATTTTGTAGTAGCTGTCAAGATGAAGAAGAAATATAAACCATTAAACACCTTTTCTGTGAATAGCCAAACTTCCAAGTAAATCGAATCCGTTATTTCGGTAACAGGTTCGTTGTAAAACTGGACAATTGAGCGCAAGTCTCAATGGCAAACAAAAGAAATTCATTGAAAGCACAAGTTGGTTCGTAAATGAACCAGTCATGTCAACCAACAATTTTGGTAGCATCGATGCAACCTTTACAAGGGGATCACAATGGACCAATAGGCCCATGTGTACGCAAAAGCGCTGTGCTGTCCTGTGCATACCCCTCCTAATTTAACCTAAGCTTTGTTAACAACAACATTTAAAATTATTGAGAGATTATCGTGGGGAGATGGTTGTTTCGAAGGTGTTAATTAAGTTTTCATAGTAACCAGACGAGATGATGATGAATACGCGTTATTGAAAAGAGAGAAATGAGAAAAAGAACCTGCGAAGCAAGAAAAGAGCATCGGCAGTTTCTCAGCTCAAAGATCTAGGAGAATCGGGGCCAAGAACAACAACCGAAGCTTCTTTAAAAGGTCGAAGCAATTAGCTTCTGGTTTCAGAACCGGGACACAGGCTCTTCGAAACAGTGAAGGAAACCTAGACACCGAAGCACGGGGAATTGTAGATGTTATTAAGCAGCACTTCCAACAGCTGCTAAATGCGCAAAATTTCGAGCGAGCTAATGAAAGAGAAGCAAGACCAGTCAATGAAGACCCAGTCCCAGCCTCCAGCGCAGCAGGGATAGAAAGAGCCATCCAAAAGCTAAAAAACAACAAGTCCGCCGGGTCGGATGGTATACCTGCGGAACTCCCTAAATATGGAGGAGGTGTTTTGATGAACCGCATGCACCAATTCATCAACATAGAAGAATGCATGCCCACCGACTGGTCGATAAGCTTTATATGCCCCATCTACAAAAAAAGGCGATCCTATGTCATGCAAAAACTGACGTGGCATATCCCTGATTAATGTTGCATACAAAATCTTATCCAACGTACTGAGTGAGCGTCTTAAACCGTTCTGCAACACAATAATCCGCACGTACCAGTGTGGCTTTAGGCCAGGCAGAACAACGATATACCAAATATTTACACTGAGGCAGATCCTGGAAAAGATCAACGAATCGAAACCCACCATCTTTTCATCGACTTTAAAGTTGCGTATGATAGCATCCACCGCCAAGAGCTTATGATGGCGATGTCTGCATTCGGGATCCCAAACAAACTGATCCAGCTGTGCCCCATGACGCTAAACAATATGCAGTGCAGTGTGCAAATGGGTAATGGCTCATCCGAGTTATTCCAAACATGCGCAGGGTTTAGACAAGGAGATGTATTGTCATGTGACTTCTTTAACATAGTTCTGGAGCAGTTAGTGTGCAGGTGTGAGCACGGTAAACACTATCTTCAACAAGGCCACCCAGCTCCAAGGCTAAGCGGATGACATAGACATCATCGGTCGATCCAAGAGAGCTGTGCTTGAGGCCTTCACAGCGATTGAAGAACAGGCAAAACTCGTTGGTCTTGAAGTGAAGGAGGACAAAACAAAGTACATGCTGTCAACAAACAAAGCAACATCTGCCCACCGCCTAGGACAAAACATCACTGTTGGTAGCAACAATTTCGAGGTAGTTAAGGAGTTCACCTACCTTGGAACAAACATCAATACAACAAACGACACTTTATTGGAGATCCGAAGAAGAATTACTCTAGCGAACAGCTGCTGCTTCAGTTTGGCAAAACAACTATGTTCAAAATTTCTCACTCGAGAGACAAAGTGTCTGCTATGCAAAACTTTGATTTTACCAGTCCTACTCTATGGCACCGAGTGTTGGACGATAAGGGGAATTGATACTGGGCACTTTCGAAAGAAAGATTTTCGGTCCCGTATGCGACGATGGCGAATGGAGAAGAAGGTTCAACCAAGAACTGTACGAGCTGTACCAAGATGTGGATGTAGTCCAGAAGGCCAAGAAAAGACGACTACCGTGGCTCGGCCAGATCGAGCGAATGGACGACAACGCTCCAGCCAAAAAAGTCTTCGGGACAGGGAAAACCGAACCTACAGTACAAGGACCAAGTGATTGCGGATGCCAGAGATGGAGAGTGCATGCGAGGGACCGTTTACGATGGAAGGCTGCATTATCTGAGGCTGAGATCCTTCATGGATTGTGAGCCGTATAAGTAAGTAAGTAAGCACATAATATGAAAATAGGAAATACATAATACGAGGTTTTTAACCTACAAAGACAGAAAATATCGTTAAGAATCCGAAAAATTCATCAAATTATATATTAACCTATACTTAACAGCTGTCTGTCAAAATGAAAGAAAAAAAAAATATTTTATTTGTTTATTTTAATTGTTTAACTAGTAAAATTCTAACAGCGTTTATATCATTAGACATCATTTGCATTATTCAATTGTTCCTCAAACATGGTAACCTTGAGATGAATCATTTACCACTAAACTCAAAGCAATAGTAGGTATCTACACATTATAAAATTTTATTGTGATGAATTTCGCGCTCGGAATTAATTTACAATTATCCGTTAATTGACAATCAAAATCAATATGCATCGCTCTATCTAAATTTGCGTTTACACTTTGTGCATCTGTCAAACAATGCTCAACAGAGCACATCAAAATGGGCGCCTGCCATTTTGATAATCAAATTAGAAGAAGCTTCTCGAATTTCACAACGTCATGACAATTATTTATCAAATTCTTTAGTGCATATTTAAAAGTACATTTACACCGTTTGACCGAGAATTGTAAATCAATGTTTTTGTTTTTCAACGAAGAAATGTGAAAGAGTGGCTTTCTTTTTTTTTTTGTATTTCGAAGAAACAAAAGTCAACAATCTTGAGTTCATAAAGCCTAACAATAAATCACTTAACAGAAAGCCATCGCATAGACTTTCGATTCGAGTTCGTGCTTTGAATATTCGAATGAGGCACTCTCCTGTCAAATGTGTATATGAACACAAAAACGCACACAAGACGTCAAATTATGGTATCTGTCAGTCGGTAATAACTTTGGCATAGTTTTCAGAATCTTACCTATGGCGAATACCTTTCAAAAAAAAAAGTGTGTATGCTACGTATGCATGTGTGTGTTTGTATGCATATTTTATACAGTGCGACTATAAAATATTGTAAACTTTCATATTATCACCATTAAAGTGCTGCAATTAGTTATTCGTGGAGCTTGCTCGCTTTGCTAATGCAAATATAGTTTAGTTCAGCCGATGATGGGAAACAAAGTAGACACCAATTCGCAATTAACAGGGCCGTAGCCATGTTACAGCGAATTTGTAAGGCGCATTGATCTTGCCAATAGAACCCTTTCATCATATCGGTCTAAACATTTCATTGCAATACACAAAAGTCAAAAAGAGCCCATTTAACAATTATTCTAATACGCCCATGGGCATCAGAAAAAAAAAACCGAAGCATGAACCACCTTATCTACATAACGACCGACACGTATCTTAGGCTTGTACACGACCACTATGTCCGCCGTCGTCGTTGTCATTGCTGTCGCTGTCGCCGCTGTTTGTTTTTTGGTTCATAAAGCATAGCACCATCATCGTCGCCGCCATATCACAGAATACAGCCAACCATAGCTTTCAGTGTTGTCGTCGTTGACGCTTGCTCATTTCGATTCGAATTGAAAACTTTATTACAATTTTTCTCACGTAAGCGTTTTGTTTTCCAAATTGAACTGAAATTCTAAATACCAATTGTTTGTTATTGGTCGATATTCCGCTATCGTGTTAGTAGCTGCACGTATACAATTCACAGCCGATTGACAGCACAGCAGCGTTTGAATTGAGGTTCGAAGTCGAGCCATGTCTCGGCACTTCTTCGAGCATGAAAAGTTTCTTTCAAAAAACAAAAGCTAAACGCATTTTGGCCATATGCCTGTCGCCTGTGTGACATAAACAGCACATAAATTGTTCCCATTTGGCTTGCATTCCAAGTAAACTTTTATGGCAAACTGTATACCTATGCTGGCATGTAAAGTTACGCACATAACCCGCCAATCACTTCAGCAATTTTTTAGTGAAAACCCTAAAATGAAATCGCATATGCTTGGCATGGTATAAGCCCGCAGCAAAGCTTATGCAAAAAGATCCAACCAAACAGACAACTGTTCGCCTGTTTTGAATTTAAATTACAGGTTGGTTATGCCATGCCATGAAGGAATTGGAATTGAAAAGTTGTTGGACTCATGTAAGAGCGGGTTAATCCATACTAGCTTAGCAGCTAAAGGCTGCTTGCATCTACACTTCCCATCATCATATACAGGTATTACTTTAGTAAGAGTTGGCAGCACTGTAGACAACCGACAAGGTAGTTTAATGTATTTTTATTGTTCAATTAACCTGCATAACATGAGGATTGTTGCTAAATGAACTTTATTTAAGGCCTTAAAGGTAAAAAAGCAGAATGCCAGCAAAAAAAAATTGTGAATTATCAAAAAAAATATGAGTTAAGGTTGTCATGTAGGGAGTTTTTTCTCTCGATTGTTGTACTAGTCTACCTTGGTTGAAATATTTTTAGCCAAAAAGCAAGAGTAGGTGATAAGAAATCACAATAATTTGTAATTCGTTGTTTCTGGCCACAATGTCGAAGCATACATTTTGAATTATTCGAGAAACAATATTGTTTTGGGTTTCAGTGGCAGGAGAAAGTTTTTCATGGAAGTAAGGGAGAGAAAGTGTCTCTATTAAGACTTTTCCACTTTGACACGAAAATATGTACGGAAGTAAGGTCTTATACTAAAAATATGACCTTCGAGGGTCCTTGAGGGTCGTGCGTCATAGAGAAGACAGAAATTTGGGGAAACCAACAAGCCTTAGATGCGGATGGAAATACGGTACAGGGAACTAACTTCAATGGGCATTACCTTCACATGGCAATTAACTTCACACAAATTTCTGATGAAGTTATTTCCCACCATAGTTGGGATATAACTTCACCAGAAAAAAAGTGAAGATATTTCCCCCTAGATGTGAAGGTAATTCCCATGTGAAGGTAGTTCACCGTGAAGTTAGTTCCTTGCATCTGGAAATACTAATAATAATCCTCATATAGGATCTCCGAGTTTTGCTGAACAGTTAGCTGCATGAAAAAAATCTTAGGTTTCAGTTACGTGGATCAGCGTCACTTTACCATCTTCATCGAGGCTATATCTACCGAGCTCAGCTTCATCAGTGCTCGCACTTTACTGGGAACGAGGATTAGGACAGTTAAGAAAAACCAAACAAAGAAGCTGTCGATTTTTAAAATCAACATTTTGAAATCGGCGAATCGTAGCCAACCCATTTTCGACACTTCGATCAAGGCGTTGTCCCATTGGCAAGGCAATATCATAGCGGGTTATCCATTTTGCGGGTTCAAAAGTATATGGCTGTAATTCGACATCTGTCAAACTAAGTTGTTAAACCAATTTTTATGTTTTCAGTTGAAAGTCTGACATTTACGAAAATGGATTGCTTAACTATCGCACAACGCATAAAAATTGTTAAAATAATGGTTTACATAATCGTCCAACTACGCAAGCAATTGGAAAAATTGTGAAGAAATTTGAAGGGACTGGATTGGTTACAGATATAGTAAGGCCTGTTTCGTTTCGCTCGTACCACTGAAAATATCGCTGCTGTAAGTGGAGAGTCGATTCTCGTCGGACTCGAGAACTAATTCCTGAATTAGGACTGTCTTACGACACATTTTTGCGTATATTGTATTTATATCTACTCCTACATCTATATAAAGTCCAAGTCACACAACAATTGAAGCCAGCTGACCGTTTACAACGTCGTAGATACGTCGAATGGGTACTTGAACAATAGGCGGTTGACGGCGATTTTTCGAACACAATTTTCTTCAGCAACGAAGCACATTTCTCACTCGATGGGTATATTAATAAACAAAATTGTCGTATTTGGGGTTCTGAGAATCCTTTAAAATTGACGTCACAATCTGTCCCAAGAGTGTCACGTTGTGGGATCGTCAACGAAAACTGGTGTCATTGCGTTGACGGGTACGATGACACTCGCGTTGACACTCATTTTTGGGTCAACGCATTGACTATTTTCGATGACCGTGTAATCTCTCTGTCAACGTCATTGGGACGCGTTGACGGAGTTTTAGGACTGCGTGTCATCGCAATGACCGTGTCCTAGCGTTGACGCGGCAGAATTAAATTCCGTGTCATCGTCTCAGTTTGACAATGATTTTTATTTTTAAAAAATAGCCCTGTTTTTTTTACATGTCAGTAGCTACTCATTTTTTGATTTAATTCAAAAAATAAAAAAATATGAGTGCGACCCATGAAGTCCACACGACTTACTTCCCTGAGTAGAAAAATACGTAAAACATTAGTTATTTTGTAAAATATTCAGCCGATGCATCCCGTTGTAGTTGTACACGCACGTTGGTTCAAAGTCAAATTCCATAAAACTGATGATTTTATGAAAAACATTAAGTTTATTGAATAACAGTGGCGCCATCTGCAAATAGTTGATCTTACCATTTCGTGGACTCATTAACAACTACTTAGCACAGTAAAATACAGCCTAAATTGCTCCTGAATATTGTAGGTTTCTATTATTGAAGCAATTTTTGGGCCAAGCAATCCGAAATATCAGCGTTGATTTCAGCTGTCCAAAAGCGACCATCAGCGCTTTGGGATGGAGGATGCAGTTAGGCCCGGTACACACACGCGATTTTTTTGTCGCAGCGATATCGCTTTTGCGACATAGGTACTCACAAACAAATGGAGTGGTGCCTACAAACTTGCGATATTGCAGCAACATTTCTGCGGTAAATTGTCGCAAAAGTTTCTGCGATATCGCAACGTCTTGTCTTGTAGTACATTGTTTTCTATTGTGCAGTGCACACATGCAGTTTTTTAACGCAAGTTTTTATCAAATTGAAAGGGAAAATATGGAAGTAATTGAAGAGAGGTCATTACATCCACAAAAAGTCACTGTTGGGTGCGCTCTTTGGTCCGGAGGTGTGATTGGACATTACTTCTTCGAAAACGACGATGGACTGTCACCGTCAATTGGGAGCGTTATGGTCATACGACAGCCGACTTTTTTTGCCTGCTATTGATTAATACGACTTAGAGAATATGCGGTTTCAACATGACGGTGCCACATGCCACACAACTCGAGCGAATATGTCTTTATTGCAAGAGACATTTCCTGGCCGCGTAATTTCTCGTCGTGGCGATATCAACTGACCCCTAATATTATACGATTTGACACTGCTGGACTTTTTTTTTGTAAGGCTACGCGAAAGGCCGAGTTTTTTCAGATAAACCTTTAACTCTTGAGCACTTAATAACCAACATTCGTCAAGTTATGGCTGATATACCGCCCAATATGTATCAAAAAGTGGTCGAAAATTACCTCAAAAGAATCGATGCTTGCAACATTTCGCGTGGTGGTTATTTAAATGATGTAGCATTTCACACATAATGTCAACGTTCAAACTTTATAATACAAAAGAAAAATCATGAACAAAAATATTTTATATGTGTTCTATTAAGATTTACTTTTGAAATCGCAGAATGGATAACCCGTTACAACGAATAAGACTCAAATTTTTGCACTTTGAACGCCTGTCTACTAAGGCGAAAATGTTTACCGCTAATTGGAGTTGATGCTCTTAAAGCTGCGATCACTGACTCCAAATCGCGGTAGAAACGTTGCTCGCTCGTGGACTTTACCATGATAAAAATGTAGAGTTTACTGAATAAATTGACAATGACAGTACGATGTATAGTGGAAGGGTGCGTTCACAAATTAAATTCAAAGTTGTCAAGTCCCTATTTTCGGTCAAAAGGCTTGATTTCCCTGAGCAGACAAAATATAAGCTCTACAATTGGAGTCATAACAGGCTAGGAATCTACGCAAACGATTTCTGTAGAAGCTGCATGGACGAGGAGGAAGAGGAAACAGTCCAACACATTATGTGTACATGTCCGGCACTCTCCAATAGAAGGAACAACTATCTCGGTAATCCTTTTTTCCATTGAACTGGCAACGATCAACACAAAATGTCTCTCTAACTTCTTTAAAAGTACAAAATGGTTTGTTTAAGTTCATTACTCTCCCATGAGTAACTTCTTTAGTGGTGTCACAATGGACCCTTGAGGTCTAAGTGAGTCATTAACATCTAGACAGCCACTCCAACCTAACCTAAGTCCCTATTGTAAATGGCGATATAACCCGATCTTCAAAAAAAAAATCCAGGCAACTACAACAACTACATCCTAGGTCTTAATCGATGCAGATTCGGACCAGAAAAATTAATCATCAGTAAAAGTCTCGTTCCACGATATTTTTTCGAAAAAAAAAAACAGAAACTTTAAATCGACACCTATCACTTTTGTTTTGACATTTCCGCTGTCATGTGACTTGTTCAAGGGAAGAATTGAACTCAGGTCGTTTCGCTGCTTTGTTTGACAAAACAAATTCTTCAGTAAAACGATGGGAATGACTCAATCCGTGTTTTGTTCACTACTCAGTATCTAAACAGCAAAATTTCCCTTGGCAGACAACAAAAATTTGGATTGCAGTCGATAAAAGGTCCAGTAAAAAAATGACAGTTGTGCCGGTGGCGATATAACTTTCAGTTATTGAAATGAAGACAGCGCTGAGGGCGTTAAAAAGAATTATTTTGTCACGGGAATTTCATGATCTCAGTTACGAACTCTAGGTTGAAACATTTGCTATTTTCTTTATCCGAGACGCAACCCTAAGGTCTATTTTGCGACATTTATGTAACTATTGTCATTTCAATTTAATTTGACAGATAGAGTGAGTTGGAGCGTTTTATTCGCACTTGAATACTGTGCTGGCTACTGATACAGAACAGTGAGAAAACGTCAACGAACGTGGCGTGTGAAACTGGGACAACCTACAAGTGCGACCGAGCTTGCGTTAGGAATTGCCAACACTCACAAAATGTTATGACAGTTGCAGACTTTCTCCCTTTTTGATTCGTCATATTGTTGTATCGAACTGATAGATTTTTTTATTATATGACAAGAGTAAGCCGTAATGGGGTTCTACCCAAGGCTAACGCTTTTACGAGATTCTAAACCAATTCTATTGTAAGTAAAATTTCTTTTGAAATAAACACTTTTCTTCGAACAATGCAGCAGAGTTCAAATAATTTAAGATTCTTGAAATTACTAGCTATAAAAATACAATAAGCAATTTGTTAAAAAATAATTGTTTAGATCATTAAAAACACAGCTTCACCACACATTTCCATTTTAAGACGCAAAATAATACACCTGCCTTAATTCCACCCAAAGTAGTTATCTGCCCACATTATTTCAATTAGCGAACAATAAAATCCAAATGCATCATAAGATTACGACCGTTGACATTTTGGCTTCAATTTAGAAACTGACATACAAGTTCTCTCGATTCTATACTTAGGTTTTCATTTGCATTTTACTGAGAACGTCGTCGGTCGGTTATGCCATGCCCCTTGGATTTGTTTTTTCTCATTTTTTGTTCATACAATGTTCGACCAAAAAGGCCAAGTAACATTAATAATTTATTGTTTCATATATGTGTTGGTTCTGTTGTTCAATTATTTCTAAAACAAACGAGGTAAATGGTGTACACGGAAAAATGTACTTTTTTCACTCACTGTCAGTGAAGTCGCCATGTTACTTGGTACTTTTTATTTTATTGTGTCCAAAGTGGGATAAATGTGATAGTATACTTAATTAGATGTCTTTTGACGTTGAATATACGAGTTGAGTGTGTCAAAATGTCAAAAGCGATAAATTTATTATTTGTAAACATAAAAGGGCAGATAAAGTGACAAAAGTCATAGAAATGATGGAAATTCCAATATGCGTTTTGCACAATGGTGATGATGACGCAGCAGTATGGAGAAGATAACACCAACACCAACAATATAAGGAGGTTCATGCTTCGTATCAACAAATATTTTTTAGTTTCCAAAAACGACTTCCTTTGTACTCAAAAATATATGCATGGACGTACAAGGCTGTAAATACTTTGAAGTGATTCAGTAGAAACGAAACTGATTATGATTAATTTTCTCGCACAGCAATTTTGAATGAAAATATTAAGGCAGCATGGCTTTTGACGATTTCGGATAATAGGTACATCACTTCCCTAAGTAGAAGCTTGCTGATCGAAACTTTTTGTAAATATTATTGAGATGAATATTCCAACGACCGCGAATAATTTTTTGTTTTTCACACTATCAGATAAAGGTCGAAGAGAGCTTCAAACAAGCCACATCTAACGACCATTAGTCTTTAACCCAGAAAACATGTGTTAACAGACCGGCTCATCACTTAGTGCAGTGTAAGATGTTAGTAGGCAATCTAAAACAAACGAACACTTACACAAGAAATGACAAAATTATACAAATACAAACAAATAAAAAACAATGCATAAATAGACAACAATTAAAACAATTAAGAGCGTGTCACACTGGTTTTTAGCATAGACTTTAATTTATTCTTATTAATATCAAAATCAATAAGATCCGTATTATAATTCAAAAGCCTACTCATCCTTGTCAAGGGCTCATGCTTTCCGTAATTGGTCCTATGTCTTGGGACTTTAATTAGATCGATGCTGCGAAGGTGATGACCTCCTCCCCGATAATAAAAAAGTATAGCACTAAGAAGGAGGTCTGGTGCATCTGTGACGCCTGCTATGAGTTGATGAAGGAAAACTATATCATTGTTGGTCCTTCTTTGAGACAACGTTTGCATTTGAAGAATTGATACTCTATCCTCATAAGAAGGAATATTTTGAGGATCATGCCAGTGAATACCTTTTAATGCGAAACGAGTAAAATTACGTTGCACCGATTCTAACCTGTCAATATGAACGTCATAATAAGGACTCCAAATCTGTGAAGCATATTCAAGATGCGAACGAACAAGGCAATTATAAAGAGAAAGGGTGACGTTAGGATCAAGAAATTCTTTTGACCATCGCTTAACGAACCCCAACATAGAATTAGCTTTATTAACAATTTTGCTAATGTGCTCCGTAAAATCTAGATTCGGTGTAAAAAGAACCCCTAACTTTAAAAACACGAGAAAGAATCTGCTGAGATATATAATACTCATGAGTTGAAGATGCTCGTTTTTTTACATTTCGACGGGTTTAGATTTAAACTGTTCTTATTACACCATACAGAAAATCTATTTATATCATTTTGCAGAAGAATGTGATCATTGTTAGATGTAATTTTCTTAAAGATCTTCATATCATCTGCAAAAATAAGAATTTCACTGTCGCGAACACATAACGGTCCATCATATATATTTTATTGATAAGATAAAGAGAAGAGGTCCTAAATGACTACCCTGTGGAACACCAGATTTAGCAGTAAAGTCTTCGAAAACATGTCTCTGAATTTAACTTGATAAGTTCTATCCTCAAGGTAAGAAGAAATCCATGAAACCAGCCCAGGGGGAAAGCCTAATAACTGTAGTTTCAACTTGATAACTGAGTGAGACAGTTGATCAAAAGCTTTTGAAAAATCAGTGTATACACAATCAGTTTTCAGTCCATGTTCTAAACTGTTCAGACAATTATGCGTAAGCGCAAGAAGGTTTGTGACAGTTGATCTCCTTTGCATAAAGCCATGTTGCTCACTGCATATGATGTTTTTACAGTAAAAGGATAAATTGTCACACACTATTTGTTTAGTTTAGGGATACAAGAAAGCTTACCTCCCTTATTTCCAACGGAATTTTCCAAGTCGCAAAGATAGTTGGAATATATTACTATTTTTTCAAAACAAGGAAATGCTGCAAGAAAATTCGACATCGGACGGCTAAAATCCCAAGAGATCACCAGATCGAGGACCAGTGCCAACATTGCCAGAGAGCAGTTAGTGCTACCGCTTTTAACGTGATTAGTTTCACACAGCCCCAAGACGAAGAATGCAGGCAGGCCTATGCAGCCACGCAGGAGGAATACAGAGCTGCGCTGGATAGAAGGACAAGAGCTGCTCGTGATCTCTAGAATAACTCTTGCTAATCGCTGTTTCTTTGGGCTAAGAAAGAAATTGAGTGGGAAAGCCCTCCCTCGAGCAACTAAGGTAAAACTGTATAACACCGTCATCATCCCAGTCCTGCTGTATGGTGCAGAAGCTTGGACCTTGACAAAATTGGATGAGTGTTTCGAGAGGAAATTTCGTCGGGTCATCTTTGGCCCCATTGTATGCATTGATGGGGATTGGAGAAGAAGATATAACAGCGATCTTTGCGGATTGTATAACGACATGGACCTAGCCAGAAGAGTCAAGGTCCAGAGACTCAGATGGCTCGGTCATTAAGAGCGGATGGACACCAATGCTCCGTCCCGTAAAGCCTTCGACATTATTCCCGAGGGACGTAGGAGCAGTGGCGGATTAAACGTTGATGGCGCCATAGGCAAGCATCACATCGGCGCCCCTATATTAAAAATATCTAGTAGTATAGTTTGGCCGAAACCGTTAATGATGTGCCGACTGCCGAACCGTAAATTTTGTAAACCAAGTTAACTCGAGTTGGTTGTTATGAAAACCGAGTTGCAACTCTGTTCGCAAATCAGATTGCCCCGAAAATATGCCGTCAAAATCTTTGCCATCCACTGATGAGTTTCGACCATTAGGTTATTTACCCCTACAATAAGTAAAATCAATATTCAAAAACACTTTACAAAATTAGAAGGAAGCTTGGTCAATTGCGGAGTTGGCAAACCAAATAGGTAAGCCCGGTTGACTCTGGGTGGAGTTGGAATGGCTATTTAGATGTTGTTGACTCACTTAGACATCAAGGGTCCATTGTGATACCAAAGGAGAGTAATGAACTTAAACAAACCATTTTGTACTTTTTATGAAGTTAGAAAGACATCTTTTGTCGACCGTTGCCAGTTCACTATTATTATGGTAGAAGGGATTACCGAGATAGTTATTCCTTCTATTGAAGAGAGCCGGGCAAGTACATAAAATGTGTTGGACTGATTCCTCTTCCTCCTCGTTCATGCAGCTTATACAGAAGGCGTCTGCGCAGACCCCTAGCCTCAAAGCATGTTTACCTATAGGACAGTGTCCTGTTATGACTCCAATTGTGGAGCTTATACTTTGTCTGCTCAGGAAGATCAAACCTTTTGACCGTTTAAGATCTTTGCTTGGCCATATTTGTTTGGTTGCTAGGCAGGTAAGTGCGGTTCGAGTTCATGAGTTTGCTAGTTAAAAACACCACGTATGAACTCGCATTATTTGCCACTTTTGGCTCGCGCCCCCAAGCACGTGCCTAGTTTGCCTTTATGATAATATGCCACTGCGTAGGAGGCGAGGAAGACCGCGACTCAGGTGGCGCACTCAAGTGGAAGAGGACCTCAATCAACTTGGAGTGCAAAACTGGAGACAGCTAGCTAGGGACCGAGCTGGCTGGCGGAGACTGTTGATTGAGGCCCAAATTCAATTCGTTCATGCAGCTTATACAGAAGGCGTCTGCGCAGACCCCTAGCCTCAAAGCATGTTTACCTATAGGACAGTGTCCTGTTATGACTCCAATTGTGGAGCTTATACTTTGTCTGCTCAGGAAGATCAAACCTTTTGACCGTTTAAGATCTTTGCTTGGCCATATTTGTTTGGTTGCTAGGCAGGTAAGTGCGGTTCGAGTTCATGAGTTTGCTAGTTAAAAAACCACGTATGAACTCGCATTATTTGCCACTTTTGGCTCGCGCCCCCAAGCACGTGCCTAGTTTGCCTTTATGATAATATGCCACTGCGTAGGAGGCGAGGAAGACCGCGACTCAGGTGGCGCACTCAAGTGGAAGAGGACCTCAATCAACTTGGAGTGCAAAACTGGAGACAGCTAGCTAGGGACCGAGCTGGCTGGCGGAGACTGTTGATTGACGCCCAAATTCAATTCGTTCATGCAGCTTATACAGAAGGCGTCTGCGCAGACCCCTAGCCTCAAAGCATGTTTACCTATAGGACAGTGTCCTGTTATGACTCCAATTGTGGAGCTTATACTTTGTCTGCTCAGGAAGATCAAACCTTTTGACCGTTTAAGATCTTTGCTTGGCCATATTTGTTTGGTTGCTAGGCAGGTAAGTGCGGTTCGAGTTCATGAGTTTGCTAGTTAAAAACACCACGTATGAACTCGCATTATTTGCCACTTTTGGCTCGCGCCCCCAAGCACGTGCCTAGTTTGCCTTTATGATAATATGCCACTGCGTAGGAGGCGAGGAAGACCGCGACTCAGGTGGCGCACTCAAGTGGAAGAGGACCTCAATCAACTTGGAGTGCAAAACTGGAGACAGCTAGCTAGGGACCGAGCTGGCTGGCGGAGACTGTTGATTGACGCCCAAATTCACAACGGACTGTAACACAATCTTAAGGGTAGGTGTACCAGAGCAGCGTTAGGTGTCGCACAAAAATAGTGTTATTATACCTTTAGTGAATGAAACGGTGAAGCTTTGTTTGTTCGACTTCTTCTTAACAGACATTACTTCGGACGTTATTGGGTCAGCCTCAGCATCAAGTACATTGTTTTTTTTTTTTATTAATTTTAACGGTATTTTCCTCAAAACGAAAAAATTACAAAAAAAGTATTTTTTTTTTGTTTGAAGGGCCCTTTATTTGTTTGAATTCGAAGAAAGATTAAAATTAAGTACATGCTAATGCAGAGGTTCTAAGTTAGACACAGAACGAACTAATCACGTTATTTCTATAAATAATGCTGCATCGTTCTCGTATAAATAAACATTCAACTACATTTTTCTTACACACGCGAAACAGGTGGCTTCTTTTACAGAGCGGAGCACACTCTTGTCTAGATACTTTTATATGAAAGATGTCAAAGAATCTTTGGTAAGTTATTCGATCCGAGTTGTTGAATTACCAACAGAATCATAATAAAAAAGAAGAAGGAAAGAAACATTAAAAGAATTAAATCAACAACAACACATCTTTGAGTGTGGGATTGGGATATCATATTTCCTGAATGTGATTACAAAAAAAATAATAATAATAATAAAACTGCAGTCAATTAAAGACCAAAATGAAATGAAGAAAGACGAACGAATGAAAATTAATAGTCGAGGAAGCCACAGAAATAGCGGAAATGTAATAAAGCCAACGACTGTACACTAATGTAGAAGGTGTGAACATTAAGACACCAAACAAAATAGAAGTCGGCCAAAAATAGATGTGCTAGTTAGGCTTTTTTTGTTTCAACTTTGGTATCATTTTTATGTTCCAAAAAAAGATAGTTGAGTAGAATTATGACCTTGTTTATTTTAATATTGACTTTAAAGTAGGTGAGACTAAAAAAAAAAAAACGATGCGATTGAACGATCAATTCTACCAGGGACCAATTTACTCATTTCCTATGGAGCAAAGGTACCGCATACACAAACTTGAAATGTTTAAAAATGGGATGGTATGGGAGATGGGACAAATTTTATTGGATCTCTCAAGCCTATATTTGACAGGAATAGAGGGTCAAAATTTGTATTCGTTGACGGGCATTACATCTCGATAACAATATTATACTCACTAAAATATATTATCACGCAGTCCTAGTATTTGTTTCAAAATGTTACAAACCTGCAAGAAAAGAGAAAATAGAACAATCATGACACGTGAAAATAAAACGTAATATTTGAAAATATAAAATTTGGGAACATAAACTTAAGATTAATGTGTTAAGATTTAAAATAGTAGGTAGAAGATTCAATAGAAGTAGATTTGGGCATTTTTCGAATAAAGTTATGGATTTAGAAATTGAATTCAAATCAAAACATTTCGAACAACTCAAGACGTTCTAATGAATGTGCTTCCACAATGTGTCTGTGCATCAAATATGTGCAAAAACGACATTGACTTTGTTGGATGGAATTTTTGTTTAAATATGACTCGTTTTCTTCTGATAGTGACGCATTGTGATGATATGTAAAAAGTGTGAGTCTAAAGTTGTAAAAATCAAAGAATTACCAAACTCGACGTCTCGGCTCGTGGCTGCTTATCCTGAAAACCCATATTTCAACTTCGAAACAGATTCGGGAAGCGAAAATGACATAGAACTACAATTGCAGCATACACAAACAACACCAACAACCAAAGCTGATGACATACACTGCCGCTCATCGGAATAGGTTCACACACTTTTTCACTTCACTGGTTAGCCTTTCTTCATATGCATTGCAATGACACATCTTTGTTATATATGTAATGAAAGAGCATCATTATTCGCTTGTTTTGGGAGAACACAATTTGTCTAAAAGCTTACCATTAATCTCACACGGTAGCTAGACTAAATGCATTGATAAAAACAAGCATTTATTTTCGCCCATCTGAATAGGTTCAACGAATTTAATGGAATAAAACAATCAAAATAAATGCAATTTTAGGATTTATTTTACCCTTTAGTATTGGTATGAGTATTTAACAGAAATTAATGAGTGTTGCCGCCTTTATTTAGTAAAAATAAAAAAAAATAGAGTAGCGCAACAGCTCTTGAAGACCTAAGTGGGTTACTCTCATCAACAATTCTCTGGGTGCGTGTGAAGAATTGAGGGGACCTACATTGTAACGCCGATTCCGAACGGGCACTAGAATTTAGTATGGTTTCGTAAATTCGATTTGGAATGGAATACAATCTTTCCAGGTATTGAAGCGAAATTTTTAAGACCAGGCTTTTTAAATTGCTTTGATTAATGACACTTTGCTTTCGAATTGTCTCCCTGATTCGTATACTTTACACGAGAGAAGCTCCCATACATTCTCTATTATATTAAGCTCAGGGAAATATGGAGGCCACACCAGCATCTCCACATTTTGACTCTCAATCCATTGCCTTACCATCCTCGCTGTATGGATAGGTGCATTATCATGTTGGAATGTCCACGATATTGGCCCAAACAAGTAAAAAATCTGTGGGAAGGCCTTTTCTAGCACACCTTTATAAGAATTCGCATTCATTCTCGATGTAACAAATTGGAACTCCAAGGTTCCGTAGAAAGAAAGAGCTCCCCACACCATGACAATGCCTTCACAGCTGTACAGCCGGCTTAAATAATGCTCCTCTTTTCGAAGGTCATGGAAGTAGTAATTATAGCCGTCAGGACCCTCTAAATTAAACTTTTTCTCATCTGAAAAAATCACCTTCGCCACTTACAGAATTGGAGGAGAATTTCTTTCCTCGATTCGTTAAGTGGTGTTTTTTCTGACCTTTTTTTCTTTTCAAATGCGAAGCACTTTTAATAACGCACAGTTTACGCTAAACTCAATTTTACACCGGTGTTTTTTTTTTATATTTTTTTGACGCGGAATCATGAGAATTAGATAATGTTCTGATGATAGCTCGTCTATCAGCCTTTGATAAGGCCGTATAAGTTCCTCCTTTTATGTTTTTTCCATAATTTTGGATATTTCGCAAATAGCTGCCTACTAAGTTTTGGCTTCCCTCATGCGATGAGTCGGTAAGCTTTCAGACAAATTTTGTTCTCCCAAAACGAGCGCATAATGATGTTCTTTCATTGCATATATAAAAAAAATGTGTCATTGCAATACATATGAAGAAAGGCTAACATTGAGGTCAACAAATGTGTCAACCTATTCAGATGAGCGGCAGTGTGGATCGCTATTCAGAAGTGAAAATTATATTTAAAAAATAAAATACACCATCATTACCTTCATCTGCGTCAGTCGAACGAGTTTTTTCATACGCTACCATGATAAACTTGCCAAAAGCAAATAAACTGTCCGACAATATGTTTGAACAAAGAGTAGTCAGTAGTGATGAAATCAAATGATAGGAGCTTGAACCAATAACGAAGTAAATAACTTTTAGTTGAAAAAAAAAAATAAAGAATATTAATTATTCTGAAGCCTGCCTCACACGACGCACAGTGGCCCGTTTTCACTTTTTACCTTGCAAAAATCATAGCTCCTAAACGAAAAAAGATATCGCTTCAATTTTTTTTTATTTAGCAGGGAATTTCCAAAGCTATGTTTCGTGAAAATTTTAACAAAATATGTTCACAGGGTGTTTCAGAATTAAGTCCCAAAGTTGGAAGTTTTTTCAATGTCATAAAAATTGTTAAAAATGTATCCATAATGGCGAAAAATTTGTTTTTGTGAATGATTAGAGAACAATTAGTTTTGGTATAGCAGGAAAAAGAAAAAAAAATAACACTTGAATAGTCATAAAAGCAAAAAAAAAATTTTTATTTTTAAGTTAAAGTTTTTAAGTTTTAAAATTTTTGATATGCAACCAATCAAACCATCAATATTTACATTCAAAATCAAACAGGGTGTTTCAATTAAACTGAAAATTACCATGATTTCAATATTTCAATGAAAAAAACAACCCTCAAATTAGAGAAAAGTGTTTTAAAAGTACGAATATGGAAAAAAATAAAGCATAAACGTTAGATTTTATCTTGTTTTATTCTTAATAATTTACTTATATTATTTCTTGAAAATAGAAAAAGAATCGCCTGGAAGTATTGCCATCATTGGTTTTTCCAAACCCAGGCTTAGGTTTATCCACATCAAGTCCAAGTTCTTCATGGACACGCTTTTGAATATCCTGCTTCCTCTTTTTTTCTAACTCTTTGATTCCAATAGAGCTATCCTTTCCTTCCTTAGCAATCGTATAGCTAAGTTTCAAAATGAATTCCATGCACCTAATTCTAGCATGCAATGGAGAAATCCCATACTCGTAGTTATGTTCGTCCGTAATATCTCCTTTATCCTGTGCATTAAACTTCTTTTGAGTTTTTTTGCAAATAGGACATGACCGTGTTGATCTATTTTCCGTTAGTTCATTTAAAACTTTCCCATCAATCATAGTTAAAAAGAACTCGTGTTTAACTATTAATGTAACTTCTTCATTCACTTTATAAGCTGTTGGTTGAATATTTAATATTTGATTCCGGATATCGTTGACTGTCATATTTATATGATCGCCAGTTTCCTTAGAATATTGAAATTGAATAGGTCGACAGAAATGAACTGATGATGGGCTAGGGTTTCTCCAAATTTCACCATTTGGGCAATTTAACCTGAGTGGAACAACTGATGCCAATAACATGTTTTCGTCCGATTCATTTCCTGTTGAGTTATTTTTTTGCTTGTACGCACTTTGGTAAGATGATCCATCGCAACCCCATTTGCTCCTTAATGTAAGATCTGTTGGTAATTCAAGAAGCTGATTCTCGGTTTTGGTTTGTAACAACCTCTTTGCTGTATGATCCATGATGTCCTGAAGCTAACTTTTGCCGATACTTCCGTGATTTCCAAATTTTTGGGAACTGCCTCCTTTTTTGCCATTGTAATGTTATTGTAGGAAGGCAAAATATCTACATTGTGCTTTCGCAATGATGTCCGCAGGATCTTATATTTTTCTTTCAATAGACCTAAATTCAATAATTCATTAGGTAAATTTTACTGGATCACTTTGAGGGGTTGGAATACTTTCTTTTATTCTTTGTACTCGAATTGGACTTGCAGCTGATAGTGCTTTTCCTGACGGTATCTCCATTCTAAAGTTTGAGAAAGATTTTCGGTTGTTATCCCTTCTGTGACATGCAATAACTTTTGCTTTTTCGTATACGCTGCACATACTTCAAATTGCTCTTGGTCTCCCTTGATCACTGATGATCTCGGAAGGTCATCATTGTTTTTTTTATTATTTTGTTAGAAATAGGTAATCCCCAAACCATAAATTTTTTTTAGCTATTTCACTCATTGCACTTATTTAAATACCTAAATTAAGTCATGCAAATCAAAAATAAAGGTTGCGACAAAAAAAAAATAATTATATTCTTTTCATATGAAAAAAACTAAAAAAAATGAATAATCACTGACTTGAACCAATTAAATTGCCATAACTCGGCTTTATGCAACTTTACGCAGCTGAGTTTTTGAGGACATGTTAAAGAATATCTGGGCATTCATCCCTCACTTAGTTTGGTTTGACGGGTTTTGACGTTTTTTTATATGAGCCAAGTTAAAATTCAAAAATAGGTGCAAAAAGTGATTTATTATTATTTTTTTTTTTCATTAAAAAAAAGATATGCATTTTTTTTTGTTTCCAAAAATTGATTAAAATAATGTCAAACTTTTCAACAAAAAAAAAATAAATGGATTTACTTGCACCGTTTTTCTAATATTCAAGTTCGAAGTGCAACAAAAAAACAAAAAAAAAATATATATATATTTTTTTTTTAAATATTTTCTGACTTTGATCGGCTCCTCAAGCCAAACCGTTCATCTAATATTTTTTTGTTTTTGGATTCTTACACTTTAAACAATTCTAAAAAAAATGTGATTTTTGCTTTTTCAAAATAAAATCACGCGAAAAATGATTATTGCCACGTTCCTCGCCTAAACGGGCCACTGTGCGACGCTAGTTTTCCTGCTAGAAATGCTCTCTAGGAATCTTGCTTGTTCAAAGCCAGATTTGCTGCTTATTTTGACATTTCTATGGTTGTGTATGTACGTTGTTAACTTTTAGTCTTATGATATTTGAGAACTAGCTTTTAATTGTAAGACGAAGTTGCAAATGGAATTAAAACTGGTATCACGATGGACCCTTGAGGTCTAAGTGAGTCGATAACATCTAGACAGCCACTCTAACCTAACCTAACCTAACCTAACCTAACCTAACCTAACCTTGATGTATATTTTTGTTTCTTAAGCTAATCTTGCTGTTCAAAATTCATCACTTTCTAAATCAAATTTATCTTGTCCAATTTTTCGAGTTGCGATTAAAAATCGTTCTTCAATTTCAATTCTTGATTTGAATTATTTTTTTGCTTAAAAAATGACGTTGAATGGCGTATACTTACTATTTTGACAGCTCCGGTGGAAGCAATTCAGTGCTGCTCTGTATGTGCCTTTTTGGTTTTTTTTATTATTAAATGCTTTTAATTCCAAGGGAAATTTACTATTTGATTGAAGGAAAATTTTTATAGAATTTCAGAGCACACAATCTGACTATTTTACCTTCACTATCACAAATACAAACACAAATTGGAACAACAATTGGATATTTATTTAAGAATATTTTCACCAATAGAATCATAACATTTCAAAGAACTAAATATACAAACACTAAATTCACTGATTTTTTCCTGTTTTGAAGAGATAATTATAACAAAAACTGATAAAAACTGCAAGGGTAAAATGGGAATTCACAAATAAGTTCTTTTCATTTGACCTTTTCGAAAAACTACCAAAAAAATAGCCCCTGTTCTATCTTCGAAATATAGCAGCACAGCAAGCAGTAAAGCCCGCAGTGACGTCATTTTCATTTAGTAACAGAGCTAACAGAGAAGCAAGCAAGCATTTCTAGCAGGAAAACTAGCATCGTGTGTTTATTTTATTCGTTATTCGCTACTCGAATAACAATATATAGAAGAAGAAGAGATTGAGTCCTTTTAATGTCTTTAGTTAATTACAGTCTTGAATTTTCACGGCTTTTATCAACTTCCTTTCCTAAGGTGGCGCTTCAGTCCGTTGTGGCCTTGGGCTTCAATCAACAGTCTCTGCCAGCCAGCTCGGTCCATAGCTGGCTATCTCCACTTTTGCAGTCCAAGTTGATTGAGGTCCTCTTCCACTTGTATGCGCCACTTGAGTCGCGGTCTTCCTCTCCATCTACGTCCCTCGGGAATAGTGTTGAAGGTTGTGACCGAGCCATCTGAGTCTCTGGACGTTGACTCATCTGTCAAGGTCCATGTCCTTGTACAACCTGTAAAGTTCGGTGTTGTATCTTCTCCTCCATTCCCCATCAATGTAAACGGGGCCAAAGATAACCCGAAGAACTTTCCTCTCGAAACAGCCTAAGGCACACTCATCGATTTTGTCAAGATCCATGCTTCTGCACCATACAGCAGGACTGGGGAAATGACGGTGTTATACAGTTTTACCTTAGTTGCTCGAGGGAGCGCTTTTCCACTCAATTTCTTTCTTAACCCAAAAGAAACGGCGATTAGCAAGAGTTATTCTTCGTCTGATCTCGGCGCAAGAGTTATTGCCTGTGTTTATAGTGGAGCCTAGGTGAACAAATTCATCTACTACCTCGAAGTTGTATGCGTCTATTGTGCCGATTTATCCGAGCCGTCGGTGTTGGGTGTCCTTTCTCAAAGACAGCATATACTTCGTTTTGCCCCCATTTACCGCTAAGCTTATTGTTGCCGCTTCTGTCTCAATTCTCTCATTGACATCACAATTTACGTTGAGTCGGGGAGCACTCAAATATTCATAAAAAATTTGAAAGCTAACGCTGATTTTATAACTAAAGTTATTCACAGATCTGATAACAATTTTCAGAAGCAAATTTTGCTTATCTAACTGCATTGTGGGTATTCCCCTTTTAGAAACTGGAGTGAACTTGCAGCGGCAAACTTGGATTGGCGAAATATCTTTTATGAATGTATCCCTGCCGTAGACGAGCAAATGTACAAACAGAATCTTGAAAGGGCTAGATTATCATCGTCTAGGGCTACGTATAGCCAACTTAATCTTTCTTTTGGTGAAAATAATTATTTCAGAGAGGAGCTTTTTGTCTCGGAAATGAGTTTAATTTTTAATGTTCGGAGTGAAACTTTGGATCTTAATTACAGGCCACATAGAACAGACATTACCCTCATTTGTTTGCTCTACAATCTGAACCAAAATGAAGACGTTTACCATTTTGTAGCAGTTTGGCCTATTTTACAGGAATTACGTCGCCTTTACTTCGGAATGTTTTGGTATCTTGAACGGTGAATATGGTTGGAAGTAGCTGGCCCGCTACGTTTATCATGCAAAAAAGTACAGGGACACATATATCAGCATGTTTTGAAGCATTAAAATCAATAATATCCAGTACCTAATCGCTTTAAAAAAAATTTTCTTTGTTTCAGCTAAACTAAAAGCCCGATATCATTAGGTGTGTTTTTTTGCATGCGTATATGTGCAACGAAAAACCTGGGTTGGAAAGGGTTGCTCTGTCTTTAGAAAACGTTTGCAGAAGAAGAACAGCAGGAGGAGCTCGAGTTCGAAGTAGACCTATCCTTGGAGAGTGCTGATACCTTGTTTGTTTTTAACAATTTCCTTGAGTAAAATCAACCTGAGCAATTACTGTGTCTTAAACAAAGCCGTGGTGGAAAACCAAATCGATAACTAGCGATTATCAACACGAACCTATTAAGACCACGTTAATAATTCATCACAAAATCAAACATTACCATTCTGTCCAACAAATTGAATGGACAAAAAATCCTGTATTTATTATTTAATTTTATTACTGTTCATGTGAGCATACAAAAACAAAAATAAAACACCTCGAAGACTAACCTTAAACTGTAAGTCGTTAAGCAGTTGAGCGTGGAATAGTTTATTATTAAAAGGCATTCAACTGGGAAACTCCAGACATAAGGGATTGTTTTTTGTTCGTTTGTAATAACAACGCAATAGGTGAACATTTGATTCAGTGGAAAAAAAATAAAAACAAACACAAAAACAAAACAAATTAAAGGAATCTCGATTAATATTTCCTGCTGATGACGAAATTCGAGCTTAGAGCAACTGTCATTGCCACCCGCTGCTTTGCTTTTTTGAAATAATTTGACGTCGTAGTTTGTTTGTTAATTCATACAAGGTGTTCTAGAAAAAGGATTCCACATAAATAAAAGCATGATCGCCAGTTGGGAAGACACTTCTATTGTCTATTGTTTCAAATGATGACTTTTCATCATATAAATATTTTAAAGAGAGACCCCTTGTTCTTTAGATGCAAGTGGATCCCTGTTCACTGCCCTATTCACCCCTGACTGTGACTGCACAATGTACAGTGACATTTTTATTCACTATCAACTCGGTTCACGTCTTTTCACAAATCTTCTCATAATATCGCAGGTTACCGAACGGCCGGCAGCGGCGCATCGACCGACGACGACCTACCGAGAGTGGGCAGAATTATGTAGTCACTGTCACTGTCATCATCATCAGTCATCACATCACCGCAGTCAATTAATACTCATACAAATGCGACGTATGGTGGAAACTCGAATCAGTATTTATACGAATTCAAAACAGTTGATGCAGACTAAAAAAGAACGATGTTGGTGACAGTGACAGTGTGTGCGAGAATTGTTCAATTAAAAAAAAAAAACACAAAAAAAGGTCTCGTTCGGGGTCTCATATCGAGTTAGTTGAATACATTTTCTCAACCATGAGTAATTTCATACCAGAGGCTGTGACGTCAAAGGTTTTGCTGATTTTTAACCGTCAGCCCGCCCTCTAGCTTATAAAGTCAACAATTACAAAACACTCGAGAACTATATTTTTGCCATCATAGTTGATGCGAAAGGGTTTTATTCTTATTTTTATATTCCCATGTCGAACTCAAAGTCAAGGCTTAAAATTTGCTTAATTTTGCAATTTATAATTGACTTGAGCTCAGTTCATATGTTGAGAATAGGGGCTGACTCTTTAAAAGTCACAACAAGGTGTAAATGTTTATTTAAGTGGATGTTTTGAATTGAAAGATTTAAAAAAAAAAAAGAAGATCGTCACAAAGGTGTTGGCCTTGAAAGATCAAGTGGAAGTTCTATCACAGTGAATCTATATAATATGAGTGTGGCTTTGTGTATATAAGAAAGTTTAACTGAAATACGAAGAAAATAAAATTACCGGATGTTTTTTTGCACGTGCCGCATACTAATCACTAATCAGGACTCGTTTTTATAGCTGCAGATACCATATAGGGTTTGAACGTATATCAGATGTTCATTGAGGCTATAGGTCTGGTAGAAGACAGACGCGTATTTATGGAGTGAAAGAAATCGAGTTATAAAGAAAGGAACAGTCAACCAAGCTTGAAAGAAGCCTATCGGCTTTAAGGGGTTAATATTAAAGGGTTTCCCCGTGGAAGAAAAGCGTAGGAAAAGGCGGCATTGGTTACCTTGAATCCTTAAGGAGACCATACGACACATAAGGGATCGCACAAACGTAATGTATTTTGTAGAAATGTAAGTTAACGGTCACATAAATGACCAAAAGGTTGGGTATGGAGAGAGGGGATTGGCATTTGCTAATGTTAAGTTCTAAGCAATTTTTGGAACACCAGGTCGAGAAACTGGAGAAGGGAAATGTCTTCATCTTAACTCGTTTTGGATAAAGTAACATTGTTGTTGGAAGATAGTGCCTCTAGTATTGACGTGAATTCTGCACTTTTCGTTCCAATATGATGTTAAAGAAGTCGCATGACAGTGCATCACCTTGTCTAAAGCCTTTTTTGACATCGAAGGCGTCGGTTGGTGAGGTCGTTACCGACTTGAATGCAGCAGCGCGATTTCTCTATTTCCATCCTGCTCAGACGAATGAGTTTTTTTTTAAGATGGCAACACTGGACATGGCTTTATACAGTTCTTCTCTATAGATGCTGTCATACGCAGCCTTAAAATCGATAAAAAGATGGTAGGTGTCGATTTTGAGCTCTTCCGTTTTTTTAAAGGATCTGCCGTTATGTGAATATTTGATCGATGGTGGACTTTCCTGGTCTAAAGCCACACTGATATGGACCTATCAGTTTGTTGACAAACGGCTTCAGGCGTTCACATAGTACTGCAGAAAAGATCTTATAGGCGATGATTAGGAGGCTGATGCCTCTGTAGTTGGTGCAGTTTAGAGGCAAAATATAATAAGCTCATTAAAATCTCACTTAAACAGCATTGTACAATGGGCAATAAAACACCGCGAAAAGTTTAATGCTTCGAAAACCCAGTGCTGTCTTGTATTGTTAAGGCGAGATATACCCCCTTTGCCACTGTCCATGAGTGGCACTTGCATAAATAAGACCGAAAATCTCGAGAATCTCTGTATGTTCATTGCTGACCACCTTTGGGCACATATGCGATGTTTCTTAAGAAATTCTTCTCCCTATCGTATTTGGCTACTATTTTTAAGCCTCTTGGATGGTATTCAAAAACCAACCCTAAGAATGATCGGTGATAGAGACATCACTGTGTCATTCCATTCGTTAGATCACCGTGCATCGTAACGTGTCATGTCTCTCTCGGTTCTATCACTTACATCTACGGTTAGTGCTCTCGAGAAATAGCCAGTTGCATTCCTCCCCTCAAATAATTCGCCCGTAATACTCTAGCTATTAGGAATGCCCATCAGTTTACCCAACTACGGACGTACTCTCAAGTATGCAGAATCACTATTACGCCGTACTACGCGAATGTGGAACTCTCTTCTACACTCTGTTTTCCCCAATCATTATACAATATTCAAGAATTCAATACCTATGTACACCGACACTTTCTTTCCCACCTTTTCCTTCCTTCCTAATGCATTAATTGTGTCTCTAGGATTATAAGGGTATGAAAAAGTCACTGAGTGGGTGCAAATTATAAAAAAAATTGGGAATGTTTGATGGTCGTATCAATATCAGTTATATTGAGTGTTGCAACGAAGTCACATATTTAATATTTTCCATACAGAATCGAACTTTATTTATTCAATTCACACCCACTCCCTTCGGAATATAATATTATAAGTAGACTAGTACGATCCTGCTTAAATGGAATCTACTACTACTCCCCAATGATACTAAATAAAAAATAAATAGATAAATAGAACGCCGATTCCGAACGGCAAAGTTGAAAAGCACTTTTTCATGACAGATGATACTCTTGGAAGTTTTGTCAGTTCTTCGCAGGAGGCAGTGTTCGTGAAAGATGAAATAAAAACCTTGGGCACGATTAGGACTCGAACCCACGACGTTCTGCTTAGCAGCCAACGCACCTAACTACTTAGCTACGGACACTACATGATACATGATACTATAGTATCAATTAAGTAATGTTGGTCAAAGTAAGCCTCAAATAGTTCCAAAATGTTACCATCAATACTTCCCTCGCCAGCGTTAAAGGGTGTCATTTCGTACGTAATTAATTGCTGGCAGGGGCATTTGTCTGCCACCTGGGACTTTATATCTGCTGATCCGTGCCACCAGGGACATTGTACCTGCGCTGATCCACTAGAGGCTTGGTACATCTAGTGTTGCTAAATGTGAAGTGTAAGGAAACAAAACTAGGTTAGTTATTGTTATTTCCTGCAGCAGACATTTTTGGAAGATTGGAATTGGAACCAATCGATAAGATATCAAATTATTGTTAACTATTCTGAAAGCAATCTTGTTTTCCTACCATTTTCTATCAATAACTTCAATGAATGAAATTAAAATAGTTTCGTGAATTCATTAAGATTAGATACATACAACATGTAAATCTTATAGACATATGAAGAAAGAAATCAGAACATTTTTAGTATGAATAACAGAGAGAGTAGGTACCTACATTTTTTTTTTTCAACCAACATTTACTAACAGTGTGATACTACTACAACAACGTCTTGAATTATTTTACTCGATTGTTGTCTTCATTTGTTTGAAGGCCACCCCCTTTCAAATAGTTCTTCAGCTGTCAGACTTACAAACAAACAGAAGCAGCATTCCTCATTATTTCCAAGCTTCATTGTTAAGTGCACTTCTCACGTCAATCAAACATTTCTTTTATCAAAAACAAAAATGTATATCAATGGTACCAACATTATATCATTATGGTAAAACAACTTTCTACAACTAGTGTTCCAAATTGGCAAAATGGAAGAAATAGCTATATACATACATTCGATTGCAACACATAAATACCGATTAACAATAACAAGTTTATTTCGATTTTTTTTTAAGGCATAACAACATACCTTAAATCAAAACAAACAAAAATGATGATAAATAAATGAATAAGCTTACACGTTTTTTTTTTATTTTTGTTAGGCTATCAACAAATATTTTGCATACCATAGTTTTGTAGCTTTAAAGCAAATTGGCAAAAGAAGTTTTCGTTTGGGCACTTTTACATGAAATGAATATTACACAAGGTGCTCAAATGAGATTATGTCATATAAGTTAGTGCTTTGCAGGGAAAGCAAAAAAAGTTCAAATATTCTCAAACGTAAGCATGTAATTGAAATGCAATTTGAAAAACGTGCTGACAACTTTAATACACAAGCGTGAAAATTGTTTGAAAAGGCAAAGCAATTATATAATTTAAAATTGTCCATTTTTCAACTTTTTATCAATTACGTACAACTTTGACAGTGATTTTAAACAGGAAATAATTAAATTTGTTTATGTTTTTGTTCTTTCTAGTGTCAACGACTTAACGACAAGGTATTTATTATTGTGAGACAAGCATTACACCAAAGCATTACTTATGATATAACAGGGAGAGCTTAACATACTTTCTTATGGTGGCGCTACAGTCTAGGCCGGACTAAGGCCTTATCCAACAAGCGACTCCAGCCAGCTCGGTCCCTAGCTAGCTATGTCCATTTTCGTACGCCAAATTGATTCAGGTCCTCTACCACCTGTGTGCCACACCTGAGCCTCACCTGAGTTATTCCTTTTCTGCGACGTCCTCCCGGGTTGGATTCGAGCCGGAGTATTATTTTCAATTCGCTCTACATGACCCAACCATCTAAGTCGTTGGACTTTAAATTTTCTAGCAAGGTCAGCGTCGCTGAACAGCTCGTACAGGTCTTGATTGAATCATCGTCTCCATTCTCCATTCATGCAGACTGGACCAGAAATCACTCGAAGAATTTTCCTCTCAAAGCATCCCAAAGCGTTTTCATTCGATGTTGTCATGATCCATCTCTTTGCACCATAAATTAGGACCTGGATGATGAGGGCCTTGTACAGTGACACTTTACTTGCTCTGGAGATAACTGTACTACTCAATTGCCTTCTTAGTCTAAAGAAGCAGCGAGATTCAACAGTGACTCTTCGTTTGATTTCAGCGCTGTTGTTATTGTCTGAATTCATAGTGGATTTTAGGTATACAAAGTTCTTATCTAACTCGTGTCTGTACTGACGTTGGTTCTAAGACGTTGATGTTGTGTGCATTAACTTGGCCTTGCCCTCGTTATGCGAGACCCATCTTCCTTGCCTCCGCCTCAAGGCTCACGAACGCTTCACTGACATCACGCTGTGTTCTTCCAATTATGTCAATGCCGTCTGCGTATCCTAGTAGCTGAACGGACATCTTACACAGAAGAATGAGTTTTTCCGGGATGCCAAAACTAGACATTGCTCTATATAGTTGGTCCCTATAGACGCTTTTATACGCGGCCTTGAAATCGATGAAAAGTTGGTAGGTATCGATTTAAAGTTATTGGCTATTCTCCAAGATCTGCCGTGGGGTGAATATTTGATCGATGGTGGACTTTCCGGGTCTGAAACCACACTGATAAGGACCTACCAGGTCGTTGACGAAGGGCTTCAAACGTTCACATAGCACGGCAGACAAGATCTTGTAGGCGATGTTTAGGAGACTTAGGAGACTAGGAGATTTGAAAAGACCACTTCTGTAGACTGTATAACGGCGACACGATGATAGCCAAGAATTCCGTGAACCCACCTAGAAAAAATGAAAACCGCAATATCACGGCTGAAATCCAACAAAGCCGCTGGAGCAGATGGTCTAGCTGCCGAGCTGTTCAAAGCAGCATCTGTAAGATATGGTCGAAAGAATGCATGCCCGATGAATGGAACCTAAGCATTGTTTGCCCGATCCTGAAAAAGCGAGATCCTCTAAACTGTGCCAATTACTACTTAACATCGATTACAAGTTTTGGCATCCCTGCTAAACTGACGCTGCGCCATAAAGATTGGCAACGAGCTTACGGAATCTTTCGATGTCGAAAAAGACTTCAGACTAGGCGATGCAATGTCATGCGATTTCTTTAACATCGTTCTGGAGAAGATAGTGCAAAACTCCACCGTCAACATCAGAGGCACTATCTTCCAAAAGTCTGATCAACTACTCGCGTACGCCGATGATATTGGTATAATTGGGAGAACACAGCGTGACGTCAATGGCGTCTTTGTGAGAATAAAGAAGCGACAAAAACTTCTCTCGATCAACTAAGGTAAAGCTATATAACACCCTCTCATCACAGTTTTGCTTTATAGACTGGAGGCCCTGCGAAGAGTGTTGGGTTATTTAGAAAGTGTTGCTTGCAATATCGAGTACATATTTCTACAAACTCAAGTGCGGAACAACCAACCTCCTCGATGGTGCAGGGTGGAAACTAGACTTCGGTCTAGGCGAATGGTTTACGCTATGTCATGCAGTCTTCCAGCTTGTTCAACCGCCCTGACAACTGGCAAGAGACTGCATGACAAGGACACCAGTGAATCCTTGTTAATCCATGTTAAGAACGAAAGCTGGGAAATTTCATATTGAAAAAGTGTACGTGAATTTATTCACAGGAGTACATATAATCAATAGAAAGACTACCCATGTCTACTGAATAAACTGGTACTCTGGGGTAGTTGCGAGCCCCATTCAGAATGCCTATGAGGCAGCATAGGACCTATGGATGGCAACTACAGTCGCGGTAGGCCCCCTAGTGGGAGTTTCAGAGGGGCTGTGGTTGTCGAGAGATTCGTTCTCGGTAACTGGGAAGGCGTTTCCAATCCCAGTTACATAGATAGAAAAAACATTTACCATTATGGTTAGTACATGGAAATAATGAAATGGTACTTAACAACATAATGAAATAAATTATATTAAATAATGCGTATTGGGAGCGTAAACGCATAATGTTTGATATTAATGAATTTCAAACAATGTAATTAAGGGTGATTATCAACACTCAAAATAGATACCGGTGTGAATGGTCACACGTCGGATAAGGCTTAATAGCTAGGTGCCGACGTAAAACTCTTCATGCTATTTATAGACTGGAGACTAAAGGTAAAATCATGGACCTGGAAATTTAGAAAGGAAACATGTTTCCGAGTACATATTCCCCAGTAAGTGAACGTGCTGACCTACACCTTCTTGCGGTGCCTCTGAGAGGTTCTTGTCAATTTATTGGCATGAACCTGCGGACGTAGGCAGCTTTAGTCTAATGGAATTGACGGATTGAAGCAGGACGTATGATGAAGATTAATGCGATCCTTAAAAGATAATATATTTAAGTATATATTAAATGAGGAAATACGATCAACGAGTATCGAATGTGGATAAACGTTAATGAAATTAGACGCCCTGTTGGGTGTGTCCCTTGATTGGCTGGTTCATCCCTTCGATCAATGTGGATAACTTGACAGAGGGTGACGCGTTGATCAAAACAAAAAAGATCACAAAAAACAATTATGTATAACTAATTGTTATACAAAACTAAAATGTGACACCACCCTCACCCAGGGGCAATTGGGTACCGCGGGTAGTGAGGATTTGCCACCTCACTAGTGGGATGGACCTTCGCGGGGGTTGTGGTTGTCTGAGTTTGGCCTCAGCTGCTATTCGCAAATCACGGTTTAACGGCTCTTCTTTCGGTGACTGAAGGTTGAGTGCAGTTCCGTGTGTTGCATGAATAGTAGTCTAGAATCAAACCAAGATGAATAAGGGCTGGCACTAATTCAATTGGTACTGGTGTGAATCTAGATGCAGGGTACCGCTTCTTTCTTTAGAAAGTTGAGGTGTGCTCTTGTATGCTGATGGATCATCAGGAAGAGGTTTAGTGTACCTCTTAAATAAAACATAGTGACATTTCTGACTTCGGTTGGAAATTGTCACGCCGATAGTGTGGATAGGTACCGTCAGATAAAGGCTTAATTGCTAGGAGCTGACGTTAAATCTTTCTTACTTCTGTATGGTGCAGACTCATGGGCCCTGACAAAATCGGACCAATGTACCTTAGGCTGTTTCGAGAGGAAAAGTTCTTCGGGTTATCTATGGCTCCGTGTGCATTGATGGGGAATGGAGAAGAAGATTCAACAGCGAACTGAACAGGTTCTACAACGACACAGTCAAGGTTCAGAGACTCAGAGGCTCGGTCATTTAGAGCGGATGGACACCCAATGCTCCGGCCCGGAAAGCCTTCGACATACAAGTGGAAATGGACCTCAATCAACGTGCAAAACTGGAGACAGCTAGCGAGGGACCTAGCTGGCATACGGAGACTGTTGATTGAGGCCCAAGTCCACATCGGACTGTAGCTTCACCTTAATTAGGTAAGTAAGTAAGTTCCTACTTATTGCCTTACTATAAAACTACGTCTTTAATAAATACAAGAGACTCAAAGTGATGACAATCAAGGAGAACGAAAGAAATATTATTCTTTTAGGAAAAGCGTGTCTACTGAATTCGGGTTAACAGAACACACCACTTCGAAGATTAGACACAAATCAAGTAAAAAAAAAAGAAACATAAGCAATAATAATAATTGATTTAAAGGAGTTGGCCCATTTTCCTATGAAGTCTGGGCCCAGTGCGTTCATTAACGAAATTGGTATCAAATGAAAGCTGTGGTGGAGTAGATTATTGGTGTGAAATATTTCCAAAATCGTTGGTGGGGGTTTTCGAGATATTTGGGTTTAAAGTTGGCTTACTCTGAAAGTGAATTTTACTCACTTTTTGAGAAAACAGCTTATATCGTGTGATCTAAGGCACCTAGGAAAACAATTTTGGTATCAAATGAAAGGTATATATTTTGTCTTTTTTAATATATTCAAAATTATTTGTCCACCTGAACTGCATATTCAAATATTTTAGTAATTACATTTTGAATATCAAGTTTTTTTCACTTACTTTTTGAACACCATTATATCTAAAAAATCAAACGGCGACATACTATTTTGTTTGCATCATTATTAAAGATTTATGTCTCACCTTTCATTATATATACATAGTTAAGGACCCTTTCTCACAAAAAAAATACTTTTTTACGCACTTACTCTACAAAGTTTTTTTTTTCTTATAATCTACTTAGCCAAATATAATTTATTTAATTCTGATAACACTCTTGTTCATTGGTGATTTAGAGCTCTTGATACCCGGGGTACCCGGGAATTTCGGGAATTACCGGGTAGCAAATACCCGGGTATTTTGCATGGGGTTCGGGTACCCGGGTACCCGGGTACTCGAAACACACACGATCGTGCATCCGAGTACCCGGGTACCCGGGTACTCGGTTCTTCTTATACAATGAACTGAAATTGTTTGAGCAAATGGATGTTTTTATGAAGGATTTGCAGGTTGGGGGTGGATTATTAATGATTATGTAGTTTATAAGGATGGTTTCGGTTTGTTTGTTGTTTATTTGTAATCCATCTGATATTTTCCACTAAGTATTTTTTATGAATTACCAAAAAAAAAAGGAAACGCACCAACTACACCTGTTTTAAGAAGTCCATTAATAGATAAATACAGCACAGTGATTGCCAACATAATAAAATCATCCCTTTCAATTATCACAATCCAAATTCCAAACACAACTTGCATTCCTTTTTCGTACATTGCAACAATAACAAAATCAACGAACACTTGCCAACAGCTTTGTTTTCTTTTTTATTTACGACTACGACGACCACGACGCACGACGACGACAGCGACGACGACGAACACGACGACCACGACCACGACCACGACCACGACGACCACGACGCACGTTGACGGCCAAGATCGGTTTATAACTTTTCAACCACTAATAAAATCATAAGCCATCTAACAAATGACAATTTTGTTATGAATTACAAATAAACAACAAATAAACCGAAACCATCCTTATAACTACATAATCATAATAATCCACCCCCAACCTGCAAATCCTTCATAAAAACATCCATATTGCTCAAACAATTTCAGTTCATTGTATAAGAGAACCGAGTACCCGGGTACCCGGGTACTCGGATACACGATCGTTTTGTTTCGAGTACCCGGGTATCTGAATACCATGCAAATACCGGGTACCCGGGTAATTTGGAAAAATTCGAGTTTCCCGGGTACCCGGGTATTGTTTCGGGTACCCGTGCAGAATCAAGAGCTCTATTGGTGATTAATAATTGGAAGTACGTTTTTATTTTCCTTGTGACGACCAAATTCTAAGTACCACAAATTACTAACAACTTTCACTCAACAACTCAAAGTTCTCATATCACTTTTGTTCTGATGCAGTGTTCTCTAAAAAGTATGCGTAGTTAAAAGTGTAAGTTTCTTGCAAATTGAATTAAGGTGTTTTTAATTAGTGAAAACAATTGTTATAAACATAAGTTTTAAGTCATTGAACTATTGCAAGAAAGAGTAAAAATGAATAGTGTACGAGGAAACTTTTGTGTAAATTGCAGAATACGTCTCCAACTAAGTATGCAAGCTCAGTGTTTTGTCCAATCAATGGCCATATTCCGCATTTGAATAATTTTCCCTTGCTTGATTTGACAGAGCTTCGAAAGATTTCACTCGGAATTTATCAAATCAAGCAAGCACGTTCTTATTGTGGAGAACATCTTAAAAATAATGGAAGCTTTATGATAGAAGTTTGTGAAAACCTGATCCAAATTAATAATGCACAAGCACATCCAAGCCTAATGGAAAACAATAACTATTTAGTCAGGGGTCGTATTAAATCTCGACACATTAGTCAGAAAATATATTTTACATATATCCTTATAAGTACTGACTCAAGCGTAAGAAATAGTTGCGACGCAATTAAAGCTTACTACTGCAATTGCCTTGTTGGCATGAGGACAGTAGGTTGTTGCGCTCACGTTATGAGTATTTTGTGGTACTTGGGATTTGCACGTCACCAGGAAAATATAACAATACCACCAGCTGAATTTTTAAATAATATATTAGTAGAATATGAAGAAGATTAAACTAAAAAAAATTGTATGAGTGTAAAACTTAATTGTAATCAAAATGAACATTAAAAAAAAGAATAAAGAAAAACAAATAATTATCATTATTTATGTTTTTTTTTAAAGACTTCTTCAGAAAAACGAATGAAAATGGTAAGTTTTCTTAAAAGAACTATTTCTAAGAAAAAGCATGGTACATATTATCTTGAATGGCATCACCTTTTTATAAAATACATTGAAGATTATTTACTATAGTTCAATATAGTATTAAAAAAAGTATTTTTTTGTGAGAAAGGGTCCTTAATTATGTATATATAATGAAAGGTGAGACATAAATCTTTAAAATGATGCAAAAAAAATTGTATGTCGCCGTTGATTTTTTAGATATAATGGTGTTCAAAAAGTAAGTGAAAAAAACTTGATATTCAAAATGTAATTACTAAATATTTGAATATGCAGTTCAGGTGGACAAATAATTTTGAATATATTAAAAAGACAAAATATATACCTTTCATTTGATACCAAAATTGTTTTCCTAGGTGCCTTAGATCACACGATATAAGCTGTTTTCTCAAAAAAGTGAGTAAAATTCACTTTCAGAGTAAGCCAACTTTAAACCCAAATATCTCGAAAACCCCACCAACGATTTTGGAAACATTTCACACCAATAATCTACTCCACCACAGCTTTCATTTGATACTAATTTCGTTAATGAACGCACTGGGCCCAAAAGTGGGCCATGTCCTTTCATAAACTTTTTGGGTTGAGGGTTTTTTCGTTTTTTTTTTTTTTTTTTTTTTTTGTGAAAGGTAATGCTTGCAAAAAAACAAACAAAGCAAAATATTTAAGTGACACTCAAATAGAAGTACGTACTCATACAAATTTAATTATAGAGACTGAAATGTGGGCGCGATGAAGTTCGAGTTGCAAGAAAATAACAAACAAAATCGTAAGACGTAATTTGAATTTTATCCAGATCCAACCAGACAAACATCAAAAAAAAAAAAAAGAAGTTCTTTGTCAACAGTCAAAAAAATAATTGTTTTTCCCTGCTCAAATGAAACAAAAAAAAAATGTAAATCTATTTACCTAACTAATGGTTTTGGCACGCCAATTTAATTTCAATTCGTAAATCCTTTGCGATTTCCGTCGGTCGTTAACTCTGACCACATTTTTCGCTAATGTATGCATTTTAATGATTTTAAAATTATTATATATCAACAAAAAAAATAAATTGTTGAACAGCATTTTGATGTGAAAAACCCCCACCACTCTCATATAACATTCTGCAACCTAAACGAAAATAATTTCCAACGTCTATTAAGTAAGCTTGGGTATAAGTGTTCCTTATTTAACATTTTTGTCACATTTTCTTAAACATTGATAAAATGTTTACCCCGTCAATAGTTTCCTAGAAATTCCTCATTGAGTATACTAAAGTTGAATTTAACAAATTCTTTAAACTTGAAAACAGAATGTTAATATTTATATGCTATCATTTTGAACATGTTATAAATTCATTTTACAACAATAGGTATGAGTTGACGAATAACAAAAAAATGTATACAAAGTTTAGTTACCTAAGCAAGTCAAGCGGCCATCCGATGCGCACGAAACTGTTTAATAATTCTGTACCTGCTGTTAGATTCGCTATAATGTCATTAACAAAACACACGAGATTTTATATTGGATGGTTGAATTGTCGCTTTGTTTTTCGACCAATGAAATTTATTCATTAAAAATGCAATCAGAACTTATCGCAAAATATGTGAAGCTTATTGTCAAGCTTTAATTTAGAAGTAGCAGGTGTAATATTGGTTGTGAACTTTTGCTGGGTAAACTGCTTTTTGAATAGATGTAAATATTTTAATCCGAAAAAATGTTTTAAAAATAATACGTATACGCCACAGTGTCCAAAAGTATGAAATGGTATTTGGAAACCTTCAAATTCATAAGGACCGTAGGAGCAGCTTACAAAATATGGAAAAAGAAGTACAGCGGGGGCTGCTCACAGTCATTACTCATTATAATTAGTATCAAGTTTATTCTGTCAAGTCTCTTTAAATTAAAAAATATTACGATTCGTTAAACACTGTTGCTGTCGAAGACCATAATGTTGCCAGCACTCAACTAACAAATCCCAAACTTGGGTGCTTACTGTAAAGAACCTGGAACACTTAGCCGCTTTCGAGAGAATAGTTGGCCTCGTTTGTGAATAAGTTCTAAAGGGTTTTTCAATAGATACGCTTTCTTTTTCTTAAATAAAACAAAAACCGTTTTGGATATCAATAAAATTTTTTTTCCTGTGAAAGTACATTTGATGCCATTATGTATGGAACTCAATTTCTTTTGCATGGCCACCACGGGCACGCTTGCAAAAGTCCAGACGATGAACCCAATTTTTGACGGTTTTCAAGCATAAATCGGCCGATACTGCTGCAATGTCACGTTCGATATTTGTACGAAGTTCATCAATCGTCGCTGGCTTGTTGGCATAAACCATAGATTTGACGTAGCCCCACAGGAAATAGTCTAACGGCGTTAAATCGCATGAACGAGGCGGCCAATTCACAGGTCCATTTCTGGAGGTAATGCGCTCATCGAACTTCGTTCTCAATAATTCGATTGTTTGGCCCGCTGTGTGACATGTGGCACCGTCCTGTTGAAACCACATATCGTCCAAGTCCATATCATCCAATTCATTCCAAAAATAATCGGTTAGCATTGAGCGGTAGCGATTCCCATTCACAGTAACGTGCCGGTCTTGATCATCACGGAAGAAGTACGGCCCAATGACACCACCAGCATGTAAACCGCACCAAACAGTGATTTTTTAGGGATGTAAGGACATGTGAAGCACATGTGGATTGGTGCCTGACCAATAACGCATATTTTGCTTATTGACGAAGCCATCCAGCCAGAAATGAGCCTCATCGCTGAAGATGATTTTTCGATGAAAATCCGGATCATTTTCAAGTTGTTGCTCAGCCCAATTCACGAACATACGACGCTTCTGGTGATCAAGCGGCTTCAGTTCTTACGTCAATTTGATCTTGTAAGGATGTAGGCCAAGATCTTTTCGCGAAATTCGCCACAACGACGTCACAGAGATGCCCAACGCTTGAAAACGACGTGTGAGAGACTGATTTGGGTCTTCCGCAATTGATGCGCTAGCGGCAGCAATATTCTCGACACTACGGGCACTTCTTTGTCTCACTGGCACGGGAACATTTTGTACTGAGCCTGTGGATTCAAATTTTTCCACTAGACGCTCAATTGTTGATCTGGAAGGACGATTATGACGACCATAAATTGTACGTAGCGCTCTTAAAGTGTTGACCACTGACTCCGAATTTCGGTAGTAAATTTTAATAATTTCGACTCGTTGTTGGATCGTATACCTTTCCATGATGAAATGGCAGACTTTACTGAAGAGAAATGTCAAGAGAGCGGGAAAAAATATGGCGTCGTTTGCTGTCCCTATCGGTCTACTTTTGTAGCGTCCCTATTGAAAAACCCTTTATTACCGGAGTAATTTTTTTTATAATAAGCACACACTCAAGGGGTTTTTATAAACTTATTATGCCCTAGCCACAGTGAGTGCTTTAGGAAAGAGGGAAGGGGTTGGAGAGGAGGTGCCGGTGTACATTGGTCTTAAATTCCTGAGCACTGCAATGATCGGGAAAGACAGATTGTGGATGTGACTTCCACATTCGCGTAGTACGGCTAAAGAACGATTCTCTACACTTGAGCCAAGTTGGGCTCGAGGGTTAACTGATGGGCATTCCTGGAAGCGCGGGTATTACGGTTGAATTGTGTAAGGGGTAGAATGCAACTTGCTTTTTCGTTACAACAATAAAACAAGGAGCTTCACGAAACTTTACGACGCTGTTCCAATGAAGGGAATGAGTTAGTGGTGTCTCTGTCACAAATCATTATCACTGCTCTATTTTACCTTCCTAAAGGCTTAAGTATGTAGCCGGAGCACCAGTCCAAAGATGGGAATTGTACTCAAGCTTTGGACGGATACAAGTCTTGTAGATAATAGCCAGATCAGACGGAGAGAAAATTCTTGCACCTTCTTTAGAAACCCAAACATCTTGCGGCATTTTTTGCGACATCGCGTATGTGCTCGGACCACAAGAGGTGGTCAGTGATGCACATACCGAGAATCTCGAGATGTTCGGTCTCATTGATGCAAGTGCCACTCATGAACAGTGGCAAGGGGGTATGTCTCGCTTTAACGATACAAGACAGCATTAAGTTTTCGAAGCATTAAACTCTACGCGATTTTTAATTCCCCATTGTACAATGCTGTTTAAGTCAGAGTTCAATGAGCTTATCATATTTTGCCGTTTCAGTTCCACATCCGAAGAGGAGGGATGTGAGTATGGAAACGAATATAAGAAGCTAAGGGTACTATTGTCAGCGAAACAATTTATAAGATTAGAAGACAAGAGATCAGTAATGGAAATGAGAAAGTTGGTCGGAGACAAAACGGAGCCCTAGGACACACCAGCGTTTACATTGTGGGTTTCAGACTTGAATCCGTCCAATACAACTTGTATTGAACGGTTCGAAAGAAAGTTTCTATCTATCTATACCGAAGCAAGATGCCAGACTTTATTAAATGCCTTTGAAATATCAAGTGCAGCAATCTTACTTTCTCCAAAACGATGTAAAGATTTGTTCCACTGTTCGGTGAGATAAACAATCAGATTACCAGTGGACCTGTTGCTGCGAAAGCCGTACTTCCGGTCATTAAACTTTCGATCTTCGAGATATTTCTTGAGCTGATACTTTATCAGCGTTTCCAAGACCTGAGAAGGAAGGGACGTTAGTGCAATCGGACGATAATGTAATTATAAGCTTTATCGAATCTCCTGCAAGTTTGGTACAATGAGAAAAAAAACTTGGTAATCCTGATGAGCTGGACACCTAGCATAAAAGAATACATGGTAACAGACACCACAGCACAACAGCCTTTTATAATTTGACCAACATGGGTAGGTCGAACACAGTTTAGGGTTTGAAACTGGAAGCAGAAGGCATCAACAACAGTGTGATTTGTCTAATTTATTTATTGAATAAATATTCAAACTCAACTAAGTACAAAGTTTTACTTTCTTTTCTACTTTTTATCACGGTGTAGAATTATTTAAACAATGAACAATCAATCTTAATTTTTTCATACGTAAACTGGCTTCTGTCATTTTTTTTTTTATTGAAGTGGCTGATAAACAATAGCAATAAAATGATTTATTATAGAATAACTAACTGCACGTTACAAAAATCACATACAAATGTGATCGAACGATAGCAAAATTTATTTCAATCACACTTTATACCCAAACGATAATAATTTAAAGGAAATGAATTGGTTTATCGCACAATTAACAATTATTATAATTAAAATCGCAAAAAATGAATCATTTTAATATCGGTCACTAGGCACGAAGCGCAAATAAAATCGATTATTGTTTCAAGTTTAAAGTGGTTAGGTTTTATGAATTCTAGATAGGAAAGTGTAACAAAGAAAGTGTATTTTTAACTTTGCTGAGAAATTAGTGTTGAAATTGAGTTCTTGTTTAATATTTTGCTTACAATTTCAGTATATCTTTAGATAAGTCAACAAAACATTCATGAGTCTCCGCCAGCCAGCTCGGTCCCTAGCTAGCTGTCTCCAATTTTACACTCCAAGCAGACTGAGGTCCTCTTCCTTCGACACTATTTCCGAGAGACGTAGAAGGAGACTCTCGGAAATAGTATCGAAGGCTTTCCGGGCCGGAACATTGGTGTCTATCCGCTCTAAATGACCGAGCCATCTGAGTCTCTGGACCTTGACTCGTCTGGCTAGCTCCACGTCGTTGTACATCCCGTAAAGTTCGCTATTGTATCTTCTTCTCCATTCCCCATCAATGTACACGGGATCAAAGATGACCCGAAGAACATTCCTCTCAAAAGAGCCTAAGGCACATTCATCCCATTTTGTCAAGCTCCATGCTTTTGCAAAATACAACAGGACTGGGATGATGAGGGTGTTATATAGTTTTATATTAGTTGATCGAGAGAAGGCTTTTCCACTCAATTGCTTTCTTAGCCGAAAGTTTTATTGCCCGTGTTAATAACGGAGCCTAGGTAGACTACCTCGAAGTTGTATGCGTCTATTGTGACGTTCTGTCCGATCCGTCGGTGTTAGGTGTCTTTCCACGAAGACAGCATAACTTCGTTTTTCCCTAATTTACCGCTTAACCCATTTTTGCTGCTTCTGTCTCAATTCTCGCATAGGCGCCATTGACATCACGTTGTGTTCTTCCATTTTATCAATATCATTGGCGTACGCGAGTACAGTTGAACAGACTTTAGAAAGATAATGCCCCTGGTGTTGACGGTGCGGTGGAGTTTTTCACTATCTTCTCAAAAACGATGTTAAAGAAATCGCATGACAGTGATCGCCGTGTCTAAATCGAAAGATTCTGTAAGATTTGCAAACGTTGATGGCGCAACGTGAGTTCTCTATCATCATTCTGCACATGCGAACGAGCTTGGCAGGGATGCAAAACTAGACATAGCTTTATACAGTTCGTCTCTGTAGGTGTTGTCATACGCGGCCTTAAAATTAAAAAAAAAAGGTGGTGGGTATCGATTTGGAGTTCATAGGTTTCTTCCAGGATCTGCCGCAAAGTGAAAATTTGGTCAATGGTTGACTTTCCTAGTCTAAAACCACATGGATAAGGACCAATCAGATTGTTGATAACAGGATGTTGTAGGCGATGTTTAGTAGGCTGATTCCTCTGTGGTTGGCGCAGTTTAGAGGATCTACCATTTTCAGGATTGGGAAAAACAATGCTGAGATTCCATTCATCAGGCATGCATTCTTCCGACCATATCATACAGATGATGCTCCAACGGCTTTGTTGGATTTCACCCGTGATATTGCCGTTTTCACTGGTTCTAGGTCGGGTTCACGGAATTGTTGGCTATCATCCTGTCCGATGAAAGGCTCTTGCCTGACGGCGGGATTTTGTTCGTTGTCGCCGTTATACAGTCTACAGAAGTGGTTTTTCCAAATCCCCAGCATTGACTGCAATTTTACTATGATGTTTCTTTGTGTATCTATGCAGGCATCAGTTCCTGCTCGATGACCTTAAGCCAGCTGTTTAACCTTCCGATAAAAACTCCGACCTTCATTCCTGCTGTTGGCTACCTCAACATCCTCGGTCTGACGTTTCTCATGCTCCGTCTTTTTTCTCCTGAGGAGCCGGCCGGCGTTCCTCTATCCTCTTTTGATGAGCAGCCCTCGTCCTTCTATGCAGCGCAGCTCTGTATGCCTCCTACTTGGCTGCAGAGGCCTACCTGCATTCTTTGTTTTGATGGCTGTGTGAAACCTAGCACATTTGGTTCGCATGTAATAAAAAAAAAGTAACCGAATAGCTAGAAAACATTTGTTTTTGAAATAAGCCGTTATGAAAAGGGTAACTTGAATTTCGAGAGTTCGCCGCCATCTCTTTAACCACTCAAGCATTGGGCAGTGACTTCGAGCAACTCCTTATAACAGACGTACTTTATATGAAAATATTCAATATTCATGTACCGATGAAAAAGATTGCGCAATAAAAGCAGACGCTAAAGAGAAACTTTCTTATGTCGCAATTTAAAATTAAATAATTTAATTAAGTCAGAATAATTTGAATATTCATTTACTTTGGTCTTTGGTGCAATTTCATGCTTCCGGGTTTAAATCCAACTAGAAATTAATGCATCCTCAAGATGGTATAATTACCAATCAACGCGCAGTAAAACAAAAAAAAAGCAGTAACATAAAAAAAAGTAGAAAATCTGTAAACGGATCTTAAATTGAATTGAAAACAAAAATTAGTTTGTTTTTTTTTTTTTTAATTTATTGATATTTTTTTTTTCAATTCGATCAGCTTTGAATCTCAATGAAATGAAGCGTTAAATTGTGTACAGTCGGTGACAAAGATTTTACAGCGCATTAAAATTGGAGCTACACCATCGTCATACAGTTATACAGGTGTTGTTTTTTATGCAAAAAGATGACTGACTGAAGAGACAAAAAAAAAAACAAAACATGGAATGCAAACTAATGATGGGAAGTGATTTTGGCCGAGACAGGCAATGATTGTGAAGGAATGGAAAGTGCCAATTTGCGTTCATCGATAGTGCCAGCAGCGAGGCGTGACGTTGTTTCTATTTGTTTGACTCTTTCCTTCTTCCTCGTGCCTAGTGCAATGAACGGAAAGGAAATGCATATCCATTACGATTTGACGCGGATGGTTATTAGATTACAAGTTGTTTACGAAGGTGCTGTTTTTTGCCTTCAACCGGGAAGTAGCGATTTCTTGTTTGAAAATAAGTTAAGGTTTAGTTCGAGGTCTCGGAATGACAATTATGATCTTGTACTTTCCTTGCCGGAAACTCTGACATAATTTCAAGCAACAAATGATTGTTATATGTTATTCATAACCATAACCGAAAGTTCAAAGGCTCTCTTATTAATCAATTATGTAGGTTACGCACCATAAACATTTAAGTATACCTACTAATCAATGGGAATCCATATACAAGTTCATGATAAGCAGTTAATTAGTATATTTGTTAGACAACATGGAATCAATGAAATTTTACCATTTACAGAAGTTTCATAAATGATTTTAATTACAAGTTATCAAAAGATAGGTTGACTATAATTTTGTTTTTTCCGCACGTCTGTCCGTCGCTCCTCTGTTGCTTGAACCATAGGGTGAATTTGTGAGTCTATCAGAAGGCAAGCAATTGAAGAGAAATCCAATGTTTTCGAGAAACCACCCTCGATTGACTTCAAGGTTCAAATCGATCCAAGGCGGATACTGTTTAAGGTAGCTGATTTAAGACAGCAGTTGGAGCCGAAGAGCAGTTACATAAATATGTCCGACGGAAGTATGATGACTCACGCTACGCCATTAAGGTTGGCAACGAGCTTATTTTGTATTTCAATGTAAGAAAAGTTCAGACAAGGCGATGCACTGTCATGCGATTTCTGTTACATCGTTCTTGAGAAGATAGTGCAAGACTCCACCGTCAACACCGGAGACACTATCTTTCAAATGTCTCTTCAAATTTGCGTACGCCTTTGATATTGATATATTGGGAAGAACACAGGGTGACGTCAATGGCGCCTTTGTGAGAATTAAGACAGAAACGGCAAAAATGGGTAAGCGGTAAATGAGGGAAAAACGAAGTATGTATATGCTGTCTTCGAGGAAGGACACCCATACACCAACGGCTCGGCCAGAACACATAGACGCATACAACATCGAGGTAGTAGAATAGTTTGTCTACCTAGGCTCCGCTATAAACATGGGCAATAACACCAGCGCCGAGATCAGACGAAGAATAACTCTTGCTGATCGCTGTTTCTTTGGGCTAAGAAAGCATTCGAGTGGAAAAGCCCTCTCTCTAGCAACTAACGTAAGATTGTACAACACACTCATCATCCCAGTCCTACTGTATGGTGCAGAAGTAGCATGGACCTAGCCAAAAGGTTCAAGGTCCAGAGACTCAGATGGCGCGGTCATTATGAGAAACAGCATGAGCATCTAGATCTAGAGCAAAAACTTGGCAGAAAAATCAGTCAATCAAAGTATTGGTAGGAGCGGTCGCAGATAGTGGAGCGACTGGTTGGATGATGAATGCAAGCTTTCGACGATACATAAGAATGCTGCATAGTGAGCAATGCAGCAATCTCATAGAAATGAGTAAGAACGGAGTGAAAAATCTGATCACTGATCCCAAAATCATACTGGAGCGATGACCGGTTTCGCTATTTGAAAAAGGCTATCAAGCAGCAGGTTCCGATGGCAGGATAATCCACAAGCTGTTCAGAGCTCATTTATCCGGGTAGAACTGAATATAAAAGAAGAAAAAACAAGTGCATCGTGGTTCGGCTCCATCTGCAGTAAACCTTGAAAGAAGATCAACTACTGAGCACGAGTTCAAAGTAGTGCGATCCTTGGGTCAGTATACCTCTGTAGCTAGTAGAAGCCGTCATAAAAATATGAAAGAAGAAAAATAATCAGGTCGCTGCTCAAATCCAACAGAATCTCCTTAAAAGTTGCAAGGCTTCCTGGTCTAAGGCTACACTTCATTTTGGTTGCTCTTTCTTAAAATACCGAGACAATTTTCAAATATCCGATATAACATTTTAGCCGATTTTGACTACAATTAAGCCAAAAAAAATGGCTTCTTTCAATGGTAACATACATATGTAATACCCATAGCTAATGAAGCCTCATAACACTACTCTCATCTTAATTGCAAATCAATGTAGCCTTAGAAAGCCTGTATAAAAATTATAGACACAAATGTTGTTATATTCGCACAAAAAAAAAGGAATTAATGAGACAAAATCACCAACAATCAACAACAAATTGAAATCAAAAACAAACAAAAGCCATATAACCAAGTGGCATTATGAAATCCGACATTAAATACCTTCTGAGAAATGCGCAAAAGAAAAAGAAGAAAGATAAAAAAAAAATAAATAAATAAATAAATAAGGTGCGTCTTCATCTCTTAAAAGGCTCGAGCGATAATCGTCTCGAGATTACGCGCAGGCATTCGTGTAGGTATTGTAAATAAATCGGCATGGGAGTTAGCTCCCATCGAATTCCACAAACAAATAATGATGACATATTATTGCTCGGCAGGTTAAAAAACTAAATAGAAATAAGAAAAGGTAGATAAACGAACATAAAACAATTAAAGAATTTTGTTTTCTCTTAATCTCCAATGATTGCATTTGTTTCAAGTGCAATTGACCTCTGTTGCGAATAAATTGCAGACATTTTGTTACACTTAGTACAAAGATGATAAATGTTTCGACAATTGAAACAATGATGTTAAAAATGTCGTTGTACACTTCGGATCCAGTAAAGAAAAGGAAACGTCAACGGCTTTCAAGTGTCCCATAAAATTTAATAATCAATGTTGTAAACAGCGATTGAATTTCAAAATTGCTTTTGTTTAAAAATTTGCTGAGGTTGACGAACGTAATATAAATGACTGAGGAAGTTATATTGAGGACAGGGAATTTGTAGAGAAGGAAACAATATTCGTTACTTTTTTTAATGGATCAGTAGCACACAGTGTAAACACACGCAAATATCAGAAGAAACCTGAACACGTCTAAATGTATGGCGAATAACAATTTGAAAACATGCGCAACTACTGTCCGTGTTGTGTTACCCAATACCTGTGAGAGTACTTGGATTTATTTTATTCAGTTGTTTTTATTTTGCAATCTGATCATTTTTTGTGAATACATTTGAGCATGCAACCATCATCGTATGGTTTGGAGCAGGCACCGCATACATAGCTACTACTGATGAGGTAAGGAGGAAATGTAACACTCAGTTCCTGCTGCTGATTTTGTTAAAATGCAATATTTCAATAGCTAATTTGAAGGCCTTAGAGTTGCATCATGTACAAAAGAGTTACTGACATAAATTGAAGAGAAACTTCTAATGGTCAAACTGAATTTGTCGAAATTGAATATTCACATTTGGAAGCAATATCAAATTAATTGCTTTTTCTTATTGTATAGGCAACCTAACCTTAAATTGGATACATAAATTGAAATCGGGATATACTCAAAGAAAAGCTGCGCAACGTCAACCGTTTGGGCAGAATTTAAACACGTTTTTGAGAAAATTGAATAGTGTGAATACAGGTAGGTAGGTAGGTAGAAATGGCTGTCACACTTCCGTGTAGGACACAATTAGCGCTGAGTGCGCCGTTTTGATACCATACCTCATGAGATTCTAAAAAGATTTGAATCCTATACATAATGTAATATTAATCTCCCTACACTTACACTACGGCCTTTTGTCTCATAGTGCCATCTAGTTTAGGAGAGATAAAGGGGGCGCTAAAGCCAGTTTGTGTTATTAAGGTATGAGATCATGTCTTTGATCTTGAATTCTGAGAGTTCCTCAATACCATTGAAGAATTCTTTACCTAAGTTGACATCACAGCTACGGAAAAAGGAGTTATGTAGTATACGGTATACCCAATTTTGTCGCATGCTCCCCTATGGGCCAATTCCCTGTGCAGGTAGCAACAATCCTGGCTATGTCATGCCTTGGTTTGGAAATTAAATTGATTGATTTTGGTTTGTTATAGGCGGGCCAGATTTTCCTAGGTACAACGCAACTCGTTAAACTATTCCACCTATGATTTGCTTCTGATGTGTATTTGGTAAGGATATAGCCTCTCACAACTCGAAGAGGAGCATATACTCTCACTGCCAACGAGTTGTGAAGGGCTGATCCTTGCCTAGCTAGCTGCCTTCTCATTTAATCATAGCCCCTATGGCCCGGTATCCAGATTAAAGTGACGCTCATATCAAGTTCCTTGAGGGCCTCTCTGCATTGCTGGACCAGTTTAGAAGATGATGAAGCTGAATCAATGGCTTTAATAGCTGCCTGACTGTCTGTTAGTATATCTACATTTTGGTTCTGTCGGATATTTTTAAGGGCTATACAAGCTTCCCTTATCGCTAACAATTCTGCTTGGAATTCACAGGCAAAATCAGGAAGTCTATATGATTTTGAAATCTTAAGAGATTCACTGAAGTCACCTGCATCCGTGAAGATAGTTATGTCGAAGTCTTCCGTCACATCGCCTTCCTCCCAGTCGATTCTTGACGGGAACAAGACTCTAATCTTCATTGAGGTGTTTAAGATAGGGATGCAGTAATCGGGGTTATAGAAAGGATATCTGATAGTATCCGGCTTGTTTGATTGCAGTGCCCGTAGGATTTGGTTTTCCAGCAGCCTATTTCCTTGAGTCTCGAGATACTGCAGGACACCTGATATTTAATAAAGAGGTCAATCGGAAGAAGGCCCAGGACGACATTAAGTTCATCTCTTGGGCAGGACCTAATTGCCCCTGATATTCCTACGCAAGCATTTTTCTGCACCTTTGTAAGCTTGTTTACTATAAGTAAGGTTTGCTGAGAAGGGGCCACTACACAATGGATCCGTAAACAAGAATCGGTCTAACAACCGCTGTGTAGGTCCACTTGATCATTTTTGACTGGAGGCCCCACTTTTTACTGAAGGTTTTGTTGTAGGCGTAGAAGGCCACGCACGCCTTTCTTACCCGTTCTTCGATGTTGAGCTTCCAGGTTGATTTGGTGTCTAGTATTACGCCCAGATATTTGGCACTGGAAGACAGTGTTAATGATTGACCGTTTAACCGAGGTAGAGTGGAGGGTGGTACTTGGATTTTGGTGGTGAAATAAGCATCAACTCGGTTTTGTTGTTGTTAACACCTAGTCCACAGCTCGCTGCCCAGGTGCTTACTTTCTTCAAAGCCGTATTAGTGATTTCGCTAATCACGCTTGGAAATTTTCCTGAATGACCAAATCATCGGCGTACGCAACCGCTTTCACTCCACTATTCTCGAGTTTCACAAGAATGTTGATCATGACCAGAAGCCATAAAAAAGGAGACAGTACACCTCATTGGGGTGTTCCTCTGCTGGCATATTTGGTACACATTGAATATCCTAACTTTGATTGAATCCTCCTGTTACTTAGCATGGATATTATCCAAGTTTTGATGTAGTCCTCAACACCAAAGTCTGCAAGTGATTTTGCGATGGATTCAGTTAGGACGTTATTGAAAGCTCCTTCCACGTCTAAGAAGGTAACTAAGGTATATTCCTTGATATGGGTAAATGCAAATGAGATCAACCAAATTTTCACTGGAAAACCCCTATGAACTGCAAATCGATACCCACCACCTTTTAATCGATAAGGCCGCGGATGACAGCATCTACAGAGACGAACTGTATAAAGCTATGTCTAGTTTTGGCATCCCTGCCAAGCTCGTTCGCTTGTGCGAAATGACGATGGAGAACTCACGCTGCGCCATCAGGGTTGGCAATGATCTTACGGAATTTTTCGATGTCAAAAAAGGATTCAGACAAGGCGATGCACTGTCATGCGATTTCTTTAACATCGCTCTTAGTGAAAAACTCCACCGTCAACACCAGAGGCACAATCTTTCAAAAGTCTGTTCAACTTCTCCGATGATATTGATAAAATGGGAAGAACACAGCGTGATATCCATGGCGCCTTTGTGAGAATTGAGACAGAAATGGCAAAAATTGGTTTAGCGGTAAATGGGAGAAAAACGAAGTATGTTATGCTGTCTTCGAGGAAGGACACGCAACACCGAAGACTCGGACAGAACGTCACATAGGCTCCGCTGTTAACACGGCATAAAAAAAACACCAGCGCCGAGATCAGATGAAGAATAACACTTGCTAATCGCTGTTTCTTTGGGCTAAGAAAGCAATTGAGTGGAAAAGCCCTTTCTTGAGCAACTAAGGTAAGACTGTATAATACTCTCATTATCCCAGTCCTGCTATATGGTGCAGAGGCATGGGCCTTCACAAAATCGGATGAATGTGCCTTAGGCTGTTTCGAGAGGAAAGTACTTCGGGTCATCTTTGGCCCGGTGTGCATCGTTGGGGAATGGAGAAGAAGATACAACAGCGAACTTTACGGGTTGTACAACGACATGGACCTAGCCAGAAGAGTCAAGATCTAGAGACTCAGATGGCTCGGTCATTTAGAGCGGACTTAGAAGGAGAGGCAGACCGCGACTCAGGTGGCGCTCTACAAAAATATTTGTATGTAAGTTATGTCTAGGGATATTTAGAATTTGGTTCTGAAAAAACAAACTTCTATTTTATCCAATTTTATTACAATTCTAGATTTGTAATCTTGTTATTTTTGTTGGTTAAGAGAAACCATAAATCTTTAATCTCCTGCATCTTGCGAAGGATTGAATTGTCATATACGTTAGGTAAGGCTAAAGTGGCTGCTTATAGAGGATCGACACACTTAGGCCAAAGGAAAAAGGCCCATTGTGATACCACATGAATCTAGAGAATTACTTCTTACTAGTCGAACCATTTTGAGCTTTTTATAAAGCGAAGAAGATATTTGATATCCTTGTTAGCTAGTTCACTGGGATTATCGTAAAAATATTCTCTCAGATGAAGTTTGCGTCTTAGTGAAAGAACAGGGCATGTGCGGAGAAGGTGAGAGATTGTTTCCTCTTCTTCCTCGTCCATACAGCTCTTGCAGAAGTCATTTGAGGCTACACCAAGTCGTATTGCGTGTCTGCCTATTAGACAGTGTCCCGTAAGGACACCTATTAGGGATCTAATATGAAATCTACTTTGAGATAACAAGTGTTTAGAGCGCTTCAGGTCAAGTGACGGCCATATGAGCTTTGTGGCTGCGCACATAGATAAATTGTACCACCTAGACCTTGTTATCGTTAAGGCTGTTTCTTTTAGCAAAAGTTTGCATGTAGCTATCGTTATACCTATCTTTTCCCTTTCAGGTGAGATAGGTATGACGGTTTCAGTTTTTGCGCATTTGTCGGTTCTACAACTACCCGTGATGTCTCTGTGGCCCGGCACCCAACAGAGATGAATACTAAATTGCTGCGCCATCTCCATAAGAAATTATCGACAATCGAGGGTTGCTTGAGAGTAGGTTCAGACACCTTCGAGAAATGTAATACCAGCCTGACTGTCAGAGAAGATACGGATATCCGAAGTTGATATCACGTTTTCTCTTAGCCAGGATAGAACCTCTTTGATAGTCAAAATTTCCGCTTGGAAGACGCTACACTGATTAGGAAGGCGGAATGAGAGGCTTAGGTTAAGCTTTTCTGAGCACGCACCACTACCAACACTATCATTAGTCTCGGATCCATCTGTATAAAAATGAATGCTTTTGTCTTCCAGAAATTTTTTGTCTGGATGAATAAAAAAAAAAAATAGAGTGGCGCGACAGCTCTTGAAGAGCCAAGGCCTAAGTGGCTTACTCTCATCAACAATTCTCTAGGTGCGTGTGAAGAATTGAGGGGATCTACAATTTTACGCCGATTCCGAACGGCAAACTTGAGAAGCACTTTTTCATGACAGATGATACTCTTGGAAGTTTTGTCAGTTCTTCGCCAGAGGCAGTGTCCGTGAAAGATGGTCTGGATGAATACCAGGAAGTTTTTTTCCAAATTGCGGTTTTGGAATGGTCTAGTCTATATACTTTGGTATAGAACCGAAAAAGTTCAAAATGATGGAATGTATGGAATGTCCTACATTATTATTGGTCCATTGAGAGGAGGCGTTGAGTCTTATAGATGTACTCCAATGAAAATGTAGAGGGGTGTCAGATGGAGGAGAGTATGTCTAACGCTGCTGAGGGTGTGGTTCTCAATGCCCCGCTTATACAGAGACATGCAGTGCGTTGAACTCTACTGAGTTTGTCACATTAGGTGACTTTCACCAGTGCAGTCCACCATACTTCAACCCCGTACATGAGTATTGGTCGGATGACCGATGTATAAGGCCAATATGTTTTGCGAGGTTGAAAACCCCATTTGCCTCCTATGGCTTTCTTGCAGGAGAAAAGAGCTACTTTAACTCTTCTGAAGTGGTTCAATAATTTTTGTCTAATACAGACAAATATTGGCTTCATTGGTTAAAATTAGTGGCACACCTTTCATTGAAGGAGGTTCCTTATACACGCTCAACTAATTGCTGAAGAGTTTAGGCCACTTATAGGGCAGGGTCTTTCAGAGTTGTCGTGCCACCCTATTATATATTTATTATTATCCATGTAGGCGCGTAAGTTAAAAAATAGTTTTAGAATAGGTGAACATCTTTACCCAAAACAATACTTCGAAATCTATTTTAAAGATAAAGAAGTAATAGCAGCTGTTTCCGTTTCTTTACAAAATAGAAAAAAAATAATGTATAGCAATAGCAACCAATATGTGTTTTTTTGTGTAGGTATGCCTACACGTAAGACAGTATATTAATAAACAATGGTGATTCATTTTAACAAACAAACATCCACATAAGATTAAGAATCTATAGAATTTGTTCTTACAACATGCATCATGCAAGCCTTAAGAGAAGGCCGCAGCTAAATGCGCAGCAAAATCTCAACTTAATTCATCTATGCAGAAGCGGATAGAAGAGGTGTCTGTCTTTTTTTTTCTAACTGAAGTTAAATCATTCGGTTTTTAACCACATTCAAGTTAATTTATTCGAAATTCTTAATCCAGATTTATTATCCATCTTCGATATACACAAATACATATGCATGTGACTATGCCTACGAATCAACAAATGCCTATTCTAATTTGCAGATATATCGCAACCATTGTCGTCATAGGCCGAGATAAAACTATATTTTGTAGTCGAGTCGAACACATTGGACATTGAACACTGTGTAACATTCCAGGTTTCAACTACTAAAATGTAAATGTTGATATATGTATATCAATGTAGGTAGGTACATAATAGATATTCTGCTAACATGCCTATAACGCCTGCGGCTTTGCTATTAAAACAGAACTTAACATAGAACAACTAACTGCTAGTGCTAGCTATAACGTGCGGACGAACAAACTGTTATAAATTTATAAACGTGAATTATAATGCTGTGTATTGCTTTTTTTATTGTGGTACTGCTGCTGCTGATTGTTTTAAAGCAAGTTATAAGCTAAGATGTCAAGAGATTCCGTTCTTTTGCTATTCTACGTCTCATGAATATAATTGTTGTTTGGTCAGCAGAGCAACTTTATGGAAACCAAAGTCAGCCAGCTGAAGTCCATTGAAGAATGTTTTATTTTTTTGTTATTTTTTTTTATTAATTAAACCATAGTGTGTGAAAAGTGTGCAAAACAGAGTGCAATCAGAGTGGGGATTTGTATTGCAGAGTCTCTTTTTTAATGAATGTCAAAAGCAATTGTGCTTAGATATTGGAAACAAGTTTTGAAGTGAAATGTCAACATTGGAAGAATATAATTGATTTAATGGATTGACAGTGCAAGTATCAAAAATTGATAATCTTCAAGTGATCTTCACTTTAGAACGATAGAACGAACCACTTGTAGAAAATGATAAAGCCATTTTCGAGATGTTACAAAGAAATCTCGATTAGGAAATTACCAAAACCGGTACGAAATATAACCGAACAAAAATGAAACGGTGATTTTGACGGTGTTCGGTTTGAAAGCACAGCCTTTACGAAGTAACAACAGATGCCGGCTTGTAACTAATCGAATTTGCTGCAGCTCGAAAGACGGCGATAAGTAGCACTAGCACTATAACCGAACAAAAATGAAACGGTGATTTTGACGGTGTTCGGTTTGAAAGCACAGCCTTTACGAAGTAACAACAGATGCCGGCTTGTAACTAATCGAATTTGCTGCAGCTCGAAAGACGGCGATAAGTAGCACTAGGTTTCCAAGACGAAAGATCTATACAGCAGCCTGGCGATCTCCGGATGGCAAACGATAGGTACTTTATTGGACATCTGGCTTAAGTATTACCCCTAGCGAGCCGCTGCTACTTCGGTTTGTCAAACGACGGGATTTAAAATTCTTCACTCGACAGATAAAGTGACTAATGACTATTATAGAAGACTTAGATTATACCGGCTCCGAGTGCTAGAAGATTAGTAAAAAGAGGGGAAATGATAGGCACTGGGCACTTTCGAAACAAACATTTTTCGACGAATTTTCGGTCCCGTATGCGACGATGGCGAAAGGAGAAGGAGGTTCGACCACGAACTGTACGAGCTGTACCAAGATGTGGATTGATGTGGATTTGGGGCAGCAAACTAAGAGAAGACGTCTACACTGGCTCGGCTACATCGAGAAAATGGATGACAACGTTCCAGCCAAGAAAGTCTTCTCATCGCAGCCCCCCGGTGACACTCTTCAGGTGACTGGAGAGTGCATGCGAGGGACCGTTGCCAATGGAAGGCTGATCTTTCTCAGGCTGAGATCTTACATGAATTGGGAGACGGATAAGTAAGTTAGCAAGTAAGATGCCTTTCCAATGGTCAAAAATGCAATGCATATCTGCATTTTTTGTTGACTTGTAAAAGGCTCTCGTAGAATAGGCTTCATGATACGGTGAGCAATAGACAGTTTTTTTTTAAATGTTATTTCTACTACATTTCTGGCCTCTGTTAGAGGGGCCGCACTGAAAGCTTTCGATTAAGTACAGCTCTGGACTACACAAGTACACACGAGTGCGAGTAACTTAGAAAAGGAGAATGATCTTAATTTTATGTAGAGTTTAGACTCTCAAACTCAAACCTTTTGCCTTTTAGCAAAGGCTGGGGTATACTCAGCGGTAAATTTATTATTCAACCCTTAAATATTTGAATACATTGGTTGCAATAGAATAGTCAATATTTTACAATAACTGGTTACAAACTAAGTGCGACTGAGAACCAGAACAGCAGCCGTAAACACTATTATCACAAACTGAAGATAGCAGTCGTTCACTTTTTATCACAAACTGAGAACAGCAGTTGTACACTGTAATCACAGACTGAGATAGCAGCCGTACACTATTTTAAGTTTCCATGTCCACGTCAACTCTGGACTAGTCACTTTGTCAAAATTCATTGAGAGTCTTGTTCAGGTATTTTAGCCCATACATTATTTATACGGGAAAGAACTCTGTTTATAGTGAATTTTGATTGCTCCTTTAAGGATTTTTGTACGAAAACTAACTCTGAATTATGAACTTATTAATTCAAATCCATATATTAAGACAAAACGATAGCAGCAATTTATATATCTTTTTATGTAATGAATACGTTTCATTACACTCTGTTCACACAGTATACAAACTAACAATAAAGCGTCACCAGCGGTCTATTTTTGGATTTTTCGGATGTGGGCTCCCAAGAGAAGCTGCGTGAGGTGGACATTTAGGGGGCGTTTATATTTCACACATTTTTATGTTGATAGACCTTTCAAACGAACTATTTACATATCTATACGCTAATAATAAACCACGTACTATTTTTGAAGAATGAAACAATAGGGCGCTTTAATACCTCGCTCCCACTCTGTGATTTCAAACGCAACATACATCAGAAGCAACTTTTATCAACAACGGTTGGGTGCAAAGTATTTATTTGTATATGATTGTATGTATGCAGCTATGTGTTTCTGCAATGGTCAAAAGAGCACCTGTTGCTAAAAGAATTTAGTGCAAGCTACAAACTATCATACATACGTACAAGTCACTGCATGCACGTATTTGTTGTGTAATTCAACTGTCATGTGGTGAACTAACATGGAATTTTGATTAAAAACTTGTTTTCCAAATCAAAATACAAAAATAAATACATTTATGCTCGATCTAAATGAATTAATCCAAAACTTACCTCTATTTGAAAGATTTCTAATAAGGTAGTTATCCAAAAATGAAGGTATGTCCAAATTGATTTTAAGATTGCAGCTGGATGAAGAATCAAATTTGATAGTTTCAAAGATAAGGTTGAGTTAGATTTTATTTTTTTAAGTCTTTATATTATTTTTGTCACAACACAGAGGAAAAAAAACAAGAAAACACGAGGGACTCAGTCACTACAAAAGAACACCATCAACAAAACAATAGACAATAATAAAGACGGGCAGCACCAACAAAACAGAAATTCTTTCAGAAAAAAAAACTGTTGCTTCTACACAATCTAGGTAGGTATAATACACCAACGAATGCTTATGCACTGCTGTACTGGTTGGATTTGGTTAGTTGGTTACTTCAGCGAACACCGGAGTACGAAAGAGCAGGAGAAGGGTTCGGCATTCGGTTCTTCGAAAGGTTTTTTTTTTCTTCTTTTTCTCAGTTGTTGGTATTTTGTGAATGTGGTATGTTTAGAAAGCAACCGGTTTTCGATAATAATTTTACTTCCAAAGCCATATAAACATTAATATGTGAGAGTGTATTATTTTATTCTTCGTATTTTATCAAATTCCAATGAATCTGTGGTTTTTCATTGCAGCACATTTTTTCCCACACCAATTATTTTACTTTTATGTTGCATAAACAAAAATGTATACAAAATAATTTCGGATATTAACATAAACAATTGCAACAATTTCAAACGACCATTTTGTGTGATAATCAACAAAAATATGAGAATATTATTTTTAATTACAGTTGGTTGAACGCAACAGGAGGTAGCAGAAGCAGCAGCAATAGTATTGGACACTGAGTTGAGTGAAGGTGACGAAAAATAAACACAAAGGTTGCACTTCGAAAGTGTTTTTGAATTTAATAAATGGACGCAATAAAGAAACTCAAAAAATTCAATAGTTCCGATGCACAATGATATTTAAAATAATTTTGTTCAGTTTTAATTTTGTTATCAACAGCTTGAACCACAATAAAAAAAAAATAAAAGTAGCTGCAGGTGAAAATCTCTGAGACGTTTTATATTTTTTTTTTTTTTCAAATATTTTCACAAAATTCCACTTCACCTACCGATTGAAAGTCTGATGAATGACTGACGATTGGGGCCGCGGCCGGGCAAGTGCATTTAGTTGATTGGTTACTTTGCTTGGTTGGGGAAAATAGTTGAAACGAAATATTCATTTAAATTTTGATTCAATTTCATGTTATTCCGAAGCAAATTCTTTTGAAGTGGAATGGATGTGGAAGTTGGATTGAAACAGGGTTGCCATATTTTTAATTTAATTATTAAACAAAAAAATGGATGCATGTATATTTGTTCATATGCCCGCTATGGAGTATGGACTGCTAAACGGCCCAACACAAATTTAAGAAATTTTGTTATGGAAAAGTCGGAAAACAGAACAAAATCGACGGTTGTGAACTGGCACCTGTGAACACTTTATAACAAGATTGGAAACCTACCTACGTTTTACCCTCCAAATACCGCAAAAGTTATTTTTTTTCATACACACATACTCTTGCAGCAAACTTGCTTTATTATATAGGTAATTGTATCATTATTACAATAAAACGCATACTCTCACAGCTAACCTGCTCCATTTACAGCCCTATTCTGGCAACCTCACTGATACCTCATAAATCACAATAACCTCATAACTGGTGGTGAACATGATTTTGTGACTTTTTCGTATTCTGACAAAATCTCACAACTTGTGACCCTCACAAGAACCTCATAACTTGAGGTGAATTCGATTTTGTGACTTTTTCGTATTCTAGCAAAATCCTCACAACTTATGACCCTCATAAAAATTAAAAAATTGTGATGTGCTCGTTGGCAGATCATAATTCAGGAACTAAATATTCTGACATTGAAAACTTTAAAAAGAAGTGCATAAACATGGAATTGAATATTATTTTGATAAATATGCTTGAAGAAAATGTATCTAGAAGTCAAAGGTAAGAATTAAAATACTGATAAAAGTTAATAATGATCTACCTATGTTTTTCAAAATTTAATAAGATTACAGCGAAGGAGAATTCTAAGAAAATTAAGGGACGTGAACGATCCGTTTGCCCTTCAAGACAGAACGTTTATACAATTTTTTCGTTTTCCAAAAACTTTATGCTGGGACATTATTCAGGAACTCAAGATACATGATGATCAATGTAGTTCACTGCCATTCACCATTCGAGTACGGTCGACTTTTTTTTTTTTTTTTAGTTCAAAATCAATTATCTAGAAAATAGTTTCTTTCAGTGCTTTATTTTCTCGCCCATGGATCTTACCAAAAGTGTGTAGGGAACAATTACATCATTCCTTTAAGCCAGCCAACAGTCTCCAGGAATGTGAATTATATCTGCCAACTTTTGCTAAAGATCAAAGGACATTCAATTCATTTTCCAACCACAAATGATGAGATTTTGGATAAAAAAATTGGGTAGGTACGACTAGTGTATAGTTAATTATATAATTCTCAAAAGTTCACTTATAAGGAGAAAAATGTTGTACAGGTTCTTTAATAGATTCAATATAAAAGGAACCATCGGAGCAATTGATTGTACACACATTTCACTGGTAACTCCAAGATATTTAAACTCAACAACTCCAGCTCAGCTGTACATGAACAGAAAAGGATACTACAGTGTTAATGTTGAAGCAGTATGTCATTTTATTTGAATTGTTTTTGATTGTGAACTTTATTTATTGTTTTGTTTTGAAATCAGGTATGTGACTCCGACTTAAAATTTATGCATGTGAACGCGAAGTTCCCTGGATCCTGTCATGATTCAGGAATATGGTCGACATCCAACATACGAATCCATCTAATTGAAAATTATAGTCCTTCGGTTGCAAAGTGGCTATTGGGTGATTCTGGCTACCCTCTAGAGCCATGGTTATTAACTCCTGTCAGCGAACCATCAACAAATAAAGAAAAAGAATTTAATAAAATGCACATAAAGGCTCGCAATGTAATTGAAAGAAGTTTTGGGGTGTTAAAATCACGGTTCCGTTGTTTACTAAATGATCGAAAACTTCATTATTCGCATGAAAAAGTTGCTTACATTACATACGCTTGTACTATTTTGCACAATTTATTACAAGAACATAGAATATTTTTTGATGAAACAATACTGTCACAGCAAAATGAAGAAAATAGTGAAACTGAACTCGTTACTGAAAATCTACCTTCAAGTGATTTCTTAACAGAGGGCAGAAGAGTGCGCCGAAGCTATATACAGTCCTTACAAGTATAATTAAAGAAGCGATATTCACTTGCATATGTACTTATATATGTGTACTTTTATTCAACATAAATATTAATTCTTATTAACAAAAGATTAAAACTTGAAAAAAAAAAATTAAATGAATAATCAAAAATAAAAAATAAAATAAAAACAAAATTAATTAATTAAATTCAGTCATTGCAACAATATTAGTATTCTAATTGCTAGAGCTTTGAGATGAAAATGAACAATTTTTTTCATCTTCCGGTTTCGGTGCCGAATTGTGTTGGGATATAGACTCAGCGAGGTAACGGACGCTATCTCCGAGAGCTTTCAATACTTCCCCCAAAGAATTCTGTACTTTTAAGAACTCCGTAAACATTGCTTCGTCCTTTTTTTCCTTATCGTCCATTCTTTTGATTAACGACTCGATTAGGTTTTGTGTGCAGTCCCTCTTTATTTTTAAAGGTGCTGGTGGTGGTTTTGCTGCCGTTGTTTTTAAAGAGGCTTGAGAGCACGATGGAAGGAGGAATTCTTCAATGTCCTCACATTCATTTTCATGCTATGATAATAAAAGAAAACTATTTACTTGACAATTTTTCATAAGAAGAAAAGCTACATACCTGGGAAGAAGTTATTGATTCCGATGCGAGAGCTGCTGCTTGGGAGCCTAAAGGAGCCAGGAATTCTTCTACATACTGCACATCGTATTCAATTTCATGCTAAAAAAAAAATTTGTCTTAATTCTATATACAAAAAAATTGGTTAGGCATACTTGTATGGAGTTCAATGTCTCATTTTCGATGCCCAGAGTTGGCAGACCTGGAAGTCCATCCACCGCTATCGACCCAAAGCACTCAAGCGCCCTCTCCTCATATTCTTTCAGCTTTTTTCCCGTTTGCGGACCGCCTCCAGTTACAAGCCTTTGGGTTTTTAATTTCCTTGCTCGTGACCTCAACGAATGTTTCCAATGGGTTAAGGTCTGAAAATAGAAAAGATGAAAGTATATTAGGTAAGTAAAGTAATTTGTAACGTTTGTAGGTTAAAAAAAAAAAAAAAACAAAGCAATCGTATTTGTGACAAAAAATTATCAAATTTTCAGAAAGGGGATTCATTCAGTGTCAAACACAACAAAAACATAAATCGAAAAAGAGACAATTCACGTTCCCCAAAAAGAAATGGAAAAGAAGAACGCGATGAGCACACCAGTGTGCAGCCATCACTTGTAGCTTGAAAAATCTCTGTGTAGCAAGGCACATAAAGACCTGCGACTAATAGTGTTATGTTTAATTTATTCAATATTCACACAAAATATAACTTTACCTCTTTCCATTTCATTGTAGGTCTTACGGGACCACCCATTGAATTGAGTCTTTCTGCTAGCTGATTCCATAAACTCTGGACCCGCTGGGGGCTTGTAGGGTCATTTTTGTTTGCCAAGAGTTCGGGATATCTCCTGGCAAAGGTAATGAAATACTCCAGCTGCTCCTGTGACGCTCTTGTTTTTTTTTCATCACCTTAGATAGAAAATAAATTATCTTAAGATACATAAACCTATATGCATGTAAATACGAATTTTGAACAATCCAAAGAATTTCTTACCAATTGATTCCATTGTAATTATTTATTGTTATTATTTTTTGTTTTTCAGTCTCCTGTTTCTTACTCGTGGCTTTTTACAAATCAGCTGGCAGTCACAAAAATACACTCACCTCACTGTGGTGGATTTGCTGTGAGGTTTCTTATGAGGTTTTTCACAGAATACAAAGTTGTGACAACCTCATAAGAAACCTCACAAAAAAAAACTCACAAAAAGTTGTGATCAGTGAGCATCACAACTCCAGAATAGGTCTGTTAGTTTGTATTACACGCATACTCTTACAGCTAACCTGCTCCCTTAGCTTGTAGGCAAATGTCATTTTGACAGCAAGCTTTCCCATCTTGTTATAACTGATCAGTGACTGGCACATACAGTACAGACCGAAAACTTAAATTTTTGCAGAGAGTTTTTCTTGTTTCAGACTGGCTTACCGAATGAAAAATAGAAAGTTCTTGATGAAAAACTCGTAAAACTCATTGGTTTAAAAATGGAGAAATTATATATATAATTATATACAGTCAGTCACAAAAGTAAGTACACAATATGCATTAAACTGCTTTCTGTTGCAATAGCTCTATGATTGCAATTATCTTGGCCTTGAAACAAGTTTGATCTGTTGTCCATCATGTATTCAGTTTGGATGCATGCAAAAAAGGACCGTTATGTTAGCTCAACTCGTTGCTTTGGAGATAGCTTACAAAATTAAACTAATTTTTATGGCAAAGGTAAGTACACAGTTAGAACATTCCATTGTACCACTTGCACAAATACGCACAATTTTGAAAAAAGGTGAGTTTTTTTTCCAATTTTACATTTCCTTCATTTGTTTTGATTGTTTTTTATGCAAACCTAACACTTATGGGATTTTACATTGAGCCAAGAAATTGATTCTTCACGGATCTGTGGCAATTTTTTTCCCCTTAAATGAATTGCATTGGAAAAAGTATTGAATTTTTTACTTGAAGAATTGATTTCTCTGAAATCTCTCTTTGAAGATAGATTTACACATATTCTCACACGAATTTTAACACATACAGTGAGATATTTTTTAATATTCAAAACGAATGGAGTTTGTTGCAAGATTTGTTTAAAAAATTATTTTGCCGAAAATAAATTTACGAATTGTGTTTAAATTCAAGTTATTAAACATTTTAAATTGAAGAATATTCAATCATAATTCTGTTTTGATAGCTTTCACCCACACATTCAAAAAAGAGATTGCTACTTTTGGCTTAACAAATTAGATTGAACCCAAAAAACATTGAATTTTAGTAGCGATTCGTGGTGGTTGAATGTAAAATCCCATTAAATAGGACAAAAGTTGATATGGCTCCCAGAGGTAACCAACTTTCACAAGACTTGAAGGATTTGATAATCAAGCATCATCTAGAAAATAAAAGCATAAGGGATATTGCAAAAATAATTGATACAATTCATAAAATAATAACAAAGTACCAACGTACAACGTACAGGAAACACTAAAAATAAAGCCCGCAGCGGACGCCCACGTATTTTCACACCTGCAGAAAATCGAATCATTATCCGGAAAATCAAAACTTAACCTAAATTAAGTGCCCCAAAAATACAACAACAAGTCTCTGAAGAAATTGGTAAGCAATCAGACCTATGATGATAGCCGATGGGAAAAATATCCGATCGGAGAAAAGTTCCGATCGGAAGATTTTTGTATTCACGGTACCCGAATTTGAGAAGAAAAATTGACGTCAAACAACGCACTCATTTAACATTTACTAGTTTGCAAAAATATATTTTATATTTTTCGGACAATTTTTCACGTTTGATTTTCTATCGGGAAGAATCGGAAAGAAAAAATAACGCAAAGCATAACGCGTTGCAAATATTTAGACAGTTCACTGCATAGCATCGCATGTATTATAAATTTCCAACGCAACTAAGATTTTGTTTCGTAGATCTGTCCGATTTTACTGTCGGAGGGGTTAAAATCATATGAAAATTGAATAATTCGTACAATTCGGATAAAATTTTCTTCCGATCGGCTACCATCATAGGGCTGAATGTAACCCCTAAACTATTCGGCGAATTTTAAAAAGTGATAGTTACAATGGTAGAAACATGAGAAAAATACCTTTTATAAATAAAATAAATAGAAAAAGAATTAAATTTGCAAAAGAGCATCTCAAACATAATGAAACATTCTGGAACGTGAAGATAGATCCACACTTTACCCCTTCCATCCGAGCCATGAATGTTAAACTTCTCGTCTAAAAAAAATAACGGTGTTCCAGAATGTTGTATTATATTTGAGATGCTCTTTTGCAAATTTAATTCTTTTTCTATTTATTTTATTTATAAAAGGTATTTTTCTCATGTTTCTATCATTGTAATCATCACTTTTTAAAATTCGCCGAATAGTTTAGGGGTTACATTGCTTAAAAATTTCTTCAGAGACTTGTTGTTGTATTTTTGGGGCACTTAATTTAGGTTTAGTTTTGATTTTCCGGATAATGATTCGATTTTCTGCAGGTGTGAAGATACGTGGGCGTCCGCTGCGGGCTTTATTTTTAGTGTTTCCTGTACGTTGGTACTTTGTTATTATTTTATGAATTGTAAATGGGCTTGTATCAATTATTTTTGCAATATCACTTATGCTTTTGTTTTCTAGATGATGCTTGATTATCAAATCCTTCAAGTCTTGTGAAAGTTGGTTACCTCTGGGAGCCATATCAACTTTTGTCCTATTTAAGTGTTAGGTTTGCATAAAAAACAATCAAAACAAATGAAGGAAATGTAAAATTGGAAAAAAAACTCACCTTTTTTCAAAATTGTGCGTATTTGTGCAAGTGGTACAATGGAATGTTCTAACTGTGTACTTACTTTTGTCATAAAAATTAGTTTAATTTTGTAAGCTATCTCCAAAGCAACGAGTTGAGCTAACTTAACGGTCCTTTTTTGCATGTATCTAAACTGAATACATGTTGGACAACAGATCAAACTTGTTTCAAGGCCAAGATAATTGCAATCATAGAGCTATTGCAACAGAAAGTAGTTTAGTGCATACTATGTACTTACTTTTGTGACTGACTGTATAATGTATGTATTAGAATTGTAGGTAGGTACATTGGTTTTCCAATGAAATAATGGAAAACTCTGAAAATCTAGTCTAAAAACCGCAAATCAATTTTATCCATGGAATTTAAGGTGGTTTTCAAATGGAAACATAGAAAACTATTGGTGGACAAGCACGAAGAATTTCGAGACCGAAAGTCAGAATTCTGGGTGCAATTGTTCAGAAATTAACTAGTTTTTGAAGGGAACACATTTTTTAGTGAACAACTCCTTGAAGTCTTGAAGTGAATGAGGACAAAACAAAGTACATGCTGTCAACAAACAACGTAACATCTGGTCTGCCGCCTAGGACAAAACGTCACGTTGGTAGCAGCAATTTCGAGGTAGTTAAGGAGTTCACCTACCTTGGACTTGGAAGAAACATCAATCCCACAAACGACACCTTAGTGTACATCCGCTGCTGCTTCGGTTTGGCCAAACAACTGGGTTCAAAATTCCTCACTCGAAAGACAAAGTGTCTGCTATACAAAACTTTGATTTTACCAGTCCTACTCTACGGCGCCGAATGCTGGACGATAAGGGAATTGATACTGGGCACTTTCGAAAGAAAATTCTTCGACGGAAAGTCTTCTCATCCCAGCCATCAGGTTCGAGGCGACAAGAAAGACGGATTTCGTACTACTTAAGAGTGGAAAATTAGTTGTAAATTGTTCACAATCGCTAAGGCGATGTTCGCGAGGTTGTTTAGTTCCTCATTTGTATATTGTATACAAATTAAGAGGAAAAGCAAAGGATGTAGGTCGGTAACTAGTATGTGTTTATGAATTAATTAAGAAAATAATTTCTTGGAACCGGGTAGGTAGGTAGTAATGGCTATTCTTCTTCAGTGTAGGACACAATTAGCGCTGATTGCACCGTTTTGAGACCATACGCATACCTCGTGAGATTCTAAAAAGAATTAAGGATGGGTTAGGAAGGATGTACTTTTGTTTCGCACGTTCAATCCTATACATAATGTAGTATTATTCTCCTACACTACGGCCTATTATCTTTTGGTGCCATTTAGTTTAGGAGATATAAGGGGAGGCGCTAAAGCCACTTTGTGGTATTAAGTTATGAGGTCATGTGTTTGATCTTGAATTTTGAGAGTTTATCAATACCGTTGAAGAATTATCTGCCAAGTGGAGTGCTCTTTTCCTAGCCAAGGCCGGACAATGGTAGAGAAAGTGTGGGACCGTTTCGTGTCGAAGTCTTTTGTCGCGTCGCTCTCCTCCCAGTCGGTTCTTGACGGGAGCAAGACTCTAAACTTCTATATGTGTAAGATAGGGATGCAGTAATCTGGGGTTGTAGAAAGGTTATCTGATGGTATCAGGCTTGTTTGATTGGAGGCCCCACTTTTTGCCAAAGGTTTTGTTCTTTTAAAGGCATCGCATTTTCAAATATTCGGCCCTATCGAGGTAACCGTCAAAGCGGTATGTTCTCCGATTTCATACGAATCGGAGACATTTTGCTTGTCGGGGAACTACCTCGAAGCAAAATTCGGAGGAAATCGGAGAAAATATCGCCCCACGGTTACATTTATTGGGCCGTATACAATGCACTTCCGCTAAGGTCCAGCTAGTGCCCAAGATCAAAACTACGTTGAAAGAAATCCCAATAGGTGTCGGGGTCCTCGATTCCTTTTCGAGAAAAATAAAATTTTAGGAGCATTTACAATCGCAGAATTCAGAAAGAAACCTTCAAGCAAAATGGGAGTAAGAACCAGGCTGGAACACCTCCGACAATAATGCAGATTCCCCCGAATAAAACGGCACTAAGTGATTTAATTTATTCATCCCCGGTAATAATGTCGTTTTCCATCGGTCTTTTTTCGACGTTTCTTCTTCTACCCCCAATGGAACGGGTTGTGATGTACGTGTCATTCTTCGGACGATTCTGTTTTCAAAACGATAGTTTTTCTCTTCTTAAAAGCATTCCGTCTGTCAGTCAGTCCAATGGAATAGTTTCAGAATACTTCGACATAACGTTGTAGAACCACAGTTTTTAAAAACAAGTTGACTTGGGGATCAATCTTATTTTAAGAACGTTTTCTTCTTCAAATGTAGACCTCTCTGTAGAGCATTCCATTTAAATCAATAAGTATACACAAACGGCTTAGCAGATTAACTTCAGTTTTTTTTAGTTTAAGTTTTATTTATAAAATTTGTTTTATGTTAAAATTACATCAACTTAAATCCTTGATGGGTACAACATCTGCAAAGAAAATGTTAAAGAGGAACACCATCAATATCTGTCAATTCGGATGAATTATTGGCTTATTCAAGACTTACAATGCGAATACGATGTCCCATAGCGTGACCAGGCAGGTTTCTGTTGAAACGGGCACGAACGGAACCAGAATTACCGTGCAATCGGGTAACTTTTCCCCAGATAGCGCGCAGTCTGGTCTTCCTTTCAGGGTGTTGTGGTACGCACTTTCTGGTTTGGGCCTTGTAAACATAAACACAACGCTTTCCAATATAGAACTTTCCGTGTTCTTTCCTGCGGCAACCTTCGATCTGCAATTCGAGTTTGAAAAAAATGAAATTAAATATGTAAACAATACTTTAGATACGATTCGACAACACTTACCTTGAGGATAGACTGGTTTTCGTGTTGATTTCTCAGACCACGCTTGTATCCTGTAAAGACGGCTTTGGCAAAAAGACGTCCGTGTCGCTTTAGAGAGCGAACGTGTTTCTCGTTCTTATCAACGACCTTCTCGGCTTTTGCTGGTTTGGGTGCCTTGGCAGGGGCTGCTGCGGGTTTAGCGGCTGCGTCAACCATTGTTATCTAAAACCAGGTTTTCATTTCAATTAGTTAAATGATATCACAATGAATTTTATTAAATTTGTTATGGTATCAAAATCTAATTGGCTGGTTTTCAAACGTAACATTTGCTTAATCAAAGAAGGCAACTTTTTATCCACAAACATCGGGAAGATATTTTGTTAAAATCACTAGCCAACTACATTCTTAATTGAAGAAACACTTTGACTCTAAGTTTGTGCAATAATTTTTCTTAAAATAAGAATTTATTCATTGAAATTTTTAGAATTAATTTTCTTATACCTAAATTCGCGTACGTACCGGAAACTTGACAAATGGCGAAAGAGAGAAGGCATGACAGAAATGTCATATTTTCGAAGGTTTTGCCTGCGGCGACATCTACCAATTCAAAACTACAAGATTGATGAAAATAACCACGCACTTTTCTTAAGGTGGTAACGAAAGTGAGACACAAAGCTTACACTCGGCTAACATCAACTTGTTGCCTAGTAGAGGAACAACTCTGAACCAGGGATTAGAAACGTCTGTTGAAATGTTGTTGCGAGGCAAGAGGAGGGGAGCCTTGGAAAAATCTGACAAGTCAGATTTCGGAGAGGAAGGAAACTAGGAATGGGATACTAGGGTCGGAAAAGGAAAGAATGCTAAGTTCTGGGGACGCGGCCTGCTTGCGGTGCACGGCGTCAGCTCGTCGGACGGGGGGGATCTTGCCGCCCCCGAAACCTAACCTCACCTGCAAACAAATACACATATCAGGCCTAAACACTTAAGGGAAAAATCGGACTAGGAATTGACGGACGGACTACCTCTACGTCAGAGGCACTGCTGGTGTTAGTGCAGTGAGGCCATTACCCACCCTACCGTAGGAATCTTCGGCCATTTTTAGATTCCCCCAAGGAGGCAGATGGTCGGCTTCAGCTTACCACATCCTCACCTGTCAAAAACTTCAACCACTTTGGGCCTCACTAGGAAAAATTCCTACTTCATGTTGTATCGTTTCGAAACAAGAAAACACAAAAGTTACAATTATTTACCAATTTAATACAAAAAAAAACGTTCACATTATTACTAATTTATAAAAAAAAAAGGATCCCTTTTCCCAAAAAAATTCAATAAAAGAACTGAATTAATATAGCTGGGGCACCCTATTTGGTGGTTTTACAAAATAAGTAAATTGCAAAAAAAAAACGCGTACAAAAAAAAACCTACCTCGAAGAGCTCTCGGATGGTGGTATATTCAATTCTTCAAAAAAAAACTCTAAGACTCGACAAAAACCAAAACTGGGGAAAAAAGACCTTACAACAAAAAAAAAAAAGCATAAAGAAAAATAAATAACAAAAATATCGTAAATAACAAAAAAAATAATAAATAAATAAATATGAATAAATAAATATAAATAAATAAGTAAATAAATAAATATAAATAAATCAATAAATAAATAAATAACTTAATATAACTTAATTCTAAGAGACAAACACAAACACAGAATAATTTTATAAATTTGTATATATTTGCACCCCTATTAATAAACACAAAATAACCCTAACACAAGACTAACTCGTATCGTAAATCAAAATTCCTATTAATAAACGTGTGTTAGCCTTAACTGACAACTGTTTACTAACGGATAACTTATTTGGCCGATTTTTGCGTATAAGGACCGAATATCTTTTTATTTCAAAGTATTTGACAACAAATTAAGGCTAGTAATTTATACTTGTAAGGATAAGTAAGGCTGCAATTAGAAATTCGAGCGTAATGAGTATGACTATGAGATAGGCAAAGAAGGTTTGGTTTAATTTTTGTCAATAAATCTGGTTCGTTTTGTTCTAGATTCAAGATGATAGCACTGACATACGAGTGATCAACCTGAATTGGACTTGCATTAAAACTAATTTTAATGAACCATTACCAGCATGCAATAATTAAATCGATTTTTTATTAAATCGCATTTGTTGTTTTACAACCAGTCCTCTAGAATCAGAAATTTCCCATTTTCTTAAGCTGATTCCATCCAGAAAATTGAAACACAGTTTGGTGGACAAATAAATGACACTTTAATTAAATATTTCATACCATTGGCATTTTTATTAAATTGAAAAGTTAAGACTTCGGACAGATACAAGAAAATTTATTTTTTACGCCCTACTCTTCATGAATCCTCTCAATTGCGTGTAGAGGCGTGGAACAAAATTATCATAAATTTGACTTGAAAGGAATAAACAGCAAATGGTTCAAACTGGTGCTTCTCAGCGAATTTCTGAATCTTGAAGCCTCCACGTCCATGACCACTATCTCTTTGCTGGTATTCTCCTCTCGGTTAAATTAATGTGCAGTCTTGTTTGTAAACCAAAAACATAAAGCTTAAGTAATTCAGTACCTTTTGGTGGTCCAGAAGAAATATAAACCGACAAAACTTCACCCTTGGATATAATATTCCCTTTATTTTATTTATAAATAATCAAAAATCAATCAATTCGTGACAACCAACCTTCAAACTCGAAAAAATACTAGATTATCTAGTACATTGTGGAGCTATTCAATGAATATCTAACACGAGGAAAATATATGTTTATTAATAAACTTTTTTATCAAATGAATAATTTCACTATCCGTGTGCTAGCTATAACGTGTGTTATCCGGTGGATAGGGTATTTTTATTAATAGGGCTGTTGTTGTTTATAAGTAACGAAAACCTGAACGGTGACTTTTTAGGCATCAATGGTGGGTAGAGTTGAACGCACCCACTCTTGTTCTGTCTTGAGTGCGGGGACTCTCTATTAAGACTTGAATGTCTCTTCCGATATCTTCGACGGGTTTTTTTTCTTCAGTGAAGTTTGGGTAACCTCAAAATTGGGCTACCACCAAACAAAAAACACATTTAAACACGTTGGCAGAGTTTATTTCACCCTTAAAAGAGTGCGGTCATGTCCTTATTGAATTTTTTTTCACCTCTTTCACAGATTCACGGACACGAAAAATAAGAGTAAATTGAGAGACTCACCACAACATTTTTTGGACAGTGATTTTTTAAAAAAGAGAGCGAGTTGCGACTCTAGATAAATAGGTTCTCTATGCTTTTAAGGGTGAAATAAACTCTGCCAACGTGTTTAAATGTGTTTTTTTAGTTATTTATTCGTAAATCATAGTTGAATTCCATTTAAAAAGCAAAAAACACTATGCACTGCACTTTGTACTGTTATTTAAATACTTAAAACATGAATTTCAAACAATTATTTTTAATTTTTTTAATTTTTGAATTCAACTGACTCTTATTTTTGAATTTTGAGTGCAGGCTTTTAAAATTGAGCCTAGGCTTTTCACCTTTATGAGCCCAGCACACAGGCCTACCCATTGCAAATGTATTGGTTCGGCCTCCCATTTGAAATGCATTGAAAAACCTATACATTTACACTGGGTAGTATATTTTACCAAATTTAATTTTTTTAGTCGAAAGAGAGTAAAATGCCTTGAGTTGCGACTCTAGGTATACCTCCTCTGTGCTTAAAAGAGTGCGGTCATGTCCTTATTGAATTTTTTTTCACCTCTTTCACAGATTCACGGACACGAAAAATAAGAGTAAATTGAGAGACTCACCACAACATTTTTTGGACAGTGATTTTTTAAAAAAGAGAGCGAGTTGCGACTCTAGATAAATAGGTTCTCTATGGATCAAAGAGTGTGATCTCTGATCTTTTGTGTCCCCATTGGCATCAACCTAGCGCCACCTAGTTCTTAGCAGAGGTATCTATATTTTTACATAAGTTTGTCTTTTATGTTCTCTGCTTGGTGAGTTTTTATAAATTAACGTCTGTCAAAGTAAATTGGCCGAGGAATACCTTTTGAATGGCCTTCGCAACAATGTGCAATGGTATGAAAGTGAACAACGTCGGCCAACGGTGAAAAAACACGTATTGTGGAGGCCCGCACCGGAACAGGATGTCGTTGGAAGGAAAAACTTAATCTGTCAGTCCAGTCCAACGATAATGATAACATTACAGTAATACCCGATTATTTGCCTCCCCATTTTAATCCTTTTGTCATTAACTACTTGGATGAAGTAGTAGACAAAACAGACAAATTGGATTGGAGAGAAATGCATTCTTCGATTATTACAAGGTCGCTCCTACACGGGTCTTATCTTCAAATTAGGTGGAAGAATTTCAAAGACTAGGAGGAATGCATGCCCGATGAATGGAACTTCAGCATTGTATGCTCGATCCTCAAAAAAGGAGATCGCCTGAACTGCACTAACTACAGAGGTATAAGTCTACTTAACATAACCTATAAGATCTAGTCTGCCACCGTACTGTGTTTGAAGCCCTTCGTCAACATACTGATAGGTCCTTATCAGTGTGGCTTCAGAACCAGAAAGTCTATAGTCCATCATCGATCAAATATTCACCCTACGACAGATCTTGCAAAAGACCCAGGAACTTCAAATCGATACCTACTACCTTTTCATCGATTTCAAGGCCGCGTATGATAGCGTCGATAGAGACCAATTATATAGAGCCATGTCTAGTTTTGGCATACCAGAAAAACTCGTTCGCCTGTGTAAGATGACAATGGAAAACTCACACTGTCCCATGGTAGGAAAAACGGGCCCTTTTGAAGGTTTAAGACAAGGCGATGTGTTGTCAATTTGTCATGCGATTTCTTCAACATCATTCTTGAAAAGATTGTGCAAAGCTCCAACGTCTTTCAAAAATCCGTCCAGCTACTAGGATACGCAGACGACATTGACATAATTGAAAGAACACAGCGTGATGTTTGTGAGTCTTAAGACGAAGGCCAGGAAGATTGGTCTAGCGGTTAACGGGGGCAAGACCAAGTTAATGCTGTCGACAAGAAAGGACTACCAACATCGACGTCTTGGAGCAAACGTCAACATAGGTAGATACATATAATTTCAAGGTAGTTAAGGACTTCGTCCGCTTTTCACTTAGACAACAACAATAGCGTTGAAATCAAACCAAGAATAACTCGTGCCAATCACTGATTGTTTGGACTTAAAAGGCAATTGAGTAATAAAAGTCCTCTCCCGAGAAACTAAAGTGAAACTGTACAAAACCCTCATCATCGCGGTCCTCATTTATGGTGCAGAGACATGGACCATGACAACATCTTATGAAAACGCTTTGGGTTGCTTTGAGAGAGAGTGATTTTTGGTCCTGTCTGCATTGCTGGAGAATGGAGACAAAGATTCAACCAAGAACTGTACGAGCTGTACAGCGACACTGACCTAGCCAGAAAAGTTAAGGTCCAACGACTTAGATGGTTGGGTCATCTTGAGCGAATGGAAAATAAAAAACTAAGTGTAGCTTCTACTGCAAAGCTAAAAGTAGAGCGATGCTATTCCTTTTGTTATGCTACAGTGCCTTGCATAAGCATAACCGCACCCGGAAAAATGCATTTAAAAGAAAACCTACAATAGGAGTGACTCCTTACTGTTTTTTTATTGCGTTACATCACTGATGATTAATGAAGCAAACTGAGAAGAAAATTAAGTACCGTTATTTCCTCTCCTGGTGTTTAAATTAAATTTAAAAAACAACAATGCCACGTGGTACGCATTTAAGCGAAATTGAAAAAGGTAAAATCTTGGCTTTTCGGTCAAGCGGCCTAAGTCTTAGGGCTATTGAAAGACGAATTTCACGATCGGATCGTGTCGTTCGAAATTTTTTAACACATTCAGAATCTTATGGGAATAAAATAAGACCCAGGCGTCCGCAGAAGCTGACACGTCGCGACAAGAGGCATTTAATCAATGCTGCATACAATTCGGTGCATTCTTTGCCGGAATTTCGTAATAAATTGGGTTTAGGAGTTTCGGTTTCAATCGTTTCTCGTCCTTTAAAAAGCAGTGGAGTGATTGTTCGGAGGAAAAATGGTGCCAGCTCCAAATTTAACAGCAGCCCACAAACAAAAAAGATTGGAATTTGCCCGCCAAAACATAAATCGGGATTGGAAAACCGTAAGTGACTTTCTATTAATCTACACTAAAATCTCGTTATTCCAAATGGCATACTGGAATGAATGTTTTTTATTAGGTTATTTTTAGTGATGAAAAAAAGTTTAATCTCGATGGACCAGATGGTTTTAGCGGATATTGGTACGATTTGAGGAAAGAGAAAAAGTTTTTTTCCAAGAGGAACTTTGGTGGTTTGGGGGGCCTTCTGCGAGCGTGCTAAGGTTGCACTTGCCTTCACCTCTACCAGAATGAACAGTTCTGACTACCTGACTTGGTACCTTATTTAAGACGATTTCGCCGAGTTGAGCTTGTAAGTCGTCAAAGTTTGGATTGGTTCGAATAGAAAAATAGTGGCCGTCACATTCTTCAAATTGCAACCTCATCGAAAATCTTTGGGGAACTCGCAAAATGTATGCTCGTAATAAGTAATTTACTAGTGTTGCTGAGCTGCGAGAGGCAGTTGTGACAGAATGGAACGCTTTAGACGACTCCATATTGAAAAATCTAGTTAATCGTATGCCAAAAAGAATTCTAAGATTGGTGGAAAATAGAGGCAACAAAATTGCATATTAATTTTTTGTTAAAAATGAATTTAAAACAAATAAAAAGCAAAAAACAATAAATGCGGTTATATTTTTGTAATACATAAAAATCTGTTTTTAATTTTTAAACACCAGGAGAGGAAATAACGGTACTTTATTTTCTTCTCAATTTGCTTCATCAGTGACGCAACTCAATAAAAAAAAGTAGTAAGGAGTCACTCCTATTGTAGGTTTTCTTTTAAATGCATTTTTCCGGGTGCGGTTATACTTATGCAAGGCACTGTATTTGTATGGGATTTTTGGTCTGGTTTCAACAGCATCCTAGGACCTCTGAACTAAATAAATTTCCCATTTTAAAATCTGAATAGAAGTTGCATATGTGTCCAAATTGGTGAAGAAGAAAAGATCTAAAAAAATGTTGTTTCCCAAATTTGTTTAAGTACAAAAGAAAAACAAAGATTGTTTTTATTCTTGGTAACAAATTTCCTTTTAATTTTTATTACCGCTATAATTTATAATATATCGAAATTACTCTACTATTTACAAGACGAAAAATGTTAGCATCCCTCTAGATTTTGTTCTTTTCAAGTGTAAAACAGAGAATTACTGTTAACTTTGTGCATGACCGAAGCATGCACATGACACCAATTCTATTATTGGTCTTAAGACAAACAAAATAAATGTCTGTCGGTGTTCTGTACATGCTTATCTATTTGACAAACTTATTAAATGCTTTCTTAAAAAAAAAAAAAAACAGAGAATATGAAATAACGAGGGATGTAGCTTAAAGGGGCAAAGTCTTTTGTGGCTGGCGGGTGAATATAAGAGGAGATTTAGTTGAAGTGGAACTTAAACTGGAACGGAGAGTCATGGTGGAAGTGATTGAATGGGCTACCACCGCCACGGAATCCCTGTTGTCCACCCTCTGGGTCCAGAGGATCTTCGCCATTGTCGAACTGTCTTCGTTTCTCAGGGTCTGTGAGTACTTCTTTGGCTGCCGCTATGTCAATGAATTTCTTTTCCGCAACTTTCTTCTCTTCGTCTCTAAAATTATCTGGATGCCATTTCTGTGCAGCTTTCCGATAGGCTTTGGTAATTTCTTGTTTATTGGCATTTCGTTTAACTCCCAAAATTTTGTAATAGTCTCGTCGTTCGGATTGCTTTTGCAGTCTCTTGGCTTTTTCAACACCATCCTTGGCACGTTGAAGGCTTTCATCGATTTCCAGGGCTGCCTGGAAGTCCCGTATGGCATCGTCGTACATTTCGGCTCCGATGTATGCATCGGCGCGATCACAGAGTATTTGTGCATCTTTCATAACTTCCAGGGCTTGATTGCATCTGGATATTGCTTTTGTGTGCTCTTCGTTTTGTGTGAGACACCCGCACAATAGCTTTTTAGCCTCGAAAATGATCATGTCTTCTTCTTTCTCCAGGTTTAGAACTGATTCACCTGAAGCTATGCAATCGGCATAACGTTTTTCTTCCTTGGCCGCTTCAGCATTGGTCAATGCTTTTTCCACTTTGCGCAACTTTTTGTACAGAGGAAAACAGTCTTTGTGTTCAGGATCAAGCTTAAGACATTCTCGAATTTCCTTAAGTGCACTCGTGGCGTGCCCAATTCGATAGAGCAGCTCGGCCAGTCGGAAATAGCCATCTGTGCTGTCTTGTGTGAGTTTGTTTACCGAACGCAGGTCAGATATCGCAGCTAGGTAGTCGTTTTGAGCAATATAGGCATCAGCTCTAGTCTGTCGATACACCGTCGACCAAGGTGAGATCTCTAGTAACTGTGTCAATAGAGTTATCGCAGAGCGATAGTCTCCACGAGACATTAAATCTGTAACTAATGCCCATTGTTCTCCAGCAGGAGCAATGCGAGAATAATAGTCGTTGGCAACTTGATTGTAAGGATCTTCGTGGAGCTAAAAAGGAGGAAAGTTTAATTAAGGAACAATTGGAAAAAATAAATATCTTCAGACGTACAACGTGCGAAAAGTCTTCCGCAGCCAATAGGTATTCCCCTGATTTCATGAAAACAGTACCCCTCTGGAGTCGGGCAGCTGTGAAGTCTGGTTTGAGTTCAAGGACTCTGGCGAAATCTTGAATTGCAAATCGCGTCTTGCCCAGTGCAAGGTATACCGTACCTCGTTTAAACAAGGTCAAATAATTATTTGGATCACCCTCTGCAAATAATTGACAAAATTCTTACAAAATGTACTTTTATTTACAAACACCAATTAACTCACCAACAGCTGCATGATAGTGTGTTAGGGCGTCTGCTAGTTGTCCTCTGGCTAGAAATTCTTTGCCCAATTCCAGATGGTTTTCGATGTCTGCACTTTTGGCAGCTTTTGCACCTACGCAAGAAAGATATTACCAAACCTGTTAAGCAAAGAAGTCGATGGTAGAAATTAGGAAATAGCTCACCATCTAAAAATAATTCCAATAGCAGCATTATCACACAAGCAGCTAGTTTTCGGTCTCCCAATGGAGAAATATCACTTAAAAGAAAGGCGCTCATATTTTTGTTAATTATATTTTGGCTTCAAAAACACTAAAGTATGATATAGTTTGTACAGATATTTATTGTTTAAAACATAATTTTTGATATTTTAACACAACTTTTCGATTGGTTTTGATATCAAAAAATTCTTCGTGACGAGTATTTTAGATATTTTCTGCAGCCGCTTTGGATGATATATTTTGACACACGTCAGATATTTTTGTTGGAAGAATTATATAGCAGTTTTGTACAGGAGTGAAAGAGGAAGATAGTTTTATTTGGTAAGAGATGGAATAAAAAATAATGTGGGTCACTCTGATTGGTGGACCAATTTTCGACATCTGACGTTTAAGGTCGAGTGCACATTTGTTTGTTTTTATTAAATTACAAGTGATTTACACACAACAGCTAAGTTCGTATTTCTTTTTCTTGTGCTGCTGAATTTGAGTCACCCAGCGGCCACACGAGAAAGTTCTGGCATAAAATTAAATATTTTACTCACACATTCAATCTTTTTGTACTTGCTTTAGTACTGGCCAGTCAACTGGCTTGCGAATTTTGAAGCCAATAAACGAACAAGTAAAAAGACGAGAGTTTTAATTTCTTTTTTTTTTGTTGGCAACATCTTCGAAATTCAAAATTGGATATTAAAAGCGGGTAAACTTATAAAAAGTGTTCAAATGGAAAAAAATATGTGAACTTGCAAGCTAGTTTACTAGCAAGTTGCTTGCCACCTACGTCACGCAAAGTACACCGATAGAGATTTGACAAATAAAATATGTATGCTTGCTGGCCAGCACTTGCTCGTGTCGCCGGGTAAAACTCATGTTAAAATACATTTCTTCATGATAAATTAATAATATTAAAATGTCACTCGAAATTTTGTAACTATCAGTTCAAATTCTAACATTGGATAGAATATTATTCATCTGCCAACACTAACATTCTTCAATCTGAAGCTGTTTTCTCACCATTTGACAGTTAAAGTGAAGAAAAAAAAACTTAATTCTAACCTCAATGAGCCCGTATGGCGTATAGGAAAGTCGCAAAACAACGAAAATTCTCGCTCGCTCAATTAGGTCCGCTCCGTTACGTTAATTATAGTTCTGGCTTTATACTACGTTCCCACTGAGCACAAAATTGCTCAACTTCAATTGCTTCAATTTCAAAATTAAGAAAAGTGCGCCGTTCCATTCCTTATAGAAAAGTCGAGATTTGTTCTTAATCTACTTCTCTAAATGTCGTGATTAGCGTTAGTTGAATCAGCATATATGAAAAAGAAAACACATAAATGCGCTCATTGAACAGACCTAAGTGCCTGTGGCTACACGGCGATTTTTCAATCGCCTAACGAGTGTGTAAACAAAAACAACAACCGTCTACACCGTGATTCTTGATCTGTCAAAAAAAAAAAAATCCAAAATCCAAGGAAGTATTGGTCAAAAACTCAAAAACCAAAAATCGTTCTTAAAAATAGAGTGGCGCGACAGCTCGTTCTTGAAACTTTATTTTTTAAATTTAAAGATGGCCCTTCGAAGTTTATCAATATTAAATTTATTAAAACCCAAAAATAATGTTCTTAATAACCTGACTTATCCTGGATTAAAATCTATCAAGGTTCATATAAATCTCTCATAGTATTCTTGCTTATTTTCAGATCAACTGTTTCTAACCTAAAATCTTGTGGACATAATTTAATCTGTTAAATAATTTGTTTACTACTTAAAAACGACTAAACTTTGATTTTGCAATCAGATTCCTTACAGTAGTGAAGTTACAGTGCAAGCAGTTCCAATGGCTGTCAACAAACAAAAAGTAAGCAAAGCCATGAAAGCCTATCTACAGCGGGCCCAAGAGCATGATCAATTCATGAAAACACAACACATCGAATACGAAATAGGTAAAAGACACTTGGCCAATATGATGGGTGAGGATCCTGAAACGTTCACCCAGGAAGACGTTGATGTAGGGCAAAATCACAATATCCTTTCCAGCCAAATGCACTGACAATTATTTATCTTAACAGAATGCAATTGAATATCTATTCCCATCTGGAATTTATGATAAACTGGCCAGACCGGCGATGAAAAGCCCAGAACAAGTATTTCCCGCACGAAAGGCAGCTGAGTTTGATGAAACTGGACGTCCATTCCACAGTATGTTCTATACTGGTCGACCTAACTTTTTCAAACTACTTTATGTAAGCTTCATATTCTTGGTTAAAGAAAATTAAGATAATATTAATCGTTATTTATTTTTAAGGATATTGTTGAGGAGATCAACAAACTGAACGAGATGGAAGAAAGAATGACGCGCCGTGGAACAAAAGCCGATGCTGAGCAAAAAGTGTAAGTTTCTCAAAATATCCGCAAATAGTATTCTTAAATGGAAGAGTTAAATTTCAGTGATCTGACTGGGTTCCAATGGATACCAAAAGAACAATTGGAAAAGCAACTTGTTGAAATGATTGCTGACATTGAATACAACAACTTTGTCAATGCGATGGATCGTCTGGTTGCTCATCCCTTTTCATACAAACGCAAAGATTTTATTTATAAATATACAAAGCCTTTGTTGGATCAGAGCAAGCAGCCAGAAGTACCAAAACCAAAAATTGATGAACAGGGCAGACAGTTTATCACAACTTATGGTAATTTATCCTAAATTTGTATCCTTGCAATATTTTAATACTTGGATCCTTGTCTCTAGAATGTTTAAGAAAAAGAGCTCGTGCAGATGTAACACTACGGCTTCCCGGCACTGGTCAGATAAAAATCAATGGTCAAAATATCACATATTTTGAACATGCCCAATGTAGAGAACAGGTAAGTCAGTTTTAAGTGTTTGTGTATGCTATAGAGGAAGAAAACTGAAAACATCCTAACAGTTTTTCGAGTAAATAGTTTGAAGAAGAGACAAAATTTCCAACATTTAATACATCTACATTTTAAGATTGCACTCGTCTTCGTCGGGTAGCTTTCTATGATCAAAAGTAAAATGGTTTATCTTAGTCATGGATATGGTCACAAATGTTAGTCTTCGGAGCGGAATTTCTAGACTCACATTAACAAATCCGCTGGTCTGGATAGCACCTACGCTATTGTTATGAAGAGGTTTTCTTCTATGCTCCTGTGCAGTACTCATTCCAAGCAGAAATTAAAATATATTCCCATCCATACTTTAACGAGGCGAGTGACCTTCTCTTCTTTAAGTACCAGCCATTTGCTCTTTTGTCCCTACTTTCGAAGGAAACTGATTTATTTTCAGCGCAAGAGATATCCCGGGAGCTTATTAAAAAACGGCATTAAGACTTTAGGAGCAATTGATTCACTAGTGACTAGTGACGGAACAACGAAAATATTTACATACATGGGCCTTGATTTCGTTTGTTATAACCAAATTTATATTGCTCTTGTCTCGGAACACCTTCCGAATGAAATATTGAATTGGAGAGTATCAAAGGAACATTCATTCTCCGACCATCTATACATCCAATTCACCATTATCGAAGAAACCCCAAATCCAATCCAATTCCAATAGATCTGGTCCATATGCTCCAGCGATGGAGAGAAGTAAAGGTAGCGGGCAAGTGCTCGCATGCCAACCCAAAAGATTTTAGATCTATTAGTCTATCATAAGTGATTCTTAAAACTATGGAACGATTGATCGATATCCATTTACCTAATAGCATTGATAAGAGACAATCTATGTCTCAGCATGCTTACTGCAAATGGAAATCGGTAGAAACAGCTCTGCATACTCTGGTAAAAACTATCGAACACTCCCTAGAGCAAAAGGAATACACTTTGGTTGCTTTTCTGGACATTGAGGGCGCTTTCAATAATGTTGACACATCTGCTATGACGACCCTGAACGTCGAATAGTCACTCTGTGAGCTGATTAATCTAATGCTAAAAAGCAGGATCATCAACTTTAAGATGGAAGATTTTTGTACGAGCACATCTGTCAGCAGAGGCACTCCGCAACAAAGTGTTATGTCCTCTCTCCAGTAGTACATAGTAGCTAACGAACTACTAATATCCCTCGAGAAGGGAGTCCACGCAGTGATTACGTATGCAGATGATGTTGCTATCGCCATCACGGTAAAAGATCCTAATACCCGGAGAGACGTCTTCCAAAACCCACTTAATACGCTAAATAGATGGGCTGATTAAAGCATGCCCGATGAATGGAACCTCAGCATCGTTCATCGATTTCAAGGCCGCGTATGACAGCGTCTATAGAGACCAACTATATAAAGCAATGTCTAGTTTTGGCATCCCAGAAAAACTCATCCGTCTGTGTAAGATGACAATGGAAAATTCACGCTGTTCCATCATGGTCGGGAAAAACCTAACGGACGCTTTTGATGTCAAAAAAGGTTTTAGACAAGGCGATGCGCTGTCATGCGATTTCTTCAACATCATTCTTGAAAAGATTATGCAAAGCTCCAATGTCAACACCAGATGCACAATCTTTCAAAAGTCCGTCCAGCTACTAGGATACGCAGACGACATTGACATAATTGGAAGAACACAGCGTGATGTCAGTGGAGTGTTTGTGAGCCTTGAGACGGAGGCCAGGAAGATGGGTCTAGCGGTTAACGAGGGCAAGACCAAGTTAATGCTGTCTACAAGAAAGGACAACCAACATCGACGTCTTGGAGCAAACGTCAACATAGACAGATTTAACTTCGAGGTAGTTAAGGACTTTGTCTACCTGGGATCCGCTATCAACTCAGACAACAACACCAGCGCTGAAATCATAAGAAAAATCACTCTTGCCAATCGCTGCTTCTTTGGACTTAGAAGGCAATTGAGTAGTAAAGTCCTCTCCCGAGCAACTAAAGTGACACTCTACAAAAACCTCATCATCCCGGTCCTCATGTATGGTGCAGAGACATGGACTATGACAACATCTGATGAAAACGCTTTGGGCTGCTTTGAGAGAAAAATTCTTCGAGTGATTTTTGGTCCTGTCTGCGTTAATGGAGAATGGAGGAGAAGATTCAACCAAGAACTGTACGAGCTGTACAGCGACACTGACCTAGCCAGAAAAGTTAAGGTCCAACGACTTAGATGGTTGGGTCATGTTGAGCGAATGGAAAATAATGCTCCGGCTCGTAGAGTCTTCGAATCCAATCCGGAAGGACGTCGCAGAAGAGGAAGACCGCGACTCCGGTGGAGCACACAGGTGGTAGAGGACCTGAACCAACTTGGCGTGCGAAACTGGAGACAGTTAGCCAGGGACCGAGCTGGCTGGAGAAGTTTGTTGGGTGAGGCCCTGGTCCGACCTGGACTGTAGCGCCACCATAAGTAAGTAAGTAAGATGGGCTGATCAGTGTGGACTTAATATTAATCCTCAAAAAAACAGACCTCGTCCTTTTTACACGGAAAAACAAAATCCCAGTAATTGTACCTCCTTCAATAAAAAGTGCACAACCAATTTTTAGCAATGAAGGTCTGACATAAGACACAAAATTAAGTTGGAAATCTAACATTCAAGAAAGAGTAAAGAAAGCTACAGTAGCTTTTTCTCCTGCAAAAAAGCCATAGGAAGCAAATGAACTCTAACCTCTCATAACCTATTGGCTATATACATCAGTCATCCGACCAATACTCATGTACGGGGTTGCTTTGACAAACTCAGCAGCAGTGTTCCCAGATTGGCTATTTTTCAGGCCAAAATGGCTGGAAAAATAAAATTTGAAGGAAAACTAGGGTAAAAAATGTTAGGGGTTTAATGAGTTAAAATTTTGAATAACTGTTTTTTTTTTGGAGATTTTAAATTTTAAATTTTTTTACTGTTTAGATCTCACTTAATAGCCAAATTATTAAACACAGAATAGCGATAGATCAACCCTTATTCCGTGAACTAAGTGAAAATTCTATTAATAAAATAAAATTTCTCTTAACTGATTTTTTTTTCTTCTAATACAAATGTGGGGGGATTTTGATTCGGGTTTGGAGAGGATTTGAAAAATGTATCAACTTTTTTGGGTGCCGGGCCACAGACTTACTTACTTACTTATCCGGCTCACAATTCATGAAGGAGCTCGGCCTGAGATATTGCAGCCTTCCATCGTGAACGGTCCTTCGCATGCACTCTCCAGTCGCCTTAACCAAGTGCTCTGGCATTTGCAGTGACTTAGTCCTTGTACTGTAGGTTTGGTTTTCCCTGTCGTCTCGAATCTGGGGGGATGAGAAGACTTTCTTGGCTGGAGCGTTGCCGTCCATTCGCTCTATGTGGCCGAGCTAATGTAGTCGTCTTTTCTTGGTCTTCTGGACTACATCCACATCTTGGTACAGCTCGTAAAGTTCGCTATTGAACCTTCTTCTCCATTCGCCATTATCGCATACGGGACCAAAAATCCGTCCAATAATTTATCTTTCGAAAGTGCCCAGTATCAATTCCCCTTCTTTACAATATATCGTCCAACACGGCGCCGTAGAGGAGTTTTGAATCCAGTTGCCAAACCGAAGCAGCAGCGGTTTGAGGTGTCGTTTGTGGGATCCATGTTTGTTCCAAGGTAGGTGAACTCTTTAACTACCTCGAAATTGCTGCTACCAACAGTGACGTTTTGTCCTAGCTGGTGAACAGTTGTTGCTTTGTGTGTTGATAACATGTAGTTTGTTTTGTGAAAATATCGTCGAGGCAATGCTGTCCATTAAATCAGGTGCGGTAGGCATAGATAGGATCAATCCGAAGTTCTTGAAAATTGTACTTCCTCATATTCTAAAATACTTCACTCATTCATTTAAAAATAAATAGGGTGGCGCGACAGCTCTTGAAGAGCCAAGGCCTAAGTGGCTTACTTTCATCAACAATTCTCTGGGTGCGTGTGAAGAATTGAGGGGACCTACAATTTTACGCCGATTCCGAACGGCCAAGCTGAGAAGCACTTTTTCATGACAGATGATACTATTTGGAAATTTCGTCAATTCTTCGCAAGAGGCAGTGTCCGTGAAAGATGAAATAAAAACTTTGGGCCCCAGTAGGATTCGAACCCATGACGTTCTGCTTAGCAGCCCACGCACCTAACCACTAAGCTACGGACACTACCACTCATTCATTTAATTCTATATTAAACAGTTCTGAGTATTCGAGAATATGGAAATATGCTAAGATTCTTCCTATCCCTAAGACTTTAAACGGTGCTATTGCTATCCTACCATTCCTATCTAAAGTCTTCGAAAAACTACTTTTAAAACAGATGCAAGGACACCTAATATACAATAGCCTGCTAGATACAAACCAATCCGGGTTTCGTGTAAAAAGAAGCTGTAAAACGGCGCTTTTACTTGCTGTTGATGATATAAGCAGAGAGCTGGACATGAATCGTGCTACATTCTTAACGTTGCTAGATTTTTCAAAAGCGTTCGACACTGTCGATCACTTAGTGCTGTGCCAAAAACTTAAGTATGATCTCTTTTCTACACTCATACTTATCTAATCGACAACAATGCGTTGCAGTAGGAAATCAGACATCTTCATTTCTGACAGTCCCAGCAGGGGTCCCTCAGGGTTCTATTCTTGAACCTCTGTTGTTTTCACTTTACGTTAACGAGGTTCCTCGACTGTTTAAATCTTGTAAAGTTCATATATTTGCTGATGACGTCCAATTATACTTGGACACTCCTGTAGATAACATAAGAAATGCTATTGCTAATGCTAACTATGTTGATGAGGATCTAGTAGTTACACAACAAGAATAAGAAAAAACTTACAATTTAACAATTAGATTTAAAAACAATTTAAAAATACAAAAAATAACGCTTCTTATTAAGAAGTTCAGCCTATAACTACAAAAAAAAAGAGAAAACTTTTATGAGGAAACAAGGGAGCAGTATACAGATGATATACCCTGTGTGTCTTGCTTGGAGGTGTGTTTTTCCATCGAAATCCGGAGAATGACCCTTCTCTATTAAATTAAATTGTTAAATTGTAAGTTTTTTCTTATTCTTGTTGTCCATAATATTGTACTATGTGTTTTGTATTTCATGTGCAATAAAGTTCCCCTGAGGAAGGCAGCAACCCCTGCCAAAACGTCGGGAAAAGCGAATGTAACAACCTTTTGTTTCATTGCAACGATCAAAGTGGAAAAAAAGGCGATATACCAATATACATGAGTAAATATTTAGTGGTCAATACATTACCTGTGAATAACATCAGTTCAGTCTTGTTTTCGTTAGCTCCAGGTCCACATCTTGAGGCCCATTTGCTAACATTTTTAAGAGCTGTTTCCATGTTTTCACTGAGTACTGTTGGGCAAATCCCCGAATCAATCAGCACCAGTTCGTCGGCATACGCTTCTACCTTAACTTCACTACTATCAAGATTGGATAGGTTTTCGTGCAACACTAGAAGCCACAAAAGGGGAGATAGAACCTCGCCTAGGGGTATTCTTCTTTCGGCAAATCTAGTGAGTTGGCTGTTATCCATCGATTCTTGATTGACTCTGGTTCGGAGCATGAAGACAATTCAGCTAATAATATGCTCTACCAAATCTAATTTGGACAGTGCTACCCTGTTAGCTTCTGCGTGCACATTATTTAAGGCTCCTGCTACGTGAATAAAGGTGGCGAGGGTGTATTGTTTGTACTCTAGAGATCTCTCCACTGTACGTACTACTTCGTGTAGTGCCGTGCCCGTGGATTTGCCTTGTAAGGCTAGTATAATTAAAGTCTCGAGTCTTTTCCTGTTGGGTAATCTCTGCAGGAGGTTCACTTCTTAACTATCTCGACATTGTTTCTACCAACAATTACAATTTTCCTTTTGTTTCCATGTATATTTCAAACTTAAGAGCCAAAAGCCGCCTAGTAGCTAGCGCTCTACCATAATAACATGTTAATTTAATTTTCTCTCAGTCCTAAAGCACTACAGGAGACTGATTCGTGAATGGAAGGGCGATGAGAAAAAGATTCAGAATGAATGTGAGTGCATCAGTAGGGCAAGATCTAATTGCTACCATAGTTCCAATGCAGGGGCCTGATTATGGGATTCGCGGCGCGTTTTGCTAGCGACTTTGACATTTTTCAATTATTGCTTTCGTTTCGCCTTCTTCGTTTTGAATTCGACCAATTAACGAATTCGAAGGCGAATTCGGTAGCGAATTGAAATCCGACAGCTTTTTATTGGCGGATTCACAGGCGAAAGAGCGTTAATTACAGTGTTACCACATGGATTCTACAGTCAAAATGGACTCGTTTTTTCTTCCCTGACTCCGGGAATCATTTTTATCACGTCGGACTCGTTTTTTTGCAGACACAAATAGGTACAACTAAGAATTTTATATTTTGAAAAAAAAAAAAATAATCAAAAATTTAAATCGTTACATCTTGTCCTAAACGCTTGTATTTCGAACATTCAAACCATAAAATTAATTTCTTGTATGTTAAAAATTAAAAAAAGGAAAGAAAAAGAAATGATTACTGAAAGAGCTTAATGTTTTTTTTTTGTGTGTAACTCACTCGTTTTTCAAGCTTCTGGGACTCGAAAATATATTTCCCTGCGGCAACACTGTCAAGTATTATTAACTGGAATATTGGAAGAATTAGTCAATACAAAAGGGTCAAATCACTGGAATATAGGAAGATTTTTTTTCGCTCCGCCGCGAATTCGCTAATAAGGAAATACGGCGCGAGTCGAATTTGACAAGTCGAATTGAAAAAGATCCGCTGCGAATCCCATAATCAGTCCTCAGGCAATACTAAGCTCTTTTTAGCTTATTGATGATCTACTTTCCTAATGCTCACACTTTATTCTTCAGAGAATAGATTTTTGTGTTTCAGGATATTTAATTGTTAGCATTCCTCTTGCATCTAATTAGTTTATTCTGCCATTTCCTTTTAAAAGTAGATTGTGCGCTCCATCCAATCGCTTCTTCCTTAATTACTTACTTATGGTGACGCTACAGTCCAGGTCGGAACAGGGCCTCACCCAACAAACTTCTCCAGCCAGTTCGGTCCCTAGCTAGCTGTCTCCAGTTTCGCACTCCAAGATGGTTCAGGTCCTCTACCACCTGTGTGCTCCACCTTAGTCGCGGTCTTCCTCTTCTGCGGCGTCCTTCCGGGTTGGATTCGAAGACTCTACGAGCCGGAGCATTATTTTCCATTCGCTCAACATGACCCAACCATCTAAGTCGTTAAACCTTTACTTTTCTGGCTAGGTCAGTGTCGCTGTACAGCTCGTACTGTTCTTGATTGAATCTTCGTCTCCATTCTCCATTAACGCAGACAGGACCAAAAATCACTCGAAGTATTTTTCTCTCAAAGCAGTTTTCATCAGATGTTGTCATGGTCCATGTCTCTGCACCATAAATGAGGACCGGGATGATGAGAGTTTTGTAGAGTGTCACTTTAATTGTTCGGGAGAGGTCTTTACTACTCAATTGCCTTCTAAGTCCAAATAAGCAGCGATTGGCAAGAGTGATTCTTCGTTTGATTTCAGCGCTGGTGTTGTTGTCTGAGTTGATAGCGGATGCCAGGTAGACAAAGTCCTTAACTACCTCGAAGTTAAATCTGTCTATGTTGACGTTTGCTCCTAGACGTCGATGTTGGTAGTCCTTTCTTGTCGACAGCATTAACTTGGTCTTGACCTCGTTAACCGCTAGATCCATCTTCCTGACCTCTGTCTCAAGACTCACAAACGCTCCACTGACATCACGCGGTGTTCTTCTAATTATGTCAATGTCGTCTGCGTATCCTAGTAGCTGGACGGACTTTTGAAAGATTGTGCCTCTGGTGTTGACGTTGGAGCTTTGCACAATCTTTTCGAGAATGATGTTGAAGAAATCGCATGACAATGCATCGCCTTGTCTAAAACCTTTTCTGACATCAAAAGCATCCGTTAGGTTTTTTCCGACCATGATGGAACAGAGTGAGTTTTCCATTGTCATCTTACACAGACGAACAAGTTTCTCTGGGATGTCAAAACTAGACATTGCTCTATATAGTTGGTCTCTGTAGACGCTGTCATACGCGGCCTTGAAATCGATGAAAAGGTGGTAGGTATCGATTTGAAGTTCCAAGTCTGGGTCTTCTCCAAGATCTGCCGTAGGGTGAATATTTGATTGATGGTCGACTTTCCGGGTCTGAAGTCACACTGATAAGGACCTATCAGGTTGTTGACGAAGGGCTTCAGACGTTCACACAGCACGGCAGACAAGATCTTATAGGCGATGTTAAGGAGACTTATACCTCTGTAGTTGGTGCAGTTCAGGGGATCTCCTTTTTTGGGTATCGGGCATACGATGCTAAGGTTCCATTCATCGGGCATGCTTTCCTCTGACAAAATTTTGCAGATGAGCTGCTGCATATGCTCCTAACCAAATCATCTCCAGCTGCTTTGTACAGTTCGGCGGCTAGTCTATCTGCTCCAGCGGCTTTGTTCGACTTAAGTTTAGATATCGCTATCTTCACCTCGTCAAGGTCGGGTGGGTGGAATTGTTGGCCTTCCGCACCCAAATTGAATGGTTCTGTATTGCTGACGGAGGTTTGCTCGTCATCACCATTATACAGCTTGGAAAAGTGGTCTTTCCTTCCAATGGATTTAAAAATCGTTTGCAAAACACATCTTTCCTTCAAAATCTTTCGACTGAACTGTGCGCCGCGCCGCGCGCCGCCGGCCGGTCGGTGCCAAAGTACAAGAAAAACAACGAACCACTAATTTAATTTTTGTTTATTTGAAGTATAAATTCAAATTCTAATACACAGCCGTAATGCCGAACAAATTGTTTAATTACTTTTTTTTATTTGATAAAAATATTCATAAATGTAATACAATGTGCTTAGAATCTATTCAAATATTTTCTATTATGTATAGGAAGGTCGTAGTTATGTTTCTTTAGGTACTGATACATTTTTGCTTACTTGCGTAAAGGCTTCTTTAGTTTATTTTTTGTTCAATTTATTTAATACTGGCAACTTGATTCTTTGACAAATTCATTTTCTTAAATTATTTTTCTGTTGGTTAGAAATCACTAACAATAACTTATCTATCACCTTACTCGCCTGTTGGTGTTGCTGCATTAAAACTTGCTTGAGTTCCTGCACTTCTTGTGTCAAAAATTCAATGCGATCAGCATTATCGTCAATTTTTGATGTCAAATTGTTTAGATTTGTCGAGTTTTCAATGTCTCCATATTCGGGCGATTGACTGCCATTGTTGCTGTTGTATTTGTTTTTGTATGACAAATATGTAGCTGCCGAATTCTTTGCTGAAATTGTATGTCCGAATTGTTTTCTCAGCTTGCCCGCCTCGTATGCTTGCATTAGAATGTCACGAGGTAGGCGTTTTTCGCTAGGATTCAGTGGTTTCACACACAATACAACTCTATAGGCTAGCGGAGACACTAGTGCTGTGTAGTGCAACAAATTGCGCAACCATGTCGGTAGATAACCATTGAATAGGGCCGATTCGATGTATGAAATAAGTTTGGTTTGACGAACAAGTTTGGAGAGGCCAGCAGTTTTTTTGAGTCCTTGAATATCATGAACGGCAATACCAACCAGCAGATTCATAAGAATTATCGTAACGAAAAGAAGAAAGAGAACAAATGTTATCTGAGCACTTATTTCGAGGAGAAATGGTGGGTCCTTTCCGTCCGGGTCGTTGATGAGAAGCGAAAGATCCTGCTCTCCGATCATCATCACTAAAACTGAAATAAATCCCATAAATGGATTAGCGAACGACGAAGATGACGGAAAGATCACACAAAAACTGATGGTAAACCCGACAAGCATGCATGAGTAGGCCATAAAGAGCTTGGCAAATTCTCCCTGTACACGGGTGTACATGGCTACATAGACGTCGAACACTGGTAGCTGACCAATCATAAGCATCAGATTTGTCCAGCCTAACAGTACGGCAAATGCTCCTATGTGATTTTGAAATGTGTACGTCTGCTTTGTGTAGATGTAAGAAATAATGAAGACACTCGTTATGACAAACCATTCCATAATATTCTCTACTTGCATCACATAGTGTTTGAATGACGAATAACCTGTTATGCCGTAGACCTTTCGAAATATCTCCACTATGGTGATGGCAACTAATACCCACCATTGCATTTCCATGACAAATGGATTATTGCGAAGCATATCTCCGAGAATCGATTGTTTTTGACAGAGTTCCTGAGCTTGAATGGTTGTGTTATCATCTTTGCTGCCATTATAGCAGTTGTGTGCGAGTGCAGTCAGGACATAGAGGGTAAGAAATAAAACAAATGTGAAACAAAATATAAGTCGACCAATGTAGTATTTGCGAATTTTGCCCCACTTAATATATAGGAACGCTGAGCAAAGAGGATGTTCGAGGATCTCCTTCTGTCCCTCATCAACAAATGTATTCAGATAGCTGATTTCACGCGGATGACAGTGTTGGAGAAGCTGTCGAAAGTCCAGCTCAAGTTCAACTTCTCGATTCACCGGATCCTGAGAATGATGCAGAGTGATGGCGGCATCTAGTTTTTGTCTAATCATTGCTACCGATGCAGGAGTCTTTCTTGTTATCACATTCAAAGCAGATGTGCCTTTCTTTGATTTTGTCGTTACATCCGCTCCGTGAAAAATTAACATTTCAACACACTGAGCTAGTCCATCCAAGGCAGCCAAATGAAGTGCTGTGAATCCATAGATATCCTTATGGTTGACATTTGCACCCCATGATATGAGTGTCTCGAGAATGTCATAAGCATTTTCAGACTTTCCCACAGCTGCATGCAATGGAGTACGATGATCAAAGTCTTCTGCATTCGGATCGGCATTGCCATTGCGCAGAAGCGATTCAACACATTCTAAACTTGATGTTCTCGCTGCCAAATGAAGAGCCGTAAAGCCTCTATGGTTCTTTAGTTTTGCATCAGCACCTTTGGACAAGAGTAAATCTACACACTCAACATTGCCCTCATCTGCTGCTAGATGTAGGGCTGTCGATTCTTTTTCACGAATACAAATACGAACGTTTGGATCTGCATTCGGGGCATTCAAAAGAGCTTCCAAACACTGTGCATTGCCCAAATCGGCAGCCAAATGAATTGGGTTCGTTCCGTTTGGTTTCAATGAATTCACATCAGCTCCTTCGGTTATGAAAAAATTAAGACATTCCAGAGCATTCGCTCTAACCGAACAATGCAGTATAGATTCTTCACAATTTGGTTTATTAGTGTCAATGGACATAATGGCTCCACTACTGATGAGCATTTTAGCAGCTTCTTTTGAATTACCAAAAGCTGCACAATGCAGCGGAGTATAACATTTCTGTTGTTGATTGACATTCATTCCTTTTTCTATAAGAAAACTCAATGACGATAGACAACCACTGAAAGCGGCCAAGTGCAAGGCCGAAATTCCATTGACATCGCAAAAATTCAAATCGGCACCGATTTCGAGGAGTCCCTCTAGTAAATCCCAACGCTTCAAAAATGCAGCCCACAGAAAGCTGAAATTCTTTTCCGTCTTGGAAGCTGTATCAAAGTGTTTGGCGACATTTTCTGCTACCACATTGCCTTGCTCGATTTCCTCCAGAAAACGTACTCGACCCGAACCGTTTTTCATTTGATCAATTAAACTAATGCGCAGTGTATCAGTGCAAATTTGTACACTTAATTCACTGGCGGGCTCCTCAAAACTATCATACATGCTTGGTGCACTTTCGGCTGGTGGAGATGGACCACATTCCATATATTCAAATTGTCCAGCAGCTGGATACTGAGCTTCTAACATTGCTTCGGTGTTATTTCGCCATCTTACCATCAAGTTGGGCGGAACCGTTTTGAATCTATATTATGCAAATGAAATTAAAAAAAAAAAAAAAACAGATCAGTATGATAATAGTATGTAAGTAGTATGCATATGGTTTTTGTTTTGTTACTCAAAACTCGAATTTTCTCGAAAAATGCTTTCTAAAGCTAAGGATACAGAATTGGAAGATCTTACAATATCCGCCGAATTTTCATTGCAAATGTTCACATATTTTCTTCCAATTATATTTTTTAAAAGTGACAGAAAAAATGAGCAAATTTTACAGTTTATCCAGGAGAGATAGAGATCACAGGCGATGTTTGTGGGATGCATTTAGTGCGGAGTATAAGAATCCCAAAAACATAGTTTGGCAAGACGTTGGGGGCGCGTCACAACCGAACAACCTTTAATTGTAACCTGAAAAAGGTTTTTTGTATTAATCTCAAAATGCCTACTGTAAGGGCAGATCGGTGGAAACGGTGTTAGACACCTTAGAACGCATCATTAAATACTCCCTCCATGATAAAGAGTTCATTATGGTTGTCTTCGTTTACATAGAAGGTGCTTTTAACAACGTGGAAACATCTGCAAACACATCGGTGTTGGCATTGAACATAGAGCGTTCGCTTGGTGAATTAAATCATAAAATGCTCACTAGCAGAATAATTAACGCCAAACTAGGTGGCTCTTCTGTTATTTATCAGTGCAGTGCGGCGTACCTCCGTAAGGCAGTGTTCTCTTCCCTTTGCACTGGAATCTGGTAATAAACGAAATTCTAACTAGTCTAGATGCGGAGTGATTGACTACGCGGACCGATCCGATTTGGTTCTATTCCCCAGGAGCTGAATGGTTGGTTTTATATACGGCCTGCAACCCTATATTACAAACTGGTTATACACGTCTGTAATAATCAGACCGATTCTACTTTTGAATGTGATTGTAAAATGGACTGACTTACACGTAAAAACAAATGGCCTCAGCTTGCCAAGTACAAGTGGATCACTTCGTACACAGACTATACCATCCCCCAACAACAGGTCGACAGGAACTTCTAGACTTCCATACCTTCCAGATCTTTCTGAGGGGGGGATAGGGCATTCAATTTCTATACGGATGGATGAACTTTTGCCCGATTAAAGAAGTCTTGTCCTGGCTTAAAGAAAGAGTTTTCTCAGATAGTAAGACAGCTATCATATCCCTGAACAAAATCAATAACGGTCAAAAACTGTCGATCGTCTCTAATGGAGATGGCGCAACGCTTTAACATTCACCTCTACTTGGTGCCGGGCCATAGAAATATTCCACGAAACTACAAAGCCGATGAACTCGCAAAAAAGGAAACAAAACTATCCACTCTACCACGTTGGCATACCAATCGCTACCTGTAAATTTGTGTGCAGCAAGATACTATAAACAGGTGGAGCAACATAACCCATCTAGGTGTCACAGAACCATTAAATTTCCAACAATTCCACCCACCCTACATTGACGAAGTGTAGATAGCGATATATAAACTTAAGTCGAACAATGCCGCTGGAGCAGACGTTCTAGTCGCCAAAATGTACAAAGCAGCTGGAGATGATTTGGTTAGGAGCATGCACCAGCTCATCTGCAAAATTTGGTCGGAGGAAAGCATGTCCGATGAATGGAACCTCAGAATCGTATGCCCGATCCTCAAAAAAGGATGTCCCCTGATTTGCACAACTACAGAGGTATAAGTCTCCTTAACATCGCCTATATAAGATCTTGTCTGCCGTGCTGTGTGAACGTCCTTATCAGTGAGGCTTCAGACCCGGAAAGTCCACCATCGATCAACTATATAGAGCAATGTCTATGTATCTATGATGTTTTGGCATCCCAGAAAAACTCATCCGTCTGTGTAAGATGACAATGGAAAACTCACCCTGTTCCATGGTCGGAAAAAACCTAACGGACGCATTTGATGTCAAAAAAGGTTTTCGACAAGGCGATGCGCTGTCATGCGATTTCTTCAACATTCTTCAAAATATTGTGCAAAACTCTAACGTCAACACCAGAGGCATAATCTTTCAAAAGTCCGTCCAGCTACTAGGATACACAGATTTAATTGACATGATTGCAAGAACACAGCGTGATGTCTGTGGTGCGTTCGTGAGCCTTGAGACGGCTTCTGTATAGAAGCTGCATGGATTACGAGGAGGAGGAAACAATTCTTCACCTACCTGCCCGGCACTGCCCCATAAATGTAGAATTCACTTAGGAGAATTCTTTTATTTTTAAAAAATCTCCATAAAACAACTCCACTATAACATCTATTTTCTAAATACTCTGAAATCCAATTTATTAAATTGGAGTTAACACTTTGGCTTCTCGGTTTTACAAAAGTGCTGAAAACAAAAACTTGTTAGTCGAGAAATAAAAGAAATCTTTGTCCATTGTGCAGAGCATAGCCTCAACCTGGACACCTGATTCTCAATGGGCACAATACCTGAGGCTGAGACTGAGGACTGACAGCAACAAAAATGGTTACAAAAGCTTTCAAGCAAAGCATTTGCTTTACTCGAGCAAGGAAACACAAACACTACGAGATTTCCGTAATGATTATTAGAGGGAACAAAGTCAAATGCAGTAGTGTCCGTAGCTTAGTGGTTAGGTGCGATGGCTGCTAAGCAGAACGTCGTGGGTTCGAATCCTACTCGGGCCCAAAGTTTTTATTTCATCTTCGTGACACTGCATCTTGCGAAGAACTGACAAAACTTCCAAGTGTATCATCTATCATGAAAAAGTGCTTCTCAACTTTGCCGTTCGGAATCAGCGTAAAATTGTAGGTCCCCTCAATTCTTTACACGCACCTAGAGAATTGTTGATGAGAGTAAGCCACTTAGGCCTTGGCTCTTCAAGAGCTGTCGCGCTACTCTATTTATTTTATTTTAAAGTCAAATGCGATCAAACTTAGTGTTGATTGGAGAGTAAAGGTTGAGTTTCAGAACACGCGGATCAAGAAACCCAAGAAATATTTCGAAGAATTGTGTGAAGACGAAAGCCTTTGTGATGGAGAAGCACTTTTCCGGGTAAATATTTTCCATGGATGTCTTGATATTATTTGCAATCAAATATTAAATCGATTTGAAAGTTTGAGGAACGTTATCAAAACTTTTATCAAGAACTCTGCAGGGAAGCTTCCAACACTTGCTGGGGACATAATTCTTTATAATTTTGACAGTTTAGTCACTATGCCCGAAAAAAGCTGCTGCTTTACCTCGACTCTTGAAGAGCGATGTTGAGAACTTCATAAGTCAGACGTGTCGAATATATTTTTTTCTGTAATAAGCGGCAAGCATGAAAAAGATCTCCTACTTGGTAGTAATATCAGATTAGATTCAAAACTATCTTTATGCTTTGTGGTCGCATTAGCAGATTTATCTGCTTCATTGGCTGCAGCCTGTTGCGACTCCTGAACACATCCAGAATTTGCACAATCCATATTAATACTACAACGAAGACGACGAGACGATGCGATGGATAGGACAATAGGATCAGATTAAATCCCGGCAACAACGGACGGTTCTTCACAAATTGGGTATTAGATAAGGTTCTTGCCAACTACATCGTCCAATTTTCAATTGGAAGACAAATTTTCATTTACTTATAGTTCAGAAGAATCTTAAACGTATTTATGTATTTCTCTAAACAACGAGAATTGATTAAATGGATAAGGGGTTGCTCAAAATATGAGTTGAGAAGGATTGGACGCTTGAGCTATTTTTTACCATTTTTTTTTTCGGGAGATCAGGTGATGTTTGTGGGACGATGACGATTTGCAGAGTATAAGCTTCCAAAAAACACAGTTTGGATCAGTAACAGCACTGGTCATACTACTATCTTAGACAACTTCGGACCTATCCCAGATCACTTAGACTATAAGACCCCAAAATGGTATTCGATAACAGCTTCCAAGTTTCAATTCCTTCAAGATCTTCTTGGGAAGAAGAGAGACTCCAGGAAGACAATACGATACACTTCTATACAGGCGGTTCAAAGACCGATTACGGCGTTGGAAGTGGTATCTATTCGAAACAACTGAATCTCAGTCTAACATATAGACTTCCCATTCACACTAGTTCCAGGCAGAAGTAATGGCGATTAAAGATGCACTATCCTGGCTCAAAGAAAACGTTATATCTTGCAAGGATATACGAATCTTCTCGGACAGCCAAGCCGCTCTCAAATCTCTCGCGTCTGTCTCCACAAACTCCCAAATAGTCCACGACTGTCGATCATCTCTGAATGAGATGACGGACCAGTTTAATATTCACCTCAATTGGGTGCCGGGCCACAGAGACATTCCGGGAAATTGCAAAGCCGATGAGCTCGCCAAAAACAAAACACTTCTACCTACTGTTAGACAAAGACATAAAATAGGAACACCACTTGCTACATGCAAATATCTTCTCAAACAATATACTCTAGAATCAACAAATGCTAGATGGTCACAGGGGACCACCTGCCTAGCAACCAAACAAATATGGCCAAGCATAGACCTGAAACGGTCCAAAAACTTGATCTACCTACAAAATATAAGCTCTAATGGAGTCATAACAGGACACTGCCTCATAGGTAGACATGCTTTGAGGCTTGTTTATGTTCATTACTTTCCCATGAGTAACTTCTTTAGTGGTATCACAACGGACCCTTGGGGTCTAAGTGAGTCAAGAACAACTAGACAGCCACTCTAACCTAACCTAACCTAAGACATTGGTTTGCGACGTCGCGTCATTGGGATGGCCGTCAACGAATGTAAAGCGAAATGGGAAAGGGAACAAGCAACAATGTCTTTTAATCGGTCTTTTCTTAAAGAACTGGACGGACAAGACACTACATGCGTTTTCCAACAAAGACAAAAGGAAGAAAACGACCTAAAAGTGTTTCATTTTAAACACCTTAATCTTCATCGGTAGAAATAATATACACCAACAATAGCAACTGGATTTTTTGGAGAGTAAAATTTTGTTTCATATTTTCTAGCATCTGTCAAGAAAATTGTCTTCCAATGAGTCTACCAATTTTTTGTGCTCTTAAGTCTCCCAACCGTTTAAACAGGCAATTTTTATTTGGATAAAATTATCCAACTGTGTAAACAGACAATTTTCATTTGATAGAAAATTGTCAATCGAAAGCTCATTAGTTGCTGTTGAAAGACTTTTGACATTTCGACCAATATTGGAACATCTTCCAATCGTGTATAATTCGCTTGACGCGTATTAAATTCTTAATTCAATTGTCAATTTTCTTCACTGCTTTTTGTATTTCAGCATGATATCAAAAAAATAATGAACACTTAGGTAAAAATCAAAAAAAAAAAAAAATATTTCCCAGAGAAGCGAATCCTCGGCAGTGAAAAACTCTCAAATTCTACTATCGACATAATATCCTCACTTTGTGAGCCTTAAACAAAATAAGACATACCTGCAGATGCTATCAACAAAATTATAACTTTTGATGACCATTTTCGTTTTTTTTTTTTTGATTTCAAAGTAGGTACAGTACCTTTTTAATTCCTACGAGTACGTTTTTATTTGAGCAGTGAAAATGAGAAACAAATTAATCTTTTTAGTACAATTTTCCAATAATTTTCTTGAAGCACCAAGGAAGCTGCTTATGAAACGAACAAAGCACTGCTCCTTATGTAGTCCACTTTTCTCAAAACACTTAATAATTTGAATGTATACGAATGCAGTATTTTTGTTTTAATGATTTATTTCACGGAAACGATCGACCGACCAGTGACCGTGCACTTCATCTAATTTATGACTGATATCGCGAGGTTTACATTAATCCCTGCCAATGCTCACAACTTTCGAAAAAAATAAAGGAACATTTTTAGAAAACAAATATGTAAGAGTCCACGTCGTGGTCGTCGCATTAATAATTACGAACATGCTAATATTCAATGGCACTTTAACTAATTGTCATTAAAATATCATTATTTTCATTATTGGCTTGTTCCACAAAATAACATACAATAAGTGACCTGCGTCAAACAAACAAAAAATAAATAAATGAAAATAAAATATTCTGTGAAAAGATCACGTTGAACAAATTTGTTAAGTTTTTTTTTTTTCGATAGTTTCAAATTCCACACTTACCTTGAATTGTTTTCTGATAAGGGCTGTTCAGCTTCATTCTTAGTCACTGTAGTAACAGCGCGTGCTATTCGTCTTGGCTTAGTTGAGCCTTCTTTATATCCCAGATTTTCCATCTTGTCGATTCTTATAAACGAAAATTCTTACTTGAAAGATCATTTAACTTTATTTATGTATGTTGCAAAATTTAGTCTCTGGAATGCAATGTGATTGTTCGTTATTTAATTTTTTTATTTTTTTGTTAGTTATTTTGTTTCGTTTTACATCATCTCAAATCTATTAAAACAAAAAAAATGAAAAACAAACAAACAAAGAAAAACAAAAAAAAAAAAAACATTTAACTAAACATTGGATTAAGTGTCAGTTTCGCGGAAACTAATTTATTGGTCGTTTTGATGGTATTTTGTATTGTTTTCACACATGATTGATTTTATCGTTCGTTGCCCGATAATTTGGCTAAGCTTAAATACACTTCACTAGTATCTGTTGCTTAGAATACGAATCAGTCACTTAAATGATTGTGCAATTCCTACTCTGTTTTGAAAATTAGGGCGGAGTATATTTTTTTTTTTACAAAAGATAACTACATAGGTAGGGTTTCCATCCGTCCGGGTTTTCCTGGACATGTACTCTTTTTTCACTCTGCGGGGGGTTTGTACTCTTTTTATCCATTGAGTAACCATAATAATCTTATACTACTAAAACTTAAGGTAATTCAAAAAACTAACCGTACTAAATTAAGTGAACGAACAGATCTAATACTTAAGATACGAGATTAATAATCGAACACAACTTTTGTGCTGTCATTTGTATGTTAGAATCAGAGACAAAAGGAGATCGGAAACTGACTTTCGTTTTATACTTCAGATACCGCAAATTTTATTTTTCCGTTACTTCGTGTATGTGAATAAATGGGTTTTGTTCGGTTTGATAGTTCATTTGCTTGTTTGTTTTGTCTTTAATTTGTGATTTCACCATTACAGCAATTGATAAACAATAGTTAAATATAGTTTTACTAAAAGTTCGAAACTTAAAGAACTATCATAAGGTCCGTTCTTTCACTTTTTCGGGAGTTTTGTGAAAACTGTCAAATTTCGAGGAGTGGGGGTCAAATTTTGTGATTCTCCTAAAATTTAAAAGAACACTTGTCAGCCTAAATCTCACATGGTGAGATTGGTGCTGCAAAAAAGCAGCAGTATCATAACACCTCATCTAGTGAACATCTTTCAAAACTGCCTAAAGTTAGGATATGTTCCGAAGAAGTGGCGTGAAGTCAAAGTCAAAAGCTGGCAAGCCCAGTCATACAGAACCAAAATATTTCAGACCAATCAGTCTAACCTCTTTTGCACTCAAAACACTTGAGAGATTAATCGATATGCATATCCGTAGCAACTTAAAGCCGGAATCCATATCACCATTTCAGCACGCCTATACAAAAGGCAAAAGTGTAGAAACTGCCCTACACTGTGCAGTCAGAACAATAGAGAAGTCGCTTGAGGTAAAAGAATATACCCTGGCTTCTTTTCTTGATATCGAAAGAGCATTCAACAATGTCCACAACAGTGCCATAGAAAAAGCACTCACTGACTTTAAAATAGAACCCCCACTTATAAGATGAATTACGTGTATGTTGAAAAACAGACAAATCCATTCTAAATTAGGTAACTCTGATACAAAAATGTACACATCTAGAGGAACCCCACAGGGTGGAATACTCTCACCTCTTCTCTGGACTTTGGTGATGAATGAAATTCTCATCAAACTCAAGAACAGTGGTGTTAGAGTTGTAGCATATGCCGATGATTTAGCGCTTCTGGCGACAGGAGAATACCTAACCACCGTAAGCGAACAATTAGAAAACGCATTAACTACGGTCAATAACTGGACCAAGAAATGCGGTCTTAAAGTAAACCCCCAAAAAACAGAACTGGTACTTTTCACCAATAGAAGGAAAATCCCTTCTTTCGAACTGCCAAAAATTGAAAACACCCCACTTAAACTCTCAGAAAAAGCGAGATATCTTGGAGTTATCTTGGATAAGAAACTCAACTGGGGTCCTAACATACAAGAAAGATACAAGAAGGCCATGATTGCACTCTACTCGTGTAATAGGATTCTTGGAAGAAATTGGGGACCAAATCCTAAGATAATCATGTGGATGTACACAGCCATAGTTAGACCCATTCTAACTTATGGTAGTCTGGTTTGGTGGCAAGCTCTGAAGAAATCCACGAACTTTAAAACCCTTACCAAAGTACAAAGAATGGCATGCATTAGCACTACGGGGGTAATGAGGACCACCCCAACAGCGGGTCTCGAAATGATCCTAAATCTCACCCCCATAGACTTATTTGCACAGGAATCAGCAGCAAACAGCGCTCTTAGACTTAGTCAGACCAATATTTGGAGATCTAGTCAATATGGCCATACCACGATCCTTACAAAATACGTTGGCAATAACGTTCGTACTGATTACATGACCCTTATCTAGACTTCAATAAAAAATTTACTACCAGCTTCCCTAATAGAGAAGATTGGGAGAACAGAACGAATCGAACTTTACCATCTTTACCGATGGTTCGAAAATGACTACTGGGGTAGGGGCAGGTTTCTACTCAGAAAATCTTAGCCTTGCCAGTTCATTCAGACTTCCTGACCATAGCAGCGTCTTCCAAGCTGAGATCTTGGCAGTGAAAAACGCTGCTAATCAAATATCCATGATGGCGATACCACACGCTGATATCACCTTTTTCATTGATAGCCAAGCAGCAATAAAAGCGATCTCTGCCACGCAAATCAAGTCAAAGCTTGTTTCTTGCTGTCGCGAAGAGCTAAGAGTTCTTGGTATGCAGCACAACGTAAGACTCTGCTGGGTTCCCGGTCACAGTGGTGTGCCAGGAAATGAAAAAGCGGATGAGCTCGCAAGAGAAGGCTCGGTACTTGATCCCTGTCTCTGAGACCATAACATCAGAATCCCTCAATTCGAACTAAAAAGAAAAATTAGTAATAATATCATTCAAAAAGCAAATGATAGATGGAACCTACTAGAACCTGCGGTAACACCAGGAAACTCTGGCCTCATTATGACAAGATAAAATCAAATAAGATTTTACTTCTCAATAAACCGTCCCTAAGATGCCTCATAGGTGTGATAACGGGACATAACCTACTTAGCTACCACAAAAAGAAGATGGGGCTTAGTACGGACGACATATGCAGAGGCTGCGGCGATGAGGAAGAGCACGAAAATACGGCTCACTTCCTATGCCACTGTCCAGCACTCTGCCGTACTAGATCAAAATTCTTAGGCAATTATTTCTTCAATGAACTAGAAGACCTATCTGAACTCCCAGGCAATCGCCTATTGAACTTTATCAAGTCACAATGGTCGATTAACCATAGAATCAGGTAAACACTTTTTCAGAAGTTACAACACTTCAGGGTATCACAAGGGATCTACATTGATCTAAGTGTGACGGTAACAATATCAACTGTCAGCCCATATAACCTAACCTAACCTAAATCTCACATCGTACTTTTTATGATTTGACATAAAATCTCCCGCAAGAAATATTTGCGTGTAAAGTCGAGAGATGAGTAAAAGTACAGAAAAGTGTGAGAATTTGGGAAATTTATTGAGTTTTCGGGAGTTTTAGGAAGTAAGAGAGCAGACCTAAAAATGTTTGCATTCCGTATGCATTGTGCAGCTGTAAAATCGAGGGTCAATTCAAATCGACAGCTCAAAGGAATTTTTTAGGTACTTCTATGGAAACATAATTGTAAGGCTAACTTATCTTACGTCTTACCCCAATCACATATTTTATTACGAAGTGAAGAAATCTACGTTTTTTTTGTAGAGTAAATTTGTTATTTTGTTGCTCCGAGGTTCAAAGTTACAAATTGAAAAAAGAAGGTTCAGGAACTTAAATATTTATGTGCATTTTTTTGTTTGTGTTTCTTCTGTCCTCTTTTTTCAGTCCTCATTTGTCCGTGAAAGTCCGGAACTTTGAATCTCAAGTACTTGTTTCATCAAAACATATCTGGCAATCCTATAACATAGGTACAGAGTAAATGAAGTGTTGAGAATGATCACTTTAAACGATCAGTGAAAACACATCAGTAAAATGAAGAAAGTAAGCAACTGGGCTGAGAGCTGTGGACAACAACAAAACCGAGTTGATATTTTTTACCATCAAAACCAAAGTACCACATTTCGCTCGCCCTTGGTTAAACGGTCAAACACAAACATTGTCTTCCAGTGCTTAATATCTGGGCGTAATTCTAGATACCAAATTAAACTGGAAGAGTGGAAGCTTAACATTGAAGAAAGGGTGAGAAATGCGTGCCTTGCCTTAGTCGCCTGCAACAAAACCACCGGAAAAAGTGCGGCCTCCATTCAAAAATGATTAAATGGACATCCACAGCGGTTGTAAGATCGATACTTGTTTATTGACCCATTGTTTGGTGGTCCGCACTCAGCAAATCTTACATATAAACAAGCTTACAAAGGTGCAGAGAAATGATTGTGAAGGGATATAAGGGGCAAATAAGTCCTGTCCAACAGATGCACTTAACGTCATCTTGGACCTTCTTGCTTCCGGCTCCTATCAAGAAACAACTGGGAAGAAGGCGATGTAACGAAAGACTTTCGACTCAATTATCTTCACGGATGGTTCGAAGATGAAATGCGGTGTTGGTGAAAGTGTCTTCTGTGAATCTCGTTAGATTTCAAAATCCTATAGACTTCCCGACTTTGCCAGTGTATTCCAGGCAGAATTGTTAGAGGTAAAGGAAGACTTATAGCCCTTTAAAATATCCAAAATGTAGCTATACTAACAAATAGGCAGGCAGCTATTTAAGCCATTGATTCAGCTTAATCATCTTCAGCAATGCAGAGAGGCCTTCAAGGAACTTGACCTTATCGTCACTCTTATCTGGATACCTGGCCATAGCGGCTATGAGGGAAATGAGAGGGCAGATGAGCTAGCTAGGCAAAGATCAGCCCTTCATAACTCATTGGCAGTGAGAGTATATGCTCCTCTTGAAGTTGTGAAGGGCAATATCCTGACCAAATACACATCAAAATCAAACCATAGTTGGAATAGCTTCGCTAGTTGCGTTATATCTAGGATTGTTGCTACTTACACAGGAAACTGGCAAAATTGGGTATACCATATAACACTTTCTGCCGTAGCTTTGAGGATCAGGATGAAAATAAAACAGTCCCACACTTTCTCTTTCCTTGGCCAGGAAAAAAGCACTCCACTTAAGTAGAAAGTTCTTCAATGGTATTGAGGAACTCTCAGAATTCTGCAAATTGGCTTTAGCGCCCTCCCCCCACCCCTCCCTAATTATGTCACTTAACCCCTTCTCAATCTCAGTTTTTCCATCACACCACATCATATTTTGCCACCAAAAGGCTTTGGCTGCGCTGTCTCCTACCATGAATTGTACCGCAATGAACTTTTCGACAATAGGTTCCTTTTCACTAATACTACCTTATTGTCCAGTCAAACGGAGTCTACCAAAGTGACATCTGCTTCGCTAGAGATTTGATACAGCCCATGATTGTTCCGTCCGTCATTGAATTCTAACTTCTTCACTAACGGTGACAAGGCCAACTATTCTCCGTAAAACGTTTCTATTTTACGCGACCAATAGTTAAGAGAGCCTTTGGCTAAGCACCCAAGACTCGGAAAGATAAATTAATACTGTCTAGTCGGAAAAACCTGGAATTATACTACTTTCTTATCCGGCTCACAATCCATGAAGGATTTTAGCCTGAGATACTGCAGCCTTTAATCATGAACGGTCTGTCGCATGCACTCTCCAGGACCCGAAACTAAGCGCTCTGGCATCCGCAGTCACTTGGTCCTTGTACTGTAGGTTCAGTTTTCCCTGTCGTCTCGAATCTGGGGGCTGGGATGAGTAGACTTTCTTGGCTGGAGCGTTGTCGTCCATTCGCTCGATGTGCTCGAGCCAATGTATTCGTCTTTTCTTGGCCCTCAGGACTACATCCACATCTTGGTACAACTCATACAGTTCTCGGTTGAACCTTCTTCTCCATTCGCCATCATCGCATTCAGGACCGAAAATCCGTCGACGAATTTTTCTTTACAAAGTGCCCAATATCAATTCCCCTTTTTTACTCATCGTCCAGCACGGCAGCACAGCTGGTTCAGTTTGTTCAAGATCCCTAATTATACATCATAAGCCCTTGGCAGTGGATGCTATTATAAGTAGCTTTGAAGTCGATGAAAAGATGGAGGGTTTCGACTTGAAATTCGTTGGTTCTTTCCAGGATTTGCCTCAGTGTGAATATTTGGTCTGTCGTTGTTCTGCCTGGCCTAAAGCCACACTGACACGTGCCGATTATTATGTTGCAAAAAGGTTTAAGACGCTCACACAGTACGTTGGATAGGATTTTGTATGCATTATTAAGCAGGGATATGCCACGGTAGTTTTTGCATGACAAAGGATCGCCTTTTTTGTAGATGGGGCATATGGCGCTTTTTGATTGACTGGGCATGCATTCTTCCTCCCCCACTTTTTTGATAACCTGCTGTATGCGGTTCATCAAAACACCGCCTCCATATTTAAAGAGTTCCAGGGGTAGCGTCCGACCCGGCGGACTTGTTATTGTTTAGCTTTTGGATGGCTCTTTCTACCTCTTCTGTGCCGGCTGGGACTGGGGTGCGTTGGCTGCTAAGCAGAACGTCGTGGGTTCGAGTCCTACTCGTGTCCATAAAGTTTTTATTTCATCTTTCACGGTCACTGCCTCTTGCGAAGAACTGACAAAACTTCCAAGAGTATCAATCTGTCATGGAGAATTGTTGATAAGAGTAAGTCACTTAGGCCTTGGCTCATACAAACTTTTACATAAATAAACATTTTTCTCGTGGTTCTACCTCAAATTCGCTTTTTGTTTTTGTTTTGAATATGATAATCAAACGTCATTCAAGACGAATAAGAAAAACTCATGTGAAAGAAATTCTAAATTCGGTCTGTCGTCGTTCGTTCGTCGTACATTATAAATAGCCCATTAGAGTAACATAAAAGTCAATTGTGAACTGTTCACCAAAAGAAATCCCAAAACAAGAACTCAAATACTAAAAAAAGGGTTTCCGAGGCTACACTTCTGAACTGTCAAACAAAAAACAATACGTGCATATTTTTTCAAAATATTAAGACATGAAAAATATTTTCCAACTTGAATTCCCTTAGTATTAACAAAACTCAACCCACAAACAACATTAAAAATAAAAACATGTAATTAAAATTCATAAATAAAAATTTAAATTTAAATATGAACCTCAAAAACACATTTGAACTGAAATAAATTGATGTCATAAATTTGTATAAGAAATAATTGATTGTTAACATACAAAAAAAATCTGTGGAGCGTTTTTTTTTCTTAATTTTTAACAATCTTAGGAGCCGTTATTGAAAAAATTGAAACTTTTGGTTTTTGTCCAAAGAAAAAATCACAAAAAAATGGCTCAAGCGAATTCCTCTGATTTTTAAGTTTGAAAGCAAACGCACTTTTTCGATTTCTTATCATCGTAATGTCATATATGATCAAAATCTCACCTTTTTCTTACGAATTCAATACTTGCCATATATTCTATATGTCGCAAATAATAAAGTGTAAATAAAATTAAAAAAAAAATATTTAAGGGTTTTCAAAAATCATAATCATATACGCTATTTTTCGATATTATTCAATAAGACGGATTTCAATTTGAAACATTATATTTTTCCAATAATCAAGTAAGATTCGACCAGACTTTTAAGATGCTAAGATTAATCTGTTTATATCTTGCAATTGATTGTCAACAATGTAACGATTATTTTTCGCAGCTTTGTATTGATCTTTCTTAGCTGGGAGTGTAAATTATCCTTCGAAACGATCCTGATCCTGCTGATCAAGTAGGCTTTCCGCAGGTATTCTATCAAGGTTGGCAAAGTTTCTTGCTGATTCTCGGGGTGAAAGACTTTATGGTCGTAAAATAATTGCAGTAACCTAATTATCTAACATATAAAATTCTTATGTCAGAGTTTTACAGCCATATTTATAAAAGAATATTAAAGGCTGCTTAACTTTAAACAACTTCTAAATAGCTCTTAAGTACAAAATGTGTATTTATAAAGAATTTACACATTTAAGCAACGTTGTTTAACGATTGTTTAACTTAAACGCCAATCACCTCGTTTAGAGATTGTTTAAAGCCATTTAAAAAAAAACTGACAAATTAAAATATAATAAATTCTGTCATTTTGATTTGCTTTTAAATCAGAGATTTTTGTATCTAACCATATTAAACTCAAAAAAATGGACCCACATTACCGAAGTATCGTTAATGATTTAAGAGTGTTAAACAGAAGAAAACGAACAAAAAAATTACAAAACTAGATTCAACCCAAACCCAATGGATCTTGAAGAAAATTTGTTCAGGCAAAAATACAGATTTTCATGTTTTTTTTTTTTTTTTGACACAAAATTTTTGATTTTAATTTGTTAAAAATGTCAAAAAGTGAAATTTAAATGTATTTTTTGTACTAGATTTTGAATTCCCTTAAGTTTTTTGACATTAACCCTGTTTAGTTAAGCATCAAAGAAAAAATGATTATAAATCCAAATTTAATTAACGTTGTTTAAAGGCTGATTAAATATTTAAGCAAGCTTAACTAAACAACCTTTGAGAACCATTTTAAGAAAATCTAATAAATACGGCAGTTAGAGTTTATACTCCTCCGAAACGGCTTGACTGATTTTGATGTAATTTTATATGTATATTCAGACGGTATATGAATAGGTTTATAACTATTCTTTTTTGACACATTGTGTGGAATTGAAAAATATATTTAGTCCTAAATTTTTACCCTCCTACCACCGACCATCATGTATCAAATTTTAAGGGAATGTTCAGGTAGTGGTATAGATAGGTTTTAAGAATTTTTTTTTACAAAATCGACTATGCTGTTCATGAGATATGGCTAGGGTAACGGGTAGCGTGGAAGCGTGGAAATAGGATAGTGGGGAGCAGTGTAGCCTGTAGCGGGTAGCGGATTGCGGGTAGTGGGTAGCGGGCAGTGGGTAGTGTGGTATCGGTGTAGCGAGTAACGGGATAGCAGGTAATGCGGTAGCGGGTTTTGGTTTGGTAGCGGGGTACAAAAGTCTAGGTCTTTTATTTGAGGCAGTATGAAGTCTGCGTTCTGCCGGGTCAGCTAGTATTTAAATACATTTCGATGAAATGTTTTGAATACTTGAAAAGATACTCAATCGAAAAGTAAGTAAAGGTAAAAGTATTGTCTCAGGAAATTTGAACTGTCCCTTCGAATTAATGCTTTCATTCGATGAAATCTGTAAAAATAAAAACAAAGAAAAAAAAAACACTTCTCAAAGGAAGTACTTTTTTTTAAAAGCAAATTTCATATTATTCACAGTGAGGTAGGGTCCACACTATCATTTATTTTCTTCTTCGTTGCGAAACTGTAATTTTCGAAAATTTCATCTCATGCTACACACTATCATTTATATGAAATCATCTTTTCAATCATTTTTTTAAATTTCAATCTTTCATTCTACTGTAAACTTTCCTACTAAGTGAAAAAAAAAAAAAAAAAAACAATAAAAAATTAATTTAAAGCGGGTACAAAAAAGAAAGAATGGGTTATGTAGAAAAAACCTGTGTGTCAATCATTCTAGGCCTGGCTACCAAACAAAAAATATGAATGCGACCCATGTGGTCCACACGACTAACTTCCCAGAGTACAAAAATAAGTAAAAAAATTAGTTGTTTTGCAAAATCTGTATTCCTCACGACGTTATTGTATTAACCGAAACATGGTTGAATTCTTCTTTTGTTGATTCTGAGCTATTTGACAACACATACCAAGTTTTTCGACGAGATAGATACAATCAATCTGATTCAGATACTGTAGGTGGAGGCCTATTGATTGCAGTTAGAGCTACACTTATATGTTCGCTAGTTAATGACTTTCTGCAGTCCTTCTTAGAACTACTTTGCATAAAGGTGAAAATGTTTTCTGGTTCTCTTTATATTATCGTAACATATATCCCACCTAACTCAAACTACGAAATCTATGAAAATCTGATCAGCTCCATCGAGACTATTCATGAAATGATGGATACAAATGATGAAATAGTTGTTTTAGGAGACTTCAATCTTCCCAATTTGGAATGGTGTCGATCAACTGATGAAAATGACAATTTCTTTATTCCTGTTAATGCCCAGAATACGAGCGAATTTTGTTTAATTGATGGAATGGCCTCTCTTGGCTTAAGTCAGCTCAATGGAATCAGAAATGATAATGAAAGAGTGCTGGATTTGGTCTTTTTCTCAGACATGCTGAATTCGGATGCAGTTGTCATTCCAAGTGACTCGAAACTTGTTTATGAAGATCGTCACCACCCGGCTATCACCATTTCTTTGAATTTATGCATATCTAATGTACTAAATACTAGTAACAATCATCTTAAATTTGATTTTAAAAAATGTAATTTCACACATCTATTTGATTTATTACTTAACCAAAATTGGGATTCAATATTTTTAAATTTATGTTTGGATGAAATGACCCTGAAATTTTATGAAATTTTATTTGACTGCTTTTTAGAAACTGTACCACTTAAGAAAAAAGAATTTACGCGTTCTGAAGTGCCATGGTTTGATTCACATCTAAAATCATTAAAAAATAAACGCAATAAGGCATGGTTAAAGTATAATCTACAAAGAGATGATGAGACATATAGAATCTATCAATTTCTTCACTGTGAGTTTGTGACCTGTTCAAACTATCTTTACTGTGAATTTATTTCTAAAACAGAATCTGAAATCAAATCGAACCCCAATCTTTTCTGGAATTATGTGAAAAAGAAGAGAAAATTCGACGGTTACCCTGCGTCATTGAAGTTTGAAAACTCATCCAGTCACTCTCCAGAGACTATTTCGAATATGTTTGCTGCTTATTTTAAAAGTGCCTTTGAAAACTTTCTTCCAACAGACACTTCTTCTTTGTCTTCTCCTCCTATTAACGAATATTCACATCTGAATTCAATTAACTTCGCAATTTCTGAAGAGTCTATTAAAACCAACATCTTGAAACTTGACGACTGCTTTAATTCTGGTCCGGATGGTATACCATCCTTCATGTTGAAAAAATGTGTGTCCTACTTATCCTACCCGTTATTTCTTCTTTTCAATGAGTCATTAAAGTGTTGTACATTTCCAGATCTTTGGAAATATTCTCATCTTACTGCAATTTATAAAAAGGGTCCTAGGGACTTAATAACAAATTATCGTCCTATTGCCAAGCTTTCCGCTATTCCTAAATTGTTTGAGTCAATTGTTTGCGATATCCTGTCTTTTAACTGTTCTTCTGTTATATGTGACAATCAACATGGTTTTGTTAAAAAGAAGTCTACAATCACTAATCTATTGAACTTTTCTACTTATTGTTTAGATGTATTCGAAAAGCGATCGCAAGTTGACTGTGTGTTCACCGACTTCAGCAAAGCGTTTGATAAGCTTAATCACGAAATTCTTTTAATAAAACTTAATAAATTAGGACTCAGCAATCGTTTTGTACTGTGGATATCGTCATATCTTAGAAATAGAGTCTATAGTGTATTGTTTAAAAATAAATGTTCTCATCAATTTATTATCAATTCTGGAGTACCACAAGGGAGTCATCTCGGCCCCCTGCTTTTTATATTATTCATTAATGACCTTCCTTCTATATTTCAAAACTCAATGACATTAATCTACGCTGACGACGTCAAAATTTTTCGATCAATTAATAGTATCACTGATTGTGAACTTCTTCAAGACGATCTACAGAGATTTTGGGAATGGTGCAACAATAATCATTTGACTTTAAATATAGACAAGTGTAAGACAATGAGTTTTACACGCAAACGGAACTTATTTATTTTTGACTACGCGTTGAATTCGTCACTTTTGTGTAGGATATCTAGTTTTTCTGACCTTGGAATAATGTTAGATCCAAAACTAACATTTACAGACCATTATAATTATATTATAAAAAAAGCAAATAAAACACTTGGTTTCGTCAAAAGGTTTTCTCGTGAATTTCGTGATCCATATGTTATTAAAACTCTTTTTATATCTTATGTAAGGCCTATTCTTGAATACGGTTGTGTTGTTTGGGCACCTTACCACTCCATACATATGAACAGAATTGAAAGTATTCAGCGTCGATTTTTAAGATTTTCTCTCCGATTCTTATTCCCATGGACAGAAAATGCTACTTTACCTCCATATACTGACAGACTTAAATTAATAAACCTTCCTACTCTTTCTGGTCACAGAGACTATTTGAAATTTTGTTTCATTAATGGGCTCATGAATGGATCTATTTTGTCTCCAAATTTGCTTTGTAGATTGAATTTCAACACAAGCCGAACTAGTCTGAGAAGAAATTTAAATGTTTGTCCCATTTTTAGCAGAACAAACTATGGCATTAACAGTCCTCTAAATCAGTTAGTAAGAAACTATAATAAATTCTCAGTTCTGTTTACTACTTCGAATGATAATATTAAATCTACAAATTTTAAATTTAACTTTTATGTCTTAAGTGGTTAAAATATTAGATAGTATGATTTAATAAATAATAAGAATGTAATGATAAAGTTTCTAGATATAAGAAAAATTGTAATTATAGTTTTAATTGTAATGTTAACGTTAGTATTTAACGGATTGAATAAATAAATAAATAAATAAATAAAAATCTATAGCCTAATGCATCCCGTTGTAGTTGTACAGTGTACACGCATGTTGCTTTTCAAAGTCAAATTCCATAAAACTGATGATTTGGGGATATACATTAAGTTCATTGAATAACAGTGGCGCCATCTGTTGAAAATTGGTCACACCAACTTGTGGACTCATGTACAACTATTTTGTACAGTAAAATACAACTAATATTAATCCTGAATATTGTAGTTTTCTATTAGTGAAAGAATGTTTTCTAATCGGATTAGAATTGCCGAAGATTGACATTTATATGGCAATACAGCGTTTGGTGGGTTTGCTAGTAATCAAGTATAGTATATCTCCTAAATATTTTTTTTCCTACTAACTATAAGATTTTTTGCACTATTATTGAAATTATTGCAGAAATAATCATAATTTTCATTATATTAGGGTTGTCTTAGATTTTTGATTGCCTTTAAAAAACCGCTAAGCTCAAAATCGTTGAATGAGAGAAATTTTATGACAATACGATGAGTGGTTCGCGAGATAATTGAGACGAAAACGTAACGCACACACAAACACACATACACACACACAGAAACATTATCATAAAAACGCTTGATTCGGGTTCTAGTGACCTCGAAACATTAAGATATGCAAATAACTTCCACTGGGAATTTAAAAATTCAAAGAAGAAGTGGGTGAACAAATTTTTAAGCGACAAATTTGTTTGGCATTGCAATTTGATTCGCTCTCGGGGGCGATTACAAAAGAATACAAACAAATATTTTCGAATGAGCGATGAATATTGCGCTTACTTGCTGAATTTTGTTACTTCGTTACTTAAACACTCATCTTAGAACTACAAGGAGCCCAACATGAGACTTGCAGTAACGCTAAGGTTTCTTGTAACAGAAAGGCACTCCGCAGATTTTAAATATGGTGCAGTAATTGAAGAGTCTTCAATTGTACAAAGTGTTTTCGTTCAATGTGTGATTGTTCCAGTTTCTCGACTCTTCCCTATGGTTTTACCAATAGAAACTATCGCTAAATACAACTGTATTTACCATGAAAATTTCATAAATATCTGTTGGGCCGTTAAGGAGTCCATACCGGACATAAAAACAAACAAAAACAAATAAATAAACATACGGATACAATGAAACGGTGCACTTGGGCGTATACGTATTTTTTTAGTTTTTTTGTTTTTAAGTGCTGTTTTTTAATTTTTGTTTGTGAACCTTATGTTTTTTGTATCAATTCTTATCTTGTAATTTTTAACAACCTCTACAGTAAAGTTTTTGTTTGTGTCCAATAGTCCAATCAACAATATGGAAATGCGTGTCAGTCAATATTGACAATATTTTGGCTTAAAGCCTCCACAAAAGCTTCTGGGCGGTCAATTTCTGGGTTCACAACCTGATCCGAATTTCATTTCATTCTAGAATATTACATGAGGTCGTGGTAAGCAGGAATGGATATGAATCCAAAGCTAAACAGCAATCGGCTGATAGACGAAAATATTGAATGGTGGTGTACTATTCTTCAAATAATGATTTATCCATTCTTTTTCAAACCTACACTAAAGTCTAAGCAAATTTCAGTCATACCCACAAACAAATTTTGATATTCATCATATTGCTTATCATTAATCATTTACATCTATACCTTACAAGCTGACCCCCAAAACTTCGTACTGTTTCAAACATAAGTCCTATACTATTGTTCCCCGCTAAAAAAACCACTACCCGCTACCGTATTATCCCACTACCCCTACCCTGGTAGTCTTTCCCCGCTACCCAGCTGTCTGCAATTTCCTTCCGCTACCCGCTACCCGCTACCCTAGAACCCGCTATCCTGTTACCAGCTACAACGTTACTTCTCTACACGGTACCCTTTGTCCAATACCCACTACCCGCAATCTGCTTTCCGCTACATGCTACACTGCACTGCTCCCCTTTATCCTGAATCCCCCTAAGCCACTACCCGCTACCCTGGCCATATCTCATGAGCAGCTTCGTCAATCTTGTAAAAAAATACTTAAAACCCATCTACCAACATTCCCTTAAAATTAGGTTCATATGGGTCTGTGGTAGGGGGATAAAAATTTAGGAGTAAATGTATTTTTAAATTCCACACCATACAAAAAAATAAAAAAAAAATTTTGGTGAACGACCCTTAACACTTAGGTGTGCAAAAATTAGTTATGAACCTGTTCTCATATCTACTGAATATACAAACGAAATTTCATCAAAATCGGTCAAGCCGTTTCGGAGGAGTATAAACACTAAAACTGTGACATAAGAATTTTATATATTAGATAAAACGTCTCCTTGTTGGGGCACTTGGATTTTTATTCGCTTCGAGAAAAAGATCTTCTTTCGAGTTGTTTAAGCTTAACAATGTCATGATTATTTCTTTGTGAATAATACCTCCATAGCATCTTCTTACGGCATACAACTTAAGCTCTGCAACTGCCATTTTTCAAATACTCGTAGGTATTTTTTTCCCAGCCTTACTTGGGCTTATAGTCCTTTCATGTAGGAGTTCGGAGGCTTAGAAGCTCATAATTGAGTAAATGAAAACTTACAAAACCTCTCAGGTTTTCCCCTGTTTGTTCGGTATCCATGACGTTGAAATAATAAATCTTCAAAACCAAAAACTCTTCCACCTATTCGGAGTAGCTTTGAAGATGAAATTACTTTTCAAAGTTATCTTTTTTACAATCAGGGTTAAGCAATCGGTTCCTGCATGCAAATTATTATAAATTAATCGTTGAGGAAACAGTCATCCATTAAAAAAGATAAAACAGGGACTCTGATCGAAATGAAGTAATCGATGACTTTCTTCTTAAATGAACCACCATGTCTTCTTTCGAGATGAACGGATAGATTTTTTTCCTAGACAAGCTTTCGTTGTAAGCGTCAAAAATTGCTGTCGAAAATCTTGTCTTGTTCCATTCGAAAACCCATTTTGAAATTTTCCACTTTTCCAAAACCAATGCACTTACAATTACATGCAAATTTGCCTTTCAAAACCAATGAGCTTTCCGAGTTATTCTATTTTCCATTCGAAAACCCATTTTGAAATTTTCCAGCTGTCCATTTGAAAACCAATGCACTTTTTCCACAGAAAGCACCACGGAATACTACAATATTAACCATGAAAATTTCACAAATATCTGTTGGGCCGTTTTTATGCCTATATACAGCAAACGAACGGCGCTAGAATTTTATAATATGTATAGATATAGATTATTTTTTGCACCATTTCAGCGAAAATGAAAAAATGCTAGCGTGTACCTAACTTTAAAAACCTCAGTTATCCCAACGCTGAACCTAATCCGGTGTTTCTTAAAACTTGCTGACATTATTTTCTTTAAAAATTATGATAAGGTTTAAGCATCAAATTAACTTTCTTCAAACATACAGCACGTTCTATTTTTAAATTTTGCATACCGGAAAGTACTAACCATAAGATATACAGAATCAGAAACTTGAGCAAATATTTATTCTCACTTCTAACACCTCTCAATATTTTTTTATTTGTTCAACTTATATATGCATGTTTATTGTTGATATGACTATAAAGTTAAACGTGATTATCATTAGTATTATTATTGCCGAAATAAATTATTTTATGGCCCAAGTTGCTTTAGGTCGATTTACAAAGTCTTAATACGTGTAGTAAAATTTGTATGGCTTATGGGATTAAGCTGTATTTTTAATGTTGCTGGACATTGTTTCTGGTTATGATGACACTATTTGAGGTAACAAGCCACAGAGGGCACAGTGGGTCAGTAAATTTGTATCTACCACTATGAGTCTACACGGAAGTAATCGGCGTTGGAAAGTGATCTCTTCAGTTGAGTGCAATGAGAAGGTACTGCGCTCTCTAGGAAGTAAAAGTAGTACATCATCGAGATGGATTTTTTTTAATACTGGGGCTTAGCTTTTCTTCAGCAATTCTATTTCTGACTGAATTTCCATCGACTTCTTGCATTGTCATAGATCCTGTTCCGTCTGTTGCTAAGTTTTTAAACTTATTACAATTAACATCTGCTTTTAGTGCTTGTTTCATGTGGCTTCTGACATTCCAGCCCCAACAACATAAGATAATTGTTTATCAGCCAAGAGGCTCTGGAAAACCTCAATCCAAAATCCAAAATTTTGTTAATTGATGAAACCCGTTTCTGGCTAAAATGGATACGTTAATAAACAAAATTGCCGTATTTGGACTGATGAGCAACCAACCATGAGAAGGCATTTTGGTGAGCACTTAATTCCACGTTGTGTAACCGTAACTTGGCCGTCTAGATCGTGCGATATCACACCTCATTACAATATTCATATTGCCTTAAAAGGTATTCTATGGAGTGATCCTTTGAATGTCCCCTCTTATGAAAACCGTCTGCTAAAACCAATTGGAAACATTGTCAAGTAGACGAAATAACAATGACATGGTATTCTTCCATCAAGTTATTACTGGTGTAACACATGCACCGGCGGTTATAATTTTCGTAGGAAGCACTTGGTACATGAACCAAAACATCGTACCAACTATGGTTTCTATGAGCCCTTAACACAAACTGCAACTCAGACTTATTGAAGTCTTTGCTCAAGACCAGTGTTATACACTTTTAAATGTTTCTCTGTTTACTTAATGTTTGTAATTATTAGTTTTGGATTAATCTTGTTTTGTTAACTGTCTTTTTTTTGTTTCATCCATGTGAGTGTTTGTTATGTAATGTTTGCTTACTAACAACTAACACTGCACTAAGTGATGAGCCGGTGGTATAACATAGTCTACTATGTTGGCAAACCATTGGTCGTAAGACTGTGCTTGCTATAAGCTCTCTTCGACCAATTCTGATAGTGTAAAAAAAAAAATAGTATAAAATTCTCGTGTAACGGGGTGAGTTATTGAACTCCTCCGAAACGGCTCGACCGATTTTCGTGAGTCTTGCGAGGATATCGGCTAGGGTGGAAGGTCGGACGAGATCTATTTTTCATCCCCCTATGGGTGGTCCACCCCTACATTTATTTTTTTATTTTTTTTTGGACACAATTTTTGGTTTTTATTTTTTTATGATGCATCATACTAAAATACATACCCCTCCATGATCAACCTTTATTTTTTATTTATTAATTAAAAGCGGGTGTAGCGGGAAGCGTTTAGAAGTATTGGATAATGGGAAGTGGAGTAGCGGGTAACAGGGTAGCTGAGTATAACGGGATAGCGGGTAGTAGGTAGCGATTACCGGTTAAGCTGGTAGCGTGTGTAAGTTGGGTAGCGGTTAGCGGGGAAGTGGGTAGTGGAGTAGGAGGTAACAGGGTAACTGGGAAAAAACGGGGTAGCGGGTAGACACCAGTGGAGAAGCGGGAGAGGGTAGCGGGTGGTATGGTAGCAGGTTACTAAAGTCTAGGTCTTATTTATATCGATTGAGGCAGTACGAAGTCTGCCGGGTCAGCTAGTATATATTTAAAAATGGATGTATGTTTGTTTGTATGTCCTTTATGGACTCTGAAATGGCCCAAAGATATTTTTAAACTTTTCATGGTTAATGCTTTTGTATTTAGTGATGGTTTATGTGAACAGTGGGAAAACGGGAAAAACCAAACAAATGTCGGAAATTTGATTTTTTTTGCTTGGAATTTTTTGTTTCAAAATTGGTTTTCGAATAGAAAAATAGAAAGTTCTTGATGAAAAACTCGTAAAACTTGGTGGTTTTCAAAAGGAAAATTGCATGAAATTATAGGTATACTGATTTCAAAATGGGAAAATGTAACTTTTTCTGATTGGGAATTCGGAAAACTCTGCGAGAGCACGAAGAACTTTCAGACCTAAAATCAAGTTTTTGCATGGAATTTAAGGTGCATTGTTTGGTTTGTAAATCCACCAGATCTAGCTATCGGACGACCGCGACATTGCTCATCGGTCGATCCAGAGCTGTGCTTAGGCCTTAATAAAATAGAGTGCGCGACAGCTCTGAAGAGCAAGGCTAATGCTTACTCTCTCAACAATTCTGGTGCGTGGAAAATGAGGACTACAATTTACGCGATTCGAACGGCAACTGAGAAGCACTTTCATGACAGATGATACCTTGGAGTTTTGTCAATTCTTCGCAAGAGCATTCGTGAAGATGAAATAAAAACTTGGCCCATAGGATCGAACCACGACGTTCTGCTTAGCGCCACGCACCTAACACAAGCTACGGACACTACTTGAGCCACTAGGCAAATCGTCTTGAAGAATGAGGACAAAACAAAGTACATGCTATCAACAAACAAAGCAACATCTTTCCACCGCCTAAGACAAAACGTCATTGTTGGTAGCAGCAATTTGAGGTAGTTAAGGAGTTCACCTACCTTGGAAAAAACATCAATCCCACAAACGACACCTTAGTGGAGATCCGAAGAAGAATTACCCTAGTGAACCGCTGGTCCTTCGGTTTGGCAAAACAACTGGGTTCAAAACTCCTCACTCGAAATACAAAGTTTCTGCTATACAAAACTTTGATTTTCCCAGTCCTACTCTACGGCGCCGATTGCTGGACGGTAAGTAAAAAAGGGGAATTGATACTGGGCACTTTCGAAAGAAAAATTCTTTGACGGATTTTCGGTCCCGTATGCGACGATGGCGAATGCAGAAGAAGGTTCATTAGAGAACTGTTCGAGCTGTACCAAGATGTGGATGTAGTCCAGAAGGCCAAGAAAAGACGACTACATTGGCTCGTCCACATCGAGCGAATGGACGACAACGCTCCAGTCAAGAAAGTCTTCTCATCCCAGCCCCCAGTTTCGAGACGGTAAGGAAAATCGAACCTACGGCACAAAGACCAAGTGACTGCGGATGCCAGAGCGCTTGGTTTCGGCTACTGGAGAGTGCATCACGATGGAAGGCTGCAATATCTCAGGCTGAGATCCTTCATGGATTGTAAGCAGAATAAATAGAAAATAATTGTTTTGTTGGTATGTCTGGTGGGTACTCTTTATCCGCTCAATCTTCAATGCATTTTTATAAAATTTTCACTGTAGATTTATAGATTTAGCGGGAAAGTCTTATTTGATGACTTTCACATTCTCTTGTAATCGTTCTATTGCAACCAGAAAACAACGTCCTTCTTGAACGGCTCTTAATAATTTTCAAGTGTATAAACAGAGTAAATAAGCACAAAGTACTTTTCGTCTATAACACTGCCATCTTGCCATTTTCATTGTTCTCTATGAAAACAAGTTTTATGAACAACCATGAGCTCAGAGGTTCAGCTTGCAAGCTTAAACTTGTCTTGTGTCATAAACTCATATTTTCTTTAAAGACTGCCATCGATAATCCAGGAACTCAGAGGCCACCCTCTCATAAACCATAAGCTCAATGGTTTAAGACTCAAACTTAAACTTGTCCTGTGCTCTCAAACCTTCAAAAGGATTTACTCTTTTCAACCAATGCGCTTATAAGCTCAGAGGTTGAGCTCTCAGACGTTAACATGTCTTATTCACGACCAATAATGACTCAAATCACAACACTTCTTCAAATTTCTCAACCAAAAAAATTTTTGTTCATAACATAATTTAGTGGAATTTTGTTTAAAAAAAATAACAACCTTAAACAATTTGTCTATCATTTTCCTTTGCAACTGGCTTTATAGTTTCTCTAGCAGCTACAATAACAATTTTTGAGTAAACTTTTTTTTAATTTTTATCTATCATTTGGCAACAACCCTATAACTTCATATTATGGTCCTCTAAAATGTGCATCCATTTTTGGATTTACGAATTTGGTTTCAGCTCTTAACAACACAATACCTCGTCGAATGAGACCAATTTTATGACAATGCGATGAGTGGTTCGCGAGATAATTGAGACGAAAAACGTTACGCACACACAAACACACACACACACAGACATCATCACATAAAAACGCTTGATTCGGATTCTAGTGACCTCGAAACATGAAGATATGCAAAAATTGGAGATTCACAAAATCGGCCCCAATACAATAACTTCCTCTGGGAATTTAAAAATTCAAAGAAGAAGTGGGTGAAAAAATGGATTTTTAAGCGACAAATTTGTTCGGCATTGCAATTTGATTCGCTCTCGGGGGCAGAAGACTACAAAAAAATATTTTCGAATGAGCAATGAATATTGCGCTTACTTGCTGAAATTTGTTACTTCGTTACTTAAACACTCATCTTAGAACTACAAGGAGCCCAACATGAGACTTGCAGTAACGCTGCAGTAATTGAAGAGTCTTCAACTGTACAAAGTGTTTTCGTTCAATGTGTGATTGTTCCAGTTTTTCGACTCTTCCCTATGGTTTTACCAATATAAACAATCGCTAAATACAACTGTATTTACCATGAAAATTTCATAAATATCTGTTGGGCTGTTAAGGAGTCCATACCGGACATAAAAACAAACAAAAACAAATAAATAAACATACGGATACAATGGAACGGTACACTCGGGCGTATACGTGTTTTTTTTGTTTTGTTTTTTAAGTGCTGTTTTTAATTTTTGTTTGTACCTATCTCCAATCTAGTTGGACTACATTTACCTCTGTCAAATCTGGTCTTCATTCTTAAAGCATTTCTTGAATACGGTTATCAGCTAGCTGACGAATAGCGTCAACATTTTCATACTCTGGTTCAATCTTAAGACTTGACAACAAAGCGCCTATCTCAGGGGTTCGTCCAGTGATTCCAGTTAATATTTTTAAAGGTGAAAGTCCAGTTGTTCTGTTTACTGTCGTAGTCAATGCCAATTGAACTCGACTTACTCATATGAATTTCCAGATTAGTTTTCAAAAGGTTCGCCACCGTATCGACGTATTTTTCGATTTGTCCATTTGATCTACTGATTCCAGGTGCAATTTTGTGATGTTCAATTCCATAAGATTTACAAAGACTTTGAAATTGATCGCATGTAAGATTTGTTCCTCGGTCACTTATAATTTCTGAAGGAACTCCAATTAACATAATCAAATTTGTTAAGTGCTGAACTGTCTCCTTAGCTTGTAAGGTTCTGCACGTACATATGACTATACATTTTGTAAATGCATCAACAATTACCAAAATGTAACGGCAGTTGTCTCTATCTTTTCCATAAAATGGGCCCATTCAATCGATATGAATAGTGTAAAAAAGGTATCATTTTCTTTTCAATTGTATGCAGCTCACACTGTTTCTTTCCAGAGGGCCTCTTTGCTACTTAACAGATAAAACAGGATGAAATTTTTCAGTTTTCCATTTGAAATTTTCCAGTTTTCCACTTGAAAACCAATTCATCTTCAATAAGGTACACGCAATTTTCCATTTGAAAACCAATGAGTTTTCCGAGTTTTCTTCAAGAGCTTTCTATTTTTCCATTCGAAAACCCATTTTGAACCAGAAAATTCCAAGCAAAAGAAATCTAATTTCCGCTTTTGAAATCATCACTGAATACAACAATATCAACCATGAACATTTCACAAATATCTGTTGGGCCATTCGGAGTCTATAAGAGACATACAAACAAACACACATCCATTTTTATATATAGAGAGAGAGATAACAACTCACGATAAACCACCCTTTAAACACTCGTTTCTACATGAATTCTAAACTATTTGCAATTAATATTGCTTAGTTTCCGATTTTATTTCTAGAAAAGGAAATCAGATAACTGTGCTAAAATTTATTATTTACAATATTTCAAATTGTTTTTCAATGTAATTTGTTTTTGTTTGTTTGAAATGAATAGGCTCCGAAACTACTGGACCGTTGGCAAGGTACACTATTCCCAAGTGACATAGGCTATGTTTCATTTTCAACAAAATTAGGGATCCTTACTAAAACTTGAATAATCTAACACAAGGTGTAAAAAAATAAACAAATCGCACTCTAGTTTGGTTCACAATTATCAGGACTTGTGAAAGAAACTTTTCTTCACGACACAATAAGAGAGAGCGGGCATGATGCACAAGTCGAAGACGCACCTCTGGCCGGTGGATGAGGTAGAGGCGGACGAAGTCGCGGGCAACTGCTAGTATAGAATAAATAGCAAGTTTTGGATTCGTATAAAAAGTAGAGATTTTGATCAAATAAAACATTTCGATGATAGAGAAGTCGAAAAAAAGTGGGCCCGGCGATTACGTTCGTCTGTTTGTAAACGCACCTACAGCCTTAACCAATGGTCCGATTGACTTCAAACTTGACAATTAGAGGTTTAAGCGAATTCGCGTGGGTAGTTTTTTTTTTTAATTTGTATTTTTCGAAAACCCATTTTGAACCAGAAAATTCCAAGCAAAAGAAATCTAATTTCCGCTTTTGAAATCATCACTGAATACAACAATATCAACCATGAACATTTCACAAATATCTGTTGGGCCATTCGGAGTCTACAAGAGACATACAAACAAACACACATCCATTTTTATATATAGAGAGAGATAACAACTCACGATAAACCACCCTTTAAACACTCGTTTCTACATGAATTCTAAACTATTTGCAATTAATATTGCTTAGTTTCCGATTTTATTTCTAGAAAAGGAAATCAGATAACTGTGCTAAAATTTATTATTTACAATATTTCAAATTGTTTTTCAATGTAATTTGGACTACTTAATGCCCTAGTGAAAATATTTAACGTTAACACTTTTTTTCGCTACTTTATTTGTTAACAAATTTACAATGCACTGTTGACAACACGTATTACAGACTTTGAACTTAACTTAATACAAAAACCAACTGACGTAGTTCCTCTCATTTCAAGACCCAACAAACATCAGGCTACCTTGTATACAATATGTTTTGTTTTGGTTTCCTCTCATATATAAAAACTGTTTAAACTTTTTTGTTTAATTAACAGGAAAGAAAAACAAAAAATAAGAGAGGAAATGATTGATCACTGTTCATTAGTCTCAGTTTTATTTTGATGGCACTTATTAGAATCTTGTGAAACAAGTAATCAAAAACATCCAAAAATGTGTTTGTTCTAACTGGCTTTTGATTTCCCTTTAGAAACATGATACACACACGCACCACAATAAATATTGACAAAATTAATCATTTCGAAAAGTTAACAAAAGGTGTTTAACATAATCGTCTCAGAACTCAGACATAAAATTAAGAACATGCAAAAAAGAGAGATACACCCGCCTACGTTTTAACCATTTTTGTTTTTTGTAAACATTTTTTGTCTTGTTTTGTATGAAGACAAATCGTTTGAATGTTTGTTAGATTTTTTGCTGAGTTTAATTAGCAGAAAAAAATAAATAATTATAAACTTAGGGGTTTTTTGATAATTTTTTTATTATAGTACTAGAGTGTTCTAATGAGTAGCAACCGAAATTAAACATATAAAAACCTGCAACTGTGTTGACCGTGAAATACAGAATCACTGTTTTTTGTAGGTACCTACATGTACTTTCAATTCAAAATAATGTTTTTCACACTTCAACTCACTTGATTTGAAACTTAATCATAGGTATTTTTCCAAACAACTTATCATTAGATGATATCCGGAAAACTGTTTGAATAAATACTTTAGTAGTCTTTCTGTTGGTTAGGGATCCAAATTATGTTTTAATCAATCGGTAATCATTCAGAGATTTTCAATAATTTTTACATGCGACATCTATACCTACACCTACTAATATTATAAAGAGGTAAGGTTTGATTTTTTGTTTGTTTGTTTGAAATGAATAGGCTCCGAAACTACTGGACCGTTGGCAAGGTACACTATTCCCAAGTGACATAGGCTATGTTTCATTTTCAACAAAATTAGGGATCCTTACTAAAACTTGAATAATCTAACACAAGGTGTAAAAAATAAACAAATCGCACTCTAGTTTGGTTCACAATTATCAGGACTTGTGAAAGAAACTTTTCTTCACGACACAATAAGAGAGAGCGGGCATGATGCACAAGTCGAAGACGCACCTCTGGCCGGTGGATGAGGTAGAGGCGGACGAAGTCGCGGGCAACTGCTAGTATAGAATAAATAGCAAGTTTTGGATTCGTATAAAAAGTAGAGATTTTGATCAAATAAAACATTTCGATGATAGAGAAGTCGAAAAAAAGTGGGCCCGGCGATTACGTTCGTCTGTTTGTAAACGCACCTACAGCCTTAACCAATGGTCCGATTGACTTCAAACTTGACAATTAGAGGTTTAAGCGAATTCGCGTGGGTAGTTTTTTTTTTTAATTTGTATTTTTAGATCAAAATACAGTTTTTTTTGGCCAAAAACCAAGTTTCAATTTTTTCAAAAACTGCTCCTACGATTGTTTTTAAACTTCCTTGAATTTTTTTTGTTTAAATAATCTTGTATTTTATGTAAAAAAACTATTTTTGTATTGCTCCAAAACTGTACCTCCCGTAGGACGGTATTTTTTTTTTAATTTTGTTATCAAAAGGCACGGTAGTGCCCAGATAAGTTCTAGAACTACTCCCTTTTTACAGGATCTAACTCAAGAGCATTCTTAAGCCCCCATAACTTTTGAACCCATAGAGTAAGAGTTAGAGTTAGTCAAGGGCCAAATTTTGTGGAACCATTACTTCGTGAGATATTGAACAGTAAAAATTTCAAAAAAACCGTAATTGACTGACTCACTGACTGTCATCAAAATTATGTAGCACTTCTAACAATAGCAGAATCTTGAAATTTGGTACAATGGGAGGTTTTCGGGTGTATACAAAGGAAAAAATCGAAAATTTAAATTTTTTTATTCGGGGGGCGTGGTATCCGCCCATTTGCTTAAAATGGTTGTAAGATGATGATGTTGGGATTCGAATAGGGTTCAGGTTGAATATAAGGAAAAATATGAGTTGCATATTTAAATTTCATTTAAGGACGTGGTTTCCGCCCACTATCTTAAAACGTTCGTAAGACGTTGAAATTTGGAATTCTTGTAAGACTTTGAGAAAAAATTCTATTTCCATTTAGGGGTGTGGTATCCACCCATTTTATCAAAATGGGCGAAAACGTTTAAGAGGAAATATAAGTGGTTGCCGGCCACTTTCTTAAAATGGTCGTAGAATGTTGAATTCTGGTTTGTTTAAGTTCATAACACTCCCATGAGTAACTTTCTTTAGTGGTTTCACTATGGACCCTTGGGGTCTAAATGAGTTAACAACATCTAACCTACAAATCCTCATTCAAACCCTCCAAGTGGGTCCCGGCCGGGCAATGATCACCATAGTAGTCCTCTGCGTTTTTGGCACAGGATGGAGATCAGCTAAGATTAAGCTAGGTCTATAAATTGTTCGTAACCCCTCAATAGTACAACGATCGGAAACCATCATAGTTTAGAGGTTCCTAATTTCAGTGGTGGTGCAAGCCATTAACGAGCTCTTTCGGACTCCGTGACAAGGTCCGTCATATTTCTGCTTTGCCCCGGCAAGCGGCTCTACCGGGGTTGTCAGCTTGCAAATTTTTAGCTTATTGAGTGTATTTCTAGGTTCATGCTTTCATTCCATAAAAAAAAACTTTGCAAAAAGATGTGAAGTCAGAACAAAAACATTAAATGTAAAAAAAGAGCCAAGTTTTCGTTAGATGCGTGATTACTGAAATTTTAAAACTTGAACAGTGAACTTGTAGATTTTCATTCAAACTTACTTTGGGCTCAGTTTCTATTTTCGTTTAATATTGTTGTATTGTTTTCTATGATATAAAATATTCAGTATAACACTTTTACTTGTTAAGAACTTGTCGTTCTTGTAGATCTCATTATGTTTTTGTTCTGATCAGATTTTCTCGATCAGCTTAATTTTTAAAAATTATTTTTAAATGTTTTTTCAAAATTCTGATTCTCGAAAACGGATCGATATTAAAAATCGAAATTCAAATATAATGTGTGTATTAACATGTTCTTGAATACTGAATACCCACATTAATTTTACGATATTTTTGAAAAATTTTGCATATAAAAAACTAATTTAAAAATAACCGCTCCACATATTTTTTTTTAAATTTAAAAATCAACAATTTTTTAAGAAATTGTATGGCATTAATTTTTTTTTTTCGGATAAAATGTGTTTTCGAGGTACATATTTCAATTTAGATTTTTATTTACGAATTTTTAATAACATGTTTTTATTTTTAAATATTTTTTGGGAGTTCCAATCGTGCACATTTTTCGCTAAAAAAAGTTTTTTTCCTTTTTTCTAACAAAATAGAATTTTTCCGATTGAATTGTGCCAAAAAAAAAAAAAATGGAATTTCTCCTCCAATTCCAATGACAGATTTCTGTGAGGAAAAACTTTCCGCCTGAATTTCATCATCAGGAATATCTTTCCCTGACAAAAATGTTAGAACCGACATGTCGAAAAATTTAAATGTTTGATTGAAACTAAGATAGCTTTAACTGCTCACTAGTTGGCTTGTTTTTTGTTTCGAATCTAGATATCTATTAGATTTATAACTAAAGTGGTATGTATACTTTTTCACTATCGATTTAAACAGTTTCTTAATCCAATAACTTGGAGTGTAAACAAAGTGAGATTGTTGTGTCCATTTTCAATTTCGATCAAGCTCACTGTGTCGCAGAGATTTGAAAATTGTGTTCAAAAAGAAAATACAGATAGCTGCTATGAAAAGGAGCATCAACATTCCAAAGCTTCTGACACTGACACTATCTACGTATGTACATAGAAAATAATACAAAGGAACGTACATACTATAGGTATGTTGATACACTAAGTATAGGTTTGATGAATTTTATTTGTCCTCAAATTGAATGAATCCAACTAACCGAACAATGACTCGTAAACACCGTAAATAAATCCGAAGGTATACGACAATAATTTTAAATAACATTATGAACAAAAAAAATTACACAAAAACTGCTTTGAAAAAAAATAAATAAAAGTGATCAAGAACGCGGACAAACGCATCTCATCTGGATAATCTTCGCCGAATCCAGTTGCACTATATGCATTTCTTAATATTGGCGTTAGCCATAGCAGCGGTAAATAAATTATGGTGATGATGATCAGCAACACAGACTAAACTTTAGGCTTGAGGCTTGGGCTAGAATTAAATGCGCGGCGGCGATTGGTAAAGAAAGTTCGAGGCGGACCGGAAGATCTATTTGGTCTTTTATAATTTTTTCTTATCTTTGTAGTTATATGTATGTGAATATATTTTTTTGTATTCGTATTTATCGCTATGATCACATAATTTAGATCAATTGGTACCCGAGGTTGTCCTTGAACTTGGAAGATAAAAACATTTAGATGGGTGAGTAGGTATAGGAACTTGCACTTATAGTTATCAAGGGTTTTAAACTGATGGGTAAAGGGCGTAAAAAAAAAACACACCGTGAAAACACACAAAATAAGCTCACTTTTTCATTTCAAATCATTTAATCCAGATTTTGATAAGATTTTATTTGTTTAATTTGTCATACATCTCAGTAAATAAGGCAACATCAAAAAAGGCAAAAAAAAAAAATATCACTCTTCTCACAAATAACGTTGAAGATAGATAACAAAGAATTTATCTAAGTATCTATTCTGGTTTAATACTATACAGACGACGAGACTTTGATTTGAACTCGACGGCGAATCTATCTAAACTAAACTTAGACACTAACTATTCGAAATTTGTGGATGCAAATTTTTTTTTTTTACTTATTTTGTTGTTCTTCTTTTGCTTAAATGTACATTGTACATATATAATTTAATCCGCCTTCGCTACCGTGCGTCGTCGTCAAGCTGCCACCACTGTAAACTACAACGATTTTGTGGCGAAGATAACGTTTTGATCATTATAGTAGCCATACTACAGCTGTTTTAAACGCCAGTCGCGATATAAAAAAAGTTGATTTATTTGTCTTCCCGAAAAGCTTTTTTTTTCTTCTTGTTTATGTCATAGAGTCATAGAGAGGTCTTTAAACACGAGACGATGATCATGTTAAAAATTAGCAAGCTACGTTATTAGTATAGTGATAGTCGTGGTTTGGTTTTGGAGAGCGTTTGAGTTGGTCGGAGAGTTTTATTAACCTCTATTTCTTGGTTTAGCTTGTAAGATTTACATAAATATAAGCACCGAAGTGTAAGAGTAAGAGTGGTAAAGAAGGCAGGTGGTTAGATGGCAAGATAACTATTTGAATGTGTAGGCCGCTGCAGAGGTCTATGGCTTCCAAGGTGTTTATTTTATTTAGTTTTTGACTTTTGGGTAGGAACTTTTGTTACAATGAATGAAGAATGGTAAAAAAAACAATTAATCACAAAACTAGTTTTGATTTTGATTCGCTTAACGTTTTATGCGTAATTCAATTAATTACACTTCTAAAAGACATACGGCCTTACAGTGTAGGTATGTTGTTTTCGGTCGTGTACTTTATAATAGAAGTAGTAGTTTACTCACTGTTGTAAAACTGTTTGGGTTATCCTAGAAGAACTTGTTAACACTCGACTTTGTTCATATGGCCACCGTTGGTACGTTGTTGTGGTAGCAAGCACATGGTTCAACATTTCAACATTCATAAAGGAACATGGAGATCTCCTGATCAATCAACCGTCAACCAGATTGATCGACGGAAGGCACTTGTCAAGCATTCTAGGTGGTCGAACTTTCCGAGGAGCCAACATCGACTCCTCGGACCACTACCTCGTCGTAGCCAAGGTGAGCTCTACGAGCAAAAGCGGAGACAGAAACGCCAGCTTCTCAGGAGAAAAAAGAGGGACCATGAGAAGCGTCAGATCAATGATGTTGAGAGAGCCAACAGCAGGAATGAAGTTCGAAGGTTTTATTGGAAGGTTAAATAGCTGGCTCAAGGTCATCGAGCAAGAACCAATGCCTGCAGAGATAAACAAGGAAATATCATAGTAGAATTGCAGTCAATGTTGGGGATTTGGAAAGACAACTTCTGTAGACTGTATAACGGCGACGACGCACGAACAAAATCTTCAGGCAGGAGCCTTTTAATCGGACACGATAATAGCAGACAATTCCGTGAACCCGAGCTAGAAGAAGTGAAAACGGCAATATCACGGCTGAAATCCAACAAAGCCGCTGAAGCAGATGGTCTAGCTGCTGAGGTGTTCAAAACAGCAGGCGACGATTTTGATAGGAGCATGCACCAAATCATCTGTAAGATATGGTCAGAAGAATGCATGTCCGATGAATGGAACCTCAATATTGTTTGCCCGACCCTTAAAAAGCGAGATTCTCTAAACTGCGGCAACTTCAGAGGAATAAGTCTACTTACCATCGCCTACAAGATCCTCTCTGCCGTAATATGTGAACGTCTGAAGCCTTTCTTCAACAATCTGATTGGTCGTTATCAATGTGGCTGCGGCAGATCCTGGAAAAGACCTATGAACTCCAAATCGATACCCACCACCTTTTCATCAATTTTAAGGCCGCGTATGACAGCGTCTACAGAGACAAACTGTATAAAGCTATGTCTAGTTTAGGCATCCCTGCCAAACTCGTTCGCTTGTGCAAAATGACGATGGAGAACTCAAGCTGCTCCATCAAGGTTGGCAACGAGCTTACGGAATTTTTCGACGTCAAAAAGGATTCAGACACGGCGATGCACAGTCGTGCGAAGTGCACAACTCCACACCGTCAACACCAGAAGCACTATCTTCCAAAAATCTGTTCAACTTCTCGCGTACGCCGATGATATTAGACGTGTTTTTTTGCACGCGTATATACGCTTAAAATGAACAGTGCACAAAAAAATGACAAATTTTTTGTTTTAGCATTTTGGCATCACAAGTTGATGATATGTAAACGAGAGAAGAAAGAAGAGCAACGTCAGCGGGAATTTTTTCTCCAGAGAACAGAAAAATCTCTTGCTCAAAGAAGAAAACCAAGAGAATGAAGAAAAGAGATCTGGATAGAGAAAGAGATACGAAGATATGGAAAATGGAACATACAAAAGTAGCCAATGGTTTCCTTTGATTTAAAATAAAACAACAGCAAAATCATAGCTTGCTTGGGTAATTATTAAATGAAATGAATTTCATTTCAAAATCAAGCTATCTCAAGAACCTGAATACGGCACAGAGACTGGCCTGTATAGGAATAACAGGGGCTCAGAGATCCACACCACAGGCTGGGTTGGAAATGATCCTGGATCTCCCGGCTCTGGATGAGTTCATAAGGTGCACGGCAGCCAAAACCGCAATTCGTTTAAAAGAACTGAGTTTTTGGAAGCACAGCACTTATGGACACGGGTCAATCTTACAAAGATATGACATGATTCCAAGACTGATGGAGACAACCGATTACATTCCCCCTCTACTGGATTTTGACAGGAAATTTTCTATTTGCATACCAGGATGACAGGGTTGGGATCCTAATTCACTTATAAGTGAACAGGGTATCCCTTTCTACACTGACGGTTCGAAATTGGAATCAGGAACAGGTGCTGGAGTGTTTTGCCAATCTCTCAACATCAGAGAGGCGTATAAACTCCAAGCTGACTGTAGTGTCTTTCAGACCGAGATCTTTGCCATTGAAAAAGCAGCTGAATTGGCACATCATGAAAAGCTAAGCTCCTCGAAGAATACTTTTTTCGCCAAGCTGCTATCAAAGCCTTAGCCAGTGAGACCATAAGATCAAAGGCAGTTTTAAACTGTAGGAAATAATTAAATAGAATCTGCCACACTAACAAGGTTAAGCTCTGCTGGTTTTCTGGACACAGCAATATAGAAGGGAACGAACTAGTAGATGAACTAGCTAGAAGTTTATGGCCTAACATTAATGAAAAGGAAGCTCGGTATATTTTATCGCTGTTTGTTGGGGAACTGGATGATCTAGCACAGGTCTCAAGGGCAAACATGAGGAAATTTATAGATAGCACAGGCTGGTTCGTTAACGAGCCGGTCTACGTTAATCGACAGCTTTGAATAGCATCGATGATAACTTTTATTTTTATAGGGGATCACAATGGGCCAATCGGCCCCCGTGTATGCAACAGTTCACGCTGTGCACACCCCTCATAACCTAACCTAAATGAGGGAAAAACGAAGTATATGCTGTCTTCGACGAAGGACACCTAACACTGACGGCTCGGACAGAACGTCACAATAGACGCATACAACTTCGAGGTAGTAGAGGAGTTTGTCTACCTAGGCTAAGAAAACAATTGAGTGGAAAAGCCCTCTCTCGAGTAACTAAGGTAAAATTTTACAACACACTCATCATCCCAGTCCTGCTGTATGGTGCAGAAGCATGGACCTCAACAAAATCGGAAGAAAGTGCCTTAGACTGTTTCGAGAGGAATGTTCTTCGGGTCATCTTTGACCCCGTGTGCATTGAAGGGGAATGTCGAAGAAGATATAACAGCGAACCTTACGGGTTGTACAACGACATTGACCTAGCCAGAAGGGTCAAGGTCCAGAGAATTAGATGGTTCGGTCATTTAGAGCGGATGGACACCAATGCTCCGGCCCGGAAAACATTCGACACTATTCTCAAGAGACGTAGAAGGAGATGGCCGTGACTCAGGTGGCGTATAAAAGTGGAAGATGACCTCAATCAACTTAGAGTGCAAAACTGGAGACAGCTAGCTAGGGATCGAGCTGACTGGCGGAGACTGTTGATTGAGGCCAAGTCCACAACGGACTGTAGCGCCACCTTGAGTAAGTAAGTAGGTACGTTGGTATTGTATATACATCGATTGCCATCTTGCCGTCTTGCTTGTTATTCCTACGTTTATTTAGCAGGATCTGATGAAAACATCATCACTCTTCGTATAAGCTCCAAGGCAGGCAGTTCCGCTCAAAACCAAAAGAACGTATACTTGAGTTACTCATGGTCAGGGCTAACATTTTATCAAAACTTTGAAACTGCTACTTTATGAGACGATAGTTGTATTAATTCTTACTTCCAGATCTTAAACTACGATGCTTAGCCAAAGCCACTTCGAAATCTTAGCCGAGTTCGGGAGAAAAGTCCTATACGGCGAGTAGTTTCCCCATTTGCGATTCAGGACGATGCCAGAGATGGCACAAATGAAAGCAAACAGTTCATCGGCTGGTATCGAGTTCCAATTTAATGCCAAAGCCTTAACTTATTTAACTTAAAAGTACATCAAGCGTTGAAACGACACGCTGTATATTTTTTTCTATAAATCATTGAACAATGTCTTGTTTTAAAACTTACATAATGCGTTCGATATGCGATAGTCATAGATTGCTCTAGTTTAAAAAATTAAAGACTAATAGCTCAGAACAAAAAACTTTCCGCTAACCACTAACTTCTTCTTCTGCCGCCAATGGAACGGGTTATGATGTATGTTTCATTCTTCGGACAATTCTGTGTTCAAAACGGAAGAGTTCTGCTCTTCTCAGTCTGTCAAAGTCGGTCCAATGGAACGGTTTCAGAAGACTTCTGGACTCTTCCGAATGGTTCTGGACGTCCAATGGAAAACGACATTATAAGTTTTAGTTTCAGAATTCGTCATTTCCATCAAGCACCTTTTTTTAGTGAACGAATTTCAGTATAACTGTCAAAGTACTCCTACGTCAAAGCTTGTACGTGTATTTAAACCTTTTCTTAAACAGCATTGATAGTAAATATATTTGTCGCATTTTAAATCAGTTTCGCGAAAGACTTGTGCTCTTCATTGGTCGCAGTCTTATTTATTGGCTAACGTCCAGCACTCCTTGAGTTACTTATTTTGGTAATGTAATGTTCATTGGAGACAAGCCAAAGGAACTGGGGATTTTGATACTCATTTTAAGGTTTTTGTTTTTGTAGTGTGATCATTGTGCAACATTTGGACAACGTCTATAAGTATTGATTTCAACCTCCTTCGTGGCCAATTTTATTCGGAATCTAAAGTTAAAACAAGTGAAGTTAAGTAAAGGCCTGTACCTACTTTGAATAATTTGGATGCATGCCATGGTAAAATTGACTAGCAAAAACTATTAAAAAGTGAGTTAAATTTTTTAATTTTCGAATATGATTTAAATTCCATAACTCAATTGGCATTCGTCACTTTGAAATAGGTGCCTCCAGTGGATTCCCACGAAGTAGAATTTCCATTGAAATAAATTTCACATAATTTATATAAATGTAAATTTAATACATCTGCACAATGTCGGTACCTAAGCTGTCTTACTTACTTACTTAAGGTGGCGCTACAGTTCGTTGTGGACTTGGGCCTCAATCAACAGGCTCCGCCAGCTAGCTCGATCCTTGGCTAGTCGTCTCCAGTTTTGCACTCCGAGTTGATTGAGGTCCTCTTCCACTTGAGTGCGCCACCTGAGTCGCGGTCTTCCTCTCCTCCTACGTCCCTCGGGAATAGTGTCGAAGGCTTTCCGGGCCGGAGCATTGGTGTCCATTCGCTCTAAATGACCGAGCCATCTGAGTCTCTGGACCTTGACCCTTCTGGCTAAGTCCATGTCGTTGTACAACCCGTAAAGTTCGCTGTTGTATCTTCTTCGCCATTCCCCTTCAATGCACACGGGGCCAAAGATAACCCGAAGAACTTTCCTCTCGAAACAGCCTAAGGCACTTTCATCCGATTTTGTCAGGGTCCATGCTTCTGCACCATACAGCAGGACTGGGATGATGAGTGTGTTGTACAGTTTTACCTTAGTTGCTCGAGAGAGGGCTTTTCCACTCAATTGCTTTCTAAGCCCAAAGAAACAGCGATTAGCAAGAGTTATTCTTCGTCTGATCTCGGCGCTGGTGTTATTGCCCGTGTTTATAGCGGAGCCTAGGTAGACAAACTCCTCTACTACCTCGAAGTTATACGCGTCTATTGTGACGTTTTGCCCGAGCCGTCGGTGTTGGGTGTCCTTCCTCGAAGACAGCATATACTTCGTTTTTCCCTCATTTACCGCTAAACCCATTTTTGCCGCTTCTGTCTCAATTCTCACAAAGGCGCCATTGACATCACGCTGTGTTCTTCCCATTATATCAATATCATCGGCGTACGCGAGAAGTTGAACAGATTTTTGGAAGATAGTGCCTCTGGTGTTGACGGTGGAGTTCTGCACTATCTTCTCAAGAACGATGTTAAAGAAATCGCATGACAGTGCATCGCCTTGTCTGAATCCTTTTTTGACGTCGAAAGATTCCGTGAGCTCGTTGCCAACCTTGATGGAGCAGCGTGAGTTCTCCATCGTCATTTTGCACAAGCGAACGAGCTTGGCAGGGACGCCAAAACTAGACATAGCTTTGTACAGTTCGTCTCTGTAGATGCTGTCATACGCGGCCTTAAAATCGATGAAAAGGTGGTGGGTATCGATTTGGAGTTCATAGGTCTTTTCCAGGATCTGCCGCAACGTGAAGATTTGGTCGATGGTTGACTTTCCTGGCCTGAAGCCACATTGATAAGGACCAATCAGATTGTTGACGAAAGGCTTCAGACGTTCACATATTACGGCAGAGAGGATCTTGTAGGCGATGTTTAGTAGACTTATTCCTCTATAGTTGGCGCAGTTTAGAGGATCTCCCTTTTTCAGGATCGGGCAAACAATGCTGAGGTTCCATTCATCGGGCATGCATTCCTCTGACCATATCTTACAGATGATTTGGTGCATGCTCCTATCTAGCTCGTCGCCTGCTGCTTTGAACAACTCAGCAGCTAGTCCATCTGCTCCAGCGGCTTTGTTGGATTTCAGCCGTGTTATTGCGGTTTTCACTTCTTCTAGGTCGGGTTCACGGAATTGTTGGCTATCATCGTGTCCGATGAAAGGCTCCTGTCTGACGGCTGTCTATTTAATTAATTTTCTATTTTGATTTGCACACACTATGGTCACACGAAACATTTTTGTCTCAAAAAGCTTTGTCGCTGTTCCGGCAGTTTGCCAGTCTATCGACTGCTATAGAAATTTGTATTCCTATTTTGTTGAATAGGAATACATGCTTTCAAATATAAAAAAATAAGTATTAAGTCGATGCGGTAACTTGGTAGTTAATTGAACTCTATTCCGGTTCACTATCAGTATGGGAAGCTCATTCATTCATACGCCATTCATTAAATCAAACAAAATACTTGATTCCGATTTTTTTTTTTTTTTCATCTTTTACTGTTTACAATCCAGTGTGTACAGCAGAGTATCTCAATTATTTACATATACGAGTCTGATAGGTAGGTTCATAGCAAAGCTCCGCTCCTCTAATGGTTGAGATTTGAATCTTTTTGTCGCTTTTGTAAAAATGTTCACTTTGCCTCAATATAGGAAACCAAGCAATTTACTGGTATATTCCGCATCAGTTGCATTAGTGTTTTTGTATATTTCTTAAATGTGCTGAAATCTGTAAAATAGTAAAATATTCCTTTTAATTACTTTGCTTTGCTTTGGCGTACAAGCGAAAAACGGGTAAGTTTAAGGTTCGTGAAAAAAAAGTAAATTATTAAGGCTGATGATAGCTTCTCGGTACAAACTTTCCAAATGCGCTTCACCCTTGGTGCGTTCATAAGCCGCTACTCTCAACTTGACCCAGCCATTTTCGGTCGGGTGTCTCGTGAAGTTCGAGAAAAATTCAATTCGGTTCAAAAAATTCTGTTAAAAACCTCTTATTGATCTTAAGCTCCAAAAAGTATGATTAGCGAAGTGCAGCTCGTTTGTTCCTAAAAGATCAAGGCTGTTACTGACGATGTTGATTGTCTGAGGTCTTTCAATAAGTACTTCGGAACGTTGAAAGTTTATAGCGACTAAATATTGCCGCCATCCGGTACGTCCCTACGCGTTTGAAGGAGAGAATTTGGGCCTGCATTCGTCAGCCGATACAGCTCGTCGTTAAATTTTCTCCTCCATTCACCGTTTATGCAGACAGGACCATAGATCTTCCGTAGAACTTTTCTCTCGAACCGGCCTAGGGTGCTCTCATCCGTTTTTGACATGGTCCATGCTTCTGCACCATATAGCAGGACCGGATGATGAGGGTCTTGTAGAGCATCACCTAAGTTGTTCGGGAGAGGGCTTTACTACTCAATTGCTTTCTTAGCCCGAAGAAACAGTGATTAGTAAAAGTAATTCTCCTTCTGATCTCGGCGCTGATGTCATTGTCCGTGTTGAAAGCGGAGCCATACAAAGTCCCTAACTACCTCGAACTTATATGCGTCTATCGTGACGTTTTGTTTAAGACCTCAGCGTTGGGTGTCTTTCTTGATGACAGCAAATACTTTGTTTTGCCCTCACTGACCGCTTAACCCATTTTTTCAGCCTCTGTCTGTATAGTCCCAAAATCATTGTTGACATCACTCTGCGTCCTCCCAGTGATATAAATGTCATCAGCAGTTGTGCACTATTCGTTCCAGTTCCTGCTCAGAGGAATGAGTTTTGTAGGAATGCCAAACTGGACATGGCTTTATACACTTTTTCCCTGTAAGAAAATCGATAAAAAGATGGTATAGTTGTCGATTTGGAGTTCTTGAGTGTTTTTCCATGGTGGGCTTTCCTGGTCTAAAGCCACACTGATATAGACCTATCAGTTTGTTGACAAACGGCTTCAGACGTTCACATAGCAATGCAAAAAAGATCTTATGGGCGATGTTAAAGAGGCTGATGCCTCTGTAGTTGGTGCAGTTTAGAGGGTCTCCTTTCTTCAGGATCGGGCAAACAATGCTGAGGTTCAATTCATCGGGCATGCTCTCTTCCGACCATATTCTGCAGATGAGTTAGTGCATGCTCCTTACCAAGTCATCGCGGGCTACTTTGAAGAGTTTGGCAGTGATGCCGTCAGCTACGGCGGCTTTGTTGTTTTTAAGCTTATTGCTATCTTCACTTCTTTAAGGTCGGGTAGACGGAAATCTTGGCTTGCGTCGTCTTCATTGAATGGTTCATTCTGTCTGACAGCAGAATTTGTTTCGTCATCGCCGTTGTACAGTCTGCAGAAGGTGTCCTTCCATATCCTCAGCTTTGACTGTGACTTGGGCCATTCGTTTTACCTCTTGGTAAAACTTCCGAACCTCATTCCTGTTTTTAAGTCTCTCAACATCCTCGATCGATCGCTTTTCATGCTCTCTCTTTTTCTTTCTGAAAAGCTTGTTTATCTTCTCTCCCTTTCTGCTCGTAGAGCTCTCAAGCTGATCTCGTCCTTCAGTGCAGCCGCTGTTATTGTTTGTGGTTTGTGGTTGTTTTGTGTTTTTTGTGTTTGTTTTTGTTTTGTTTGTTTGTTTTTTTTTGTTTTTTGTTTTGTTGTTTTGTGTTGTTTTGTTTGTTTTTGTTTTTTGTTGTTGTTGTGTTTTTTGTGTGTTTTGTGTTTTTGTGTTTTTGTTTTGGTTTGTGTTTTGTTTGTGTTTTGGTTGTTTGTTTGTGTTGTTGTTTTGTTTGTTTGTTGTGTTTGTTTTTGTTTGTTTTTGTTTGTTGTTTGTGTTTTTTTGTTGTTTTGTTTTTGTTTGTTTTGTTGTTGTTTTGTGTGTTGTGTTGTTGTTGTTTGTGTTTGTTTTTGTGTTTTTTGTTGTTTTTTGTTGTTTTGTTTGTGTTTTGTTGTGTGTTGTTTGTTGTTTTGTTTGTGTGTTTTGTTTTTGTGTTTGTTTGTTTTTTGTTGTTTGTTTTTTTTGTTGTTTGTTTTGTTTTGTTGTTTGTTTTTTGTTTTGTTTGTTTGTTTTTTGTTTTTGTTTTTGTTTGTTTTTGTTTTTTGTGTTTGTTTGTTTTGTTGTTTGTTGTTTGTTTTTTTGTTGTTTTGTGTGTTGTGGTTGTGTTGTGTTTTATTGCTCTCTTCCGACCATATTCTGCAGATGAGTTAGTGCATGCTCCTTACCAAGTCATCGCGGGCTACTTTGAAGAGTTTGGCAGTGATGCCGTCAGCTACGGCGGCTTTGTTGTTTTTAAGCTTATTGCTATCTTCACTTCTTTAAGGTCGGGTAGACGGAAATCTTGGCTTGCGTCGTCTTCATTGAATGGTTCATTCTGTCTGACAGCAGAATTTGTTTCGTCATCGCCGTTGTACAGTCTGCAGAAGGTGTCCTTCCATATCCTCAGCTTTGACTGTGACTTGAGTCATTGGTAAAACTTCCGAACCTCATTCCTGTTTTTAAGTCTCTCAACATCCTCGATCGATCGCTTTTCATGCTCTCTCTTTTTCTTTCTGAAAAGCTTGTTATCTTCTCTCCTCTTCTGCTCGTAGAGCTCTCAAGCTTATCACGTGCTGCTGTGCAGCGCTGTTTTATATGCTTCTTGCTTGGCTGCATGTACCTGCCTGCATTCATCGTCAAACCAGGGGTTTCGTTTTGGTGGCCGCGTGAAGCCCAGTACATCAGTGGCAGCATCCCTAATGACTTCCTGGTAACTCTGCCACTGCTTCTCAATACTCGATGCTGACTGTCGCGGACTTTTCATGAGGTAACTTAACACTCGATTGGAAAAGGATCTGGCGATCTTTTGCTATTGTAGCAGTCCGACTTTATACTTTCTACTAGCACTTCCTGTTTTTGGCTTTGGTCGAGATATCCGCTGCATTACCTTGGCTACAACAAGGTAATGGTCCGAGTCGATGTTGGCCACGCGGAAGGTTCGGACATCAAGAATGTCCTGCGTCGATCGCAATCTGGTTGACAGTTGATTGGTCTGTAGACCTCCAGGTTCCGTTGTAGATGTTGAGATATGGGAAACGCGTACTTGTACGCGTTTTGCCCCGCTTCAAAATCGATAAGCCTGAATCCGTTATTGGAGGTTTTTTTCGTGCAGGCTGTGTTCTCCGACTGTTCCACAAAAAATGTCCTCTCTTCCTAGTTTGGCGTTAGAATCTCCTAAGACGAGGAGCTCGTAGAACTTGTCTTTGCTGTCGTCATCATTCTCTTCTGTAGGGCCGTGAGCGCATATTAGGCTTATGTTGCCGAATTAAGCCTTTATGTGGATTGTCGTGAGGCGCTCTTTGACAGCTCTGAAGCTTAGGATATGCTGCCTTAGCCTGCAACCAATGACAAAGCCACATCCAAACAGACGCTGCTGTTGTTCTCTGAAGCAGTCGCCGTAGTAGATATCGCAGTTTTTCAATCCTCCTTTTGCCCGGCCCATCTAATCGCATTTCCTGGATGGCGGTTATATCCGCCTTATAACGCTCTAGTGCCTCCGCTATAGTTGTTCGGCTGCACGTGGTCTGTTAAAGAACCTAATATTCCACGAACAGATCCGAATCTCGATATCCTTATTTCGTTTGCATGGGTCGTCATCAGTAAATCCGTCCGTATCCGAGGCTTGTTGTTGCTTCGTAACTAGCTTTTCTTTACGTGATTGGGAAGTCAACCCAAAGCACGAACCCCAACCTAGAGGGCCAGAGAAAGAGCCGGATGAAGCGTTCCTTATCGGCCTGAGCTCCAAATACTAGACACTCGGTTTTCACCACTTGGATGTAGCACTTTGCAGACAGTGGTTGTTGAGGACGTAAGAGTCTTACATTATGCTGTGTACCAAGAACATTAAGCTCTTCGCGACAGCAAGTAACAAGCTTCGACTTGATTTGGGTGGCGAGATCGCTTTTATTACTGCTTGGCTATCAATGAAAAAAAATATGTCCGCGTGTGATATCGCCATCATAGATATATGCATAGCAGCGTTTTTCACTGCCAAGATCTCGACTTGGAAGCCGCTGCTATGGTCGGGGAGTCTGAAAGAATTGGCAAAGTTGAGGCTTTCCGAGAAGAAACCCGCGCCTACTCCAGTATTCATTTTTGAGCCATCAGTGAAGATGGTTAAAGTGGAGTCATTAGTGTCCTAGCAAGGGGTCATATAACCCATACAAATATTATTACCTACGCATTTTAGTTTTCCAGATACTGGTTTGACTGAGCCTAAGGGCGCTGTTTGCTGCTGATTCTTGAACAAATAGATCTATTGGGGGAGATTGAGGATTGCTTCTAAACCCGCAGTTGGTGTAGTCCTCATCACATCACTAGTACTAATACAGGCCATTCTTTGCACTTGGGTTTTTTTAATTCGTGAATTTTTCCAGAGCTTTCCACCAAACCAAACTGCCGTAGGTAGGTTAAGATCGGTCTGACAATGGCAGTGTACATCCACATGAGTATTTTCTATTTTGGGTTTTTATCCCCAATTTCTACCCAGGATCTTATTGCATGAGTAGAGTGCGATTATGGCTTTCTTGTATCCTTCTTAGATGTTTGGACTCCAATTAAGTTTTTTTCCAATATAACTCCGAGCTCCAAGGTATCTCTCTCGGTTGTGTGTCCGTGGCTTAGTGGTTAGGTGTGTTGGCAGCTACTCGTGTCCTACTCGTGCTCATAGTTCTTATTTCATCTTTCACGGGCACTGTCTCTTGCGAAGAACTGACAAAACTGAGGTAATTTCCTTGTGTTTGTGAAAAGAATCAGTTCTGCTTTAAGGGGGTTTACTTTAAGGCCGCATTTCTTGGTCCAGTTGCTGAGCTTTGATAATGCACTTTCTAATTGTTCGATAATAGTGGTAAGGTATTTTCCCGACGGCAAAAGCGCTAAGTCATCAGCGTAGGCTACCACTACTATGTCTTAACTTTGTATCAGGATCTTGTTCATCACCAAGATCCAGAGTAGCAGTGAAAGAATTCCACCTTGTGGGGTTCCCCTAGATGCATACATCTCTAAATGTGCGTTACCAAGCTCGCTATGTATCTGTCTGTTTCCCAGTATATAGGTACATGCTCCATTTGACAACTACGTCGAGGACGTTATTGAAGGCTCCTTGAATGTCCAAGAATGATGATGAATAAAGGAATTACCCAAATAGGTGCGTGTAGAACGCTTGGTAATATTTGTTTAGTTGCTAGGCAGAGAGTACCCTGTGACCATCTAGCATTTGTTGATTCTAGACCATATTGTTTGAAAAGATGTTTGCATGTAGCAAGCGGTGTTCCAATGTTGTGTCTTAGACTTATGTAAGTGTCCATGTCCATGACTTTTTAAGTCTTAGAACTGAGTGTCATGCTTCTGTGTTGTTATCTGTACCTTCCGACGAGACGGTGCAACCGAAAACGGACACTTTTCAGAAGCAGCATTTTCTTTGGAAAAGCTTTATGATCAATATTGACCCAATTCAACGGTGAAGAATGACGACGTGAGGAGGCGGGGACGGACCTCAATCCTAGACACACTTTTTTGACTTCTCTATCATCTTAAGCTGTGCATGAACCGAGTTTCAAGTAGATACTACTTTAAACTTATGTAAAACTTGCTATTCACATGTTTTCGATTAATTTATTTAACTTCTTTTGGGGGGTACAACAATCAGAATAGCTTGGCAACTCTTACTTACTTACTTATCCGGCTCACAATCCACCCCCAGGCTGGGATGAGAAGACTTTCTTGGCTGGAGCGTTGTCGTCCATTCGCTCGATATGACCGAGCCAATGTAGTCTTCTTTTCTTGGCCTTCTGGACTACATCCACATCTTGGTACAGCTCATACAGTTCTCGGTTGAACCTTCTTCTCCATTCCACATTGTCGCATACGGGACCGAAAATCTGTCGAAAAATTTTTCTTTCGAAAGTGCCCAGTATCAATTCTCCTTTTTTACTTACCGTCCAGCACTCGGCGCCGTAGAGTAGGACTGATAAAATCAAAGTTTTGTATAGCAGACACTTTGTCTTTCGAGTGAGGAGTTTTGAACCCAGTTGTTTGTCCAACCCGAAGCAGCAGCGGTTCGCTTGGGTAATTCTTCATCGGATCTCCACTAAGGTATCGTTTGTGGGATTGATGTTTGTTCCAAGGTAGGTGAACTCCTGAACTACCTCGAAATTGCTGCTACCAACAGTGACGTTTCGTTCTATGCGGTGGACAGATGTTGCTTTGTTTGTTGATAGCATGTACTTTGTTTTGTCCTCATTCACGTCAAGATCAACGAGTATTGCCTGTTCTTCAATCGCTGTGAAGGCCTCCAGCACAGCTCTCTTGGATCGACCGATGATGACTATGTCGTCCGCATAGCCAGGAGCTGAGCGGTGTTCACACCTGCTTTGCGCACTATCTGCTCCAAGACTATGTTGAAGAAATCACCACATATTTGAAACAACTCGGTTGAGCTGTTACCCATTTGCACACTGCACTGCGTATTGTTTAGCGTCATGCGGCACAGCTGGATCAGTTTGTTCTGGATCCCGAATTCAGATATCGCCATCATAAGCTCTTGGCGGTGAATGCTATCATGAGCAGCTTTGAAGTCGATGAAAAGATGGTGGGTTTCGACTTGAAATTCGTTGGTCTTTTGCAGGATCTGTCTCAGTGTGAATATTTGGTCTATCGTTGTTCTGCCTGGCTTAAAGCCACACTGGTACGTGCCGAGAGGATTGTGTATGCACATTAAGCAGGGATATGCCACGGTAGTTCTTGCATGACATCCGATCGTTTTTTTTTTGTAGATGGAGCATATGGAGCTTTTCGACCAGTCGGTGGGCGTGCATTCTTCCTCCCACACTTTGGCGATGACCTGGTGCATGCGGTTCATCAAAACACCGCCTCCATATTTAAAGAGTTCCGCAGGTATGCCATCTGACCCGGCGGACTAGTTATTTTTTAGCTTTTGGATGGCTCTTTCTAACTCTTCTGTGCTGGGGACTGAGACTGGTTCTTCATTGACTGGTCTTGCTTCCCTTTCGTCATTGGCTCGTTCGACATATGCTCATTCAGCAGCTGTTGGAAGTGCTGCTTGAAAATATCTACAATTCCCTGTGCTTCGGTGACTAGGTTTTCTTCACTGTTTCGAAGAGCCTGTGTCCCAGTTCTGAAACCAGAAGTTAGTTGCTTCGACCTTTTAAAGAAACGCCGAGTGTTGTTCTTGGCCCGAGACTCTTCTAGATCTTTGAGCTGAGAAACTGCGGATGCTCTTTTCTTCCTTCGCAGGATCTTTTTCTCATTTCTCATTTTTTTCTGCACTCTTTTCTTGCTGTTCTTGTTTTCCGTTGCAGCATCTGCAAACAGGCGCGGATCCAGAAATTTTTTCTGGAGGGGGTCACAGGATAGAAAAAAATAAAATAGAGAAAAATACCAAGAATAGCCAAATAAACAAAGCAAACCAAATTTCTTCAATTAATAAAAAAAAAAATCATTACATTAATATATAAATTTATTGTGTATATACAATTATAAACTGTTTAGGGATATAAAAAATGTAGGTAGGTACTCTCAAAACTAACAGCCCGATTCTGAGGACCCTCACTGACACCTCACAAGTCACAAGTTGAGGTGAAATGATTTTTGTGACTTTTTTCGTATTCTGGTGCAGAGTCACAACTTGGGACAGTCACAAAAATTTTCAAATTTGTGACCTGCCTCAGACCAGGTAACAAGAAACATATTGCTGTTATTTAGAAATTTCGATTTGAGGTTCCATGTTTGAGAAATTTTTTACAATATGACTGGTCATTTACTGCTAAGAAAGATATCTTTTACCTTGCATTTTTTAATTTCAAAGAGTTTTTTCACTTTTTCAGAAAGCAGAAACTCGAAAACAAATAATGAATTATTTTGATTTCAACTAGACAGGTGAAACCAGAGACAAAAGAAGATCGGATACTGACTTACGTTTTACCCTCCGGATACCACAAATTTTATTTAACCATTACCTCGTGTATATAAATAAATGAGAAAAAAAGCAACAAAAATCAGGTGGTATGTCGAAGTTTACTGAGATAGTATTGGTAAAAACACGCAAACTCTTGCAGTAAACTAGTAGACATTGTCATTTTGACAGCTTGATTTCCAATCTCCCTTTTGACTCATCTGTGGTTGAAACAACAATAATTTTACTCACCATGCTGAGTTGAATATTGTTGTCAGTTTTCTTGTGAGTGTTATTTCAGAATTCCTATTTGTAATCGAGTCACAACTATCCTCACAAGAAATCAGTCAAAAGCGCTTGTGACTTGTGACTCGTCACAACTGCAGAATCGGGCTGTAAGAAACATCTTAGCCAATAAATGTTTTTATTATGAATTTTCTTCTGAAACGTTTCCTCGTGTGTTTTTAAATGACTTGGCGCCTTTTATGGTAGCGTGGCTAACTTCACAGTTTGCAATCAAAACATTGAAAGAACAACAGTCCATTGTTGATTTCAGTGTCGTTGGAATCAAAATAGTTTTTATTGAATTTTGCAATAAAAAAAAAGAAATTAACAAAATTAAAACCAGAAAATAAACAGCGAAAGTAAGAAGATAAAACAAGGATTCATTTGACGGATACTTCAATTCGATCGGAGCAAATCAAATAAATTTTAATTAAGGTGATGTTTTTTTATAGACACCCCTATCACAGAGTTCCTCGTAGCAAATAATACGAAAAAATTATAATCATAAGTCCCGAACGAAATCAAAAGAGGCATTGCCAAATACAAATCAATTATTCTGACTTTCGGAATCAGTTGACTTCTTCGAAACTTGAAATTCAAAACAAATTAAATTTCTCCGACGTGTATTCAAAATAGATTTTAGGTTTTGTTTTGTTTTGCTAAAGATGAATTTTGATAGCAATTTGTTTGTATTCCTGTATTTATTCGGCGCAGTCATCGTAAAACATCATCAATTTTTTGATTTGCAGATCTGCAACATGTAAAAAACAATTAACTCCAAAAAAACGAGTGAATTGGGTGGCATTTGTTGGCATTTCCAGCCCAGCCATTTTAAATACAGCTTATTCTATGAAGGTCCAAAGAATTGTGCTTTAACTTTTCCCTTTCTAAAAAAATCTTTGTATCTTCTCATAAAAAGTATATTAATGGGGACTGAACTATTTACACAGTTGTTTATAAAGGAAAATTAAGATGAATATGTGGCTAAATTAGTTTTATTTTTGAATGTCTCAAAAAGATTATCACTTTTACTTGTTTTTTCAACATTTTCCATTGGTCGTGCGGATTGGTTCTACAGGTAAAAATTCTGGTTCTAGTATTTTTTTCAGAGGGCAGAAAAGTATGTTAATTGTGGTCATTTGGTTATTTCCCGGTTCTTAAGTGAGCAAAAACTTGGTTTTGTTCGTTTGTTTTTTTTTCTATTCGGCTTGCAAAATATCGATTTAGCTCTATTTTTTCAAATGCGTCCTGTTTGGGGGGGGGGGGGGGTCATGACCCCCGTGACCCCCCCCCCTTGGATCCGCGCTTGCTGCAAACGTGCATTTTCCATATCTCTTTTGAATAACGCGCATTTATCATCATACCACGGGTTATTTTTCGGAGGTGGCTGGTAACCTATGGTGATCTCGGCTACATTTTTTATTATTTCGCGATATTGGTTCCACAAGGTGTTGACATCTGTGGTATTTGGGAGGATGGCGGAGAGTCGCTCACTCAGGCGCTCATTGTAGTCCCTGGCATTATCCTGAGTACCAAGGCAGCCGATGTTGAACTTCTTTCTTGGGGCTGCACGTGTTTTTTTCGTCGTTTGATAATCGAGCTCTAAACTTTGCCACTACCAGAAAGTGGTCTGAGTCGACATTTGCTCCTCTGAAAGTGTACACTTTCAAAAAGTTGGATGCATGTCTTGCGCCTATTAGAACGTGTTCGATTTGATTGGTGGTTCGACTATCCGGAAATCGCCTGTTTTTTGTGTAGACCTTTTGTCTTGAAACCTAGTGCTACTTATCACCGTATCACGAGCTGCAGCAAAGTCGATTAGTCGGAAGCCGTTAATCCGCCAAAGATGTCTTCCTTCCCGATTTTTGCATTGAAATCTCCGATTACAATTTTGACGTCGTACTCTGGACAGGCTCCGTAGGCTCTATCCATTAGGTCGTAAAAATCGTCCTTGCTAGACTTCTCAGCATCATCGGCAAGGGCGTGTGCAAATATTAAACTGATGTTTTGTAGTGTGGCCTTGATGCGGATTACAGCCAGGCAATCACTAATTGGCTGGAAATCTATGACTTTCGATATAAGCCGATTTCCCACGACGAATCCACATCCAAATATGTGCATTCTTTTTACTGTTCCTAATCATATCCATCGTATTTCCATCAAGTTTCTTAGTTGCACCTGGAGTGTAGGGTGTTCTTACATTACAGGTACAAACTCTCCCAATGCATAGCCCGTTGTCGTTCCGGCTCTGGTTACCATTAACCTCCAAATTTGTTGGGCCGTTGATTAGGTGCTTCTGTTGCTCCGTTTAGCACCCACGCTTACAATTTTCTCAAGTTATATTCAAAGATATAACCAGTACCCGGTGGTTACCATGAGGAGGTAAACTAAGCATTTGGTGTGTAGGAAAAGTAACAGCATACCCCCCTTGATCTTACAAAACCCATCCATCCAGCTTGGCAACTCTGCAACGTCTAATTTAAATCGCCATTCCTTAAAACCTAATTGAAACAAAATATTTACATCTTTCGAATACGACAGACTTGTATGCACCAAGCGAGCAAGAGAATCCAAGTCAAGGTTTTCCGTAGTCAACAAGTGGACGAGTTTGTTGCCTCCAAGTAACGCATGTTTGCATGGCACTTTCAGGTGCACTAAGCAGAAGATGTTGTTGTTGTTTTTTTTTTTTCATTTTTCTTATTTAAAAGAAGAAAGAAATCTATTTAACCTATGATTCTGATTCTGTTATACTCTGATTTAAATAAAGTTTATATTCAAGGTGGCAAGTTCAATTACTCAAGTCTATCTTTTGAGATTGTTGTGCTTCTGGTGATGTTGACGTTGACGTTGATCATGGAAGTTGGAGGCAAATTTGTTCAGTTCATACTTGTGAAGTCTTTCTTAATACTATGAGTATGATGATGATGTTATGATTTTGATAAAAAAAAAAAAATCATTTGAAGCTTCCAAAAGCACACTCGTTGGCTTTTCATTGTTTGTGCAGATGTTGCCGCAGCCGTGTCGCTTTTCTACAATTATTGTACCTATGTCGGTCGGTTGTTTAACTGATAGGCTAATGGGAATAATCGGAAAGAAAAGAAATATACTTCACCGCTATTCGCAGATGAGTGACTCGGTTCACAATCGCAATAGAAAACTCATATGACGACGACGGCGAAAGATGCAAATTGTAAGTTGTTTTTTTTTTTTCATTTTGTTCTATCATAAGATTGATAAGCGGAAAAATAAAATAACTCATACAAGTTTCTTGTTTGACTTAACGTTAACAACGCCGCGCCGCTGTCGTACCAAAAGTTCAACGAATTTGTCAATTGACTTGCCTGTCGTTAGCTTCGCTGTTTGTGGGAAAACCTCTGCTGATCTTTATTTGCAAAATGATACACCAATACTCCATTAATTTATTTATACATACTTAATAAGCAGATCTGATTTAGATGCAATAACCGGGGTCGACGAGTGTGGCAAAAACTGCTCATTTTCTGTGTACAATGTAGACGCCTGAAGCTCTCCCGTAACTGCGTATCAGTGCGGCTTCAGTGTGCAGGTCCTGGAATTGTGTTTGGTGGAAAAATACCCCAGTGGCAAATTTCCCAATTTTCACCAAGGAATCACCAAGAAATGGAAGCTTCACTCATGAATTTGAAGGTGAATCATTTGGTGAAATTTACACAGGGCTGTCATTGGAGTTCACCAAGTGAATTTCTTGGTGAATATGCATAAGTGAAATCATTGAATAAAAGTGTTCTGTGTTTTCATTTGTTCTCTAACTCCGATGAATTGTTAATTGGTGAACTCATCCCTTTTTTGAAAGTTGAATTTTCCACTACTTTTTTCATGACTGAAAAATATTTTGAAAATGCAGCTGTAAAATCCAAAACCACCAAATGTAAATATCAAAACAAATTAATTAATTGTTTATTGAAATATTTCTTAAAAGAATACAATATGGTTTTAAATAGTAATCAGGATCTTCTACTTTTACTTCAGTTTTTTGCCGCCAAACGACTCCTTTTAAGTTGCTCCACATTCCAGATTCCAGAATACCTTTAAAGAATGTTTAGTTTAATTTCATTTCTATATATGTCGAAAATAAAAATGTACATATATTTGAGGATTACACTTATGTTTTCTTCTGCGCTGTTTATTATTATTACTTCACTTTTCACACTGTCTTTAACTAAGATTTCGATTGCACTGATTGAACATAGAAAAAAAAAACATATTTTTAACGATCACAGACAAAAATAGTGGAAAAAACCAAAACCATTGCGTCGTCACCGGTCGTCGTCGTCGCGTCGTCTTCGAGCAAAAAAAGTTGAAAGTATATAATATTTATATACACGGATTCTTGCAGGTCATTTCCACCCTTAAAAGAAAATAAAAAACTATCAGCTGCGCTAGTAGCTAGACAATATTTTTGTATCTTTTTTGTTCGTTTATTCTTCTTCTTATGAATCAACACACAGTGCTCAATGCCAATTGCGAACTCGTGAAGCTGTGCAGGACTTTTCCGTACTGAAATCACAACGTTTAAGCATGCGAAGAAACGAAAGCGTTAATAGAACAGAGAAATTGTACGGAGGAAAAAGGACATTACTTTATTCCTATGAAATCATTTCTTTATTTTTCCTCTTAAAAGTGTGGAATGAATTCCTTGCTCTTTTCACCAAAATTTTTCATCAAGGATGAAAATTGCCACTGGGACTCTACTCACTCACACACTCACTCACTCAATAGCATCGTGACTTATTCTCATTGGATTTTCGATTAGGCCAGTATATCTTATAGTAGGAGAGCCGCTGAAGGCCGACCTTCACCGAACTGTTAACCGGCTGAAACTTTTTTTTATGAAATTTAGTTTGAAAACATATATGAATATGATAGCTTGCCTAACGAAAAGTGTGCCAGGCTATATTAAATTTAACTTTATTTTAATCAATTACTAACTCCTCCTTCACCCATACGTTAAAATAAAACGTTGTGCCACATAGCCATATGTGTAAGTAGGCTTGAGACAAGAAAAAAATTGTATGGGAGAGGGGGGCCTATTCCCCCCGTTTAGCCAGGAGGGGCAGTTTTCTGAAAAATTGGCTAATTTTTTTCTAAAAAATATTAAAATTCAACGGCTTCATCTACAACAACGTGTTATACCTTTCTGCAAAGCCAAAAACATAGGCTTTCATTTTGTATTTAAATTTATTTGTTTTAAATAATAGTTTTAGAAAAAATAATTTTCAAACTCAAAATTTTGCAAAAAAAAAAAATTGTTAAATTTTTAGTTAATTTTTTTCAAAATTTTATGTGATTAAGTACTTATTTTGCATTCAACATTCAATACTGTTAATAATTTTGAATATAAAAAACAGTAACGTAAAAATAAAAAAGTTTTTTTTTAAAGCAAAAAGTGATTTTGGTTTTTTCTTTATATCTCGACAATGGCAAGGTATTTTTCAATCCGGTTTACTGTGTTCGACTAAAAATTAAAAACAGCATTGAATGTTGAAAACAAAATTAGTACTTAATAACATAAAATTTTGAAAAAATTAGTTCGAAATTTAAGAAATTTTTTTTTTTCAAAATTTTAAGTTTGAAAATTAATTTTTCTAAAACTATTATTTAAAACAATTAAATTTAAATACAAAATGAAAGCCTAAGTTTTTGGCTTTGCAGAAAGGTATAACACGTTGTTGTAGATGAAGCCGTTGATTTTTAATATTTTTTTTTAAAAATAAGCCAATTTTTCAGAAAACTGCCCCTCCTGGCTAAACGGGGGGAATAGGCCCCCCTCTCCCATACAATTTTTTTCTTGTCTCAAGCCTACTTACACGATATGGCTATTTGACACAACGTTTTATTTTAACATATGGGTGAAGGAGGAGTTAGTTATTGATTAAAATATAAAGTCAAATTTAATATAGCCTGGCACACTTTTCGTTAGGCAAGCTATCATATTCATATATGTTTTCAAACTAAATTTCATAAAAAAAAGTTTCAGCCGGTTAACAGTTGGGTGAAGGTCGCCCTTCAGCGGCTCTTAGACTATTAAGGATGTTGCGAAGACATCAATTAACATCTATTCCATGTGATACATGAAGTAACTATCCAGGTATTTTTTTTTTAAAGTAAGCACACACTCAAGGGGTTTTTTAAATTCTTATTATGCCAGAGTGCATTAGGAAGAAAGGAAGTTGTAGGAAAGGAGGTGTCGGTGTACATTGGTCTTGAATTCTTGAACATTATAATTATTGGGAAAGACAGAGTGTGAGAGTACGTCCGAAGTTGGAATCGAGGGTAAACTCATGGGCATTCTTGAAAGCGCGGGTATTACGGTTGAATTGTTTAAGGGGAGGAATGCAACTGGCTATTTCTCTAGAGCACAGAGGCACGAAACGTTACGACGGTGGTCTAAAGGAGTGAATGAATCAGTGATGTCTCTATCACTATACCATCCAAGAGGCTTAAGTTTGTAACTGGAGCACTAGCCCAAAGGTGGGAATTGTACTCAAGCTTTGTACGTATATAAGTCTTATAGATAATAGCCAGATCAGACGGTCTGGAGGCATTTTTGGCGACATCGCGTATGTGCTCGGTCCACAAGAGGTGGTCAGTGATGCACATACCGAGAATCTTGAGATGTTCGGTCTCATTGATGGAAGTGCCACAGCATTGAGTTTTCGAAGCATTAAACTCTACACGGTTTTAAATTCCCCATTGTACAATGCTGTTTAAGTTAGAGTTTAATGAGCTTATCATATTATGTGAGTCTGGAAACGAATATGAGAAGCTAAAGGTACTATTGTCAGCGAAACAATTGATTGGATTAGAAGTTACAGACAAGAGATAATTAATAAAAATGAAAAAGAGGGTCGGAGACAAAACGGAGCCCTGGGGCACATACGCATTTATATTGAAGGTTTCAGACTTGAAACCGTCCAATACAACTTGTATTGAACGATTCGAAAGAAAGTTTCTAATCCAACAAAGAAATGGTTCATCGAAACCAAAAGCACGGATTTTCGATAAAAGCGCAAGATGCCAGACTTTATCAAAGTCCCACAGTCTTAAAATAAAAAAATAGAGTGGCGCGACAGCTCTTGAAGAGCCAAGGCCTAAGTGGCTTATTCTCATCAACAATTCTCTAGGTGCGTGTGAAGAATTGAGGGGACCTACGATTTAACGCCGATTCCGAACGGCAAAGTTGAGAAGCACTTTTTCATGACAGATGATACTCTTGGAAGTTTTGTCAGTTCTTCGCAAGAGGCAGTGTCCATGAAAGATGAAATAAAAACTTTGGGCCTGAGTAGGATTCGAACCCACGACGTTCTGCTTAGCAGCCAACGCACCTAACCACTAAGCTACGGACACTACTCCCACAGTCCCACAGTCTTACTTTCTCCAAAACGATGCAAAGATTTTGTTCCACTGCTCGTTAAGATAAACCATCAGATTACTAGTGGACCTGTTGCTGCGAAAGCCGTAATGCCAGTCATTAAGAAGCGTTCGGTCTTAGAGATATTTCTTGAGCTGATAGTTTATCAGCGTTTCTATGACCTTAGAAAGAAGGGACGTAAATGCAATCGGACGATAATTGGAGAAAGAAGAAGATTCGTTTCTTTGTGATTGGCTGGACAAATGCTGTTTTCCAACTGCTCGGAACGAGCCCAGAAGATTAGGATAGATGGAAAAGCTTACGCAACGGTTTTGCCTGCGTGGAAGAACACCTCCTCAAAATAATAGCGGGGATACCATCCGGGCCAGCGGATTTATGTGTGTTGAGATCTTTTAGGACTCTCGCCACAGCACGAGTGCGGAAGAAGATTTGTCCCATGGAATCATTGAAGCTCTCAAGAACTGGAGGAGTCATGACACTCTCTGGCAGCAAAGAATTGGAGGTGACTGCCAAGCAAAAAGGTTAGCTTTTGCGAGAGAGCCAACAACTGGAATGTCATTGTCAACAAGCGTAGGGACCGAGAAAGAAGAGGAATTCTTCATATTTTTTACAAATGACCAAAATGTCTTACTGCCTTTGGGACATTAAAGTATTTTTTGCCTTAATTTTTGGTCATGTCAAAATTTGGTCCGTCGGATATGGGCATTGTAGGCCTTCCTGGCTTGTTTAAACTTGTTCCGGTTTTCCTCTGTTGGGTTGGCTCTAAAACACCGGAACTTTACTTCTTTTTCCCTGATAACCTCTGTACAGCTTGAATCAAACCATGACTTTTCCTTAGGTTTGATGCTTTTAACCCTATTCGGGATAAAAAGTGTTCATTCCAAAAGTAATCATATCTGCGCTGGGGTGTACGTCACTATCGAGGAAGCATAGTGACCAGTTAAGGATCCGGAAGAAGTTATTGAGACCGTACCAGTTCTCTTTCTCGTATTGCCATATGGTTCTCTTTGGAGTTCTTTCTTTAACTGGATTAGTTTGATACGAGAAATTTGCAGATATAATACTATGGTCTGAGGCGTTAATATATTGATAGTGTATTTATCAGGGTCAGACGTAAGGAACAAGTCAAGAGAGTTTTCTGCTTTGCCATTAATGTCCGATATTCGAGTAGGTTCACTGACAAGCTGAGTAAGGTGGTTAAACTCAGCGAAGATTTCAGCTTACATTCCTTCGGGTGTTGTTGGGCCCGAATAGAGAAGCCACGAAGAATTGTGTACGTACATTGAAACGATTTCAGTGTGAGGTTATAAGTATAAAATTCTTTGGATTGAGGCAGATAGAGCGTCAAATTCGCGAGAAGTTGAAACTCTGTCCAAATGTTGGCTTCGATCAAGAAAACAATAGTGAATGATTTGCTTATTTATGGTGAACTTGAACCACATGAAATTGAAACAAGGGTTGGAGCAGCGTCCATATTGTGGAAGAAATTGATAAGCGACATCATTCCTAATGTAAACGGCGAGACCATGGTGGAGGAAGAATAATAGCACTAAGCTATACCCATGAATGAGAAATTTAGTAGGATCGGAATTCTCACCTATTTTGGTTTCACATAGCACCAAAACAGCTGGCCTGTTAGAAACGGTGTAGATGTTCGTACGTTGCTCACGAACATTACTATAGTCTACTCTGAAATTTTCGATCATTGCAATATTCAATAAAATAAAAACCAAAACAGACAAAAGCTAAGAAAAATTACCGAAATGAATAAGAACGCCCCCGCTCACGACGACGTGAGTTGATCCGACGCTGGAACTCAAATTGCAATTTTTCTATTCATCCGTACTGCATTAATACAGCAGCGCATATTCGACATTCGTGCAAAACAATCGTTGCTTCGTTCTAATGCTGAGAGTTAATCCTCCATACGTTGGACGGTATACCAAATGATGATCTTGCTTTGCCGATGCGGCAGATGACATCTTGTGCAGTTACGCCTTCGATGGAGACGATACTAACAATATATATTTGAAGCTCTCTACTTTCTCAACCTGGCTTTCAAACTAGAATTATTGATATTGAAAGATTTCATCGATATTGAGACCACGCATTTTCGACATGAGAGCGAGGAACCACACTTTATCGAAAGGGTTTTAAATTTCAGTTGCTATAATTTGACTTGTTCCTGAAAGATGTAAACATGTAAATCGAAAGTCATATTTTCGGTCATTACGAAGCTCTCCCAAAATAATAAAATCTAATCAGCGTTTGCATAGCCGATAAAACAAGGGGAGAGACGTAAGTGCAATCAGTTGGAAGGGTTGTTGTCAATTGGTTGGACAAATTTGGTTTTCAATTTAAATGTTTGAAAAGCAAAAGAATAAAATTGCCTATAAAGCTTATGTTGGCGTTTACTAGCTAGTGTAAACGTCTTTTTTTCTTTCATATTCTATAGGGTTTTCCAATAAGAAGTGTTATTTTGAATAGCCCGCTGTTTCGGTAGCTGTCACTTTTGAAGCTGTCATTTTTTGAAATTTGACAAATAGAAACTACGCCATAAAAATGGAACGATACACGCTTCAACAACGCATTGAAATTATTAAAATTCACTATAAAAATGGTGAAAATTTGGCAGAGACGGTTCGTAAACGGGAAAAGTTTCCGGACCGTGTTATCTCTCGAAGAGGTGATCACAATTGGCCACCGAAATCTTGTGATTTAACACTTTGCGACTCCTTCCTTTGGGGCCACGTGATTGCACACAGCCCAGCGTCGATTCAAGACCTCAAAGATGGAATTCGTGAGGCTATCGAGGACATAGGGCAGCCACTTTGCGATTTGGTTATGGAAAATTTCATGAAAAGGATATGGTCCTGTAAGCGTGGTCGTGGCGGCCATTTGGCTGATGTTGTGTTCCATTATTAACGGCATACCTTCCTCTTTATAATGAAATAAACATACGATCATCTATCTCAAAAAATGCAAAAAATATCAAAATAACACCTCTTATTGGGAAACCCTTTACTAGTTGACCCGCCAAACTTCGTACTGCCTCAAACATAAGACCTATAATTTTGTACCCCGCTTAACAACCACCACCCGCTACCGCATTATCCCACTACCCCCTACCCCGGTAGTCTTTCCCCGCTTCACAGCTGTCCGCAATTTCTTCCCGCTACCCCCTACCCTACTACCCGCTATACCGTTACCAGCTACAACATTACGTCTGTACCCGGTACCCTTTGCCAAGTACCCACTACCCGAAATCTGCTACCTGCTACCGCGCTACCCCTAAACCACCACCCGTTACCCTGGCGGGTAGCTTCATCGATCTTGTAAGAAATACTTAAAATCCATCAACAGCACTACCAACATTCCCTTAAAATTAGGTACATAGGGGTCTGTGGTAGGGGGGTAAAAATTTAGGAGTAAATGTATTTTTAAATTCCACACCATACAAAAAATAACAAAAAATAAAAAATGAAATGTTTGGGTGAACGACCCTTAACACTTAGGTGTGAAAAAATTAGTTATGAATCTGTTCTCATATTTACTGAATATACAAGCCGTTTCGGAGGAGTATAAATACTAAAACTGTGACATAAGAATTTTATATATTAGATAAAACGTCTCCTTGCTGGGGCACTTGGATTTTTATTCGCTTCGAGAAAAAAATCATCTTTCGAGTTGTTTAAGCTTGATAATGTCATGATTATTTCTTTGTAATTAATACCTCCATAGCATCTTCTTACGGCATACAACTTAAGCTCAACTGCCATTTTTCAAATACTCGTAGATATTTTTTTCCCAGCCTTACTTGGGCTTATAGTCCTTTCATGAAGAAGTTCGGAGGCTTAGAAGCTCATAATTGAGTATATGAAAACTTACAAAACCTCTCAAGTTTTCCCCTGTTTGTTCGGTATCGTTGACGTTGAAATAATAAATCTTCAAAACCAAAAACTCTTACCACCTCTTTGGAGTAGCTTTGAAGATGAAATTACTTTTCAAAGTTTTTTTTTTTTTTATAATTTGCACCAACTCAAGGGATTTTTATACCCTTTTTATGCCAGAGGCACAGTGAGTGCATTAGGAAGAAGAGAAGGGGTTGGAAAGGAGTCGCGGTGTACATTGGTCTTAAATTCTTGAACATTGTAATGGCTGGGAAAGACAGAGTGTGGAAGAGAGTTCAACATTCGCGTAGTACGGCTAAAAAATGATTCTCTATACTTGAGAGTACGTCCGAAGTTGGGCTCAAGGGTAAACTGATGAGAATTCCTAGAAGCGCGAGTATTACGGGCGAATTGTTTGAGGGGAGGAATGCAACTGGCTATTTCACTAGAGCAATTACCGTAAAAGTAGCGATAGAACAAGGAGAGACACGCTACGTTACGACGGTGGTCTAAAGGAGCGAATGCATCAGTGACCTCTCTATCACCAATCATTCTTACAGCTCTTATTTGTATTCCATCCAACAGGCTTAAGTAAGTAGCTGGAGCACCAGCCCAAAGGTGGAAATTGTACTCAAGCTTTGGACGGATATAGGTTTTATAGATAATAGCCAGATCAGACGGGGAGAAAAATTTCTTGCACCGTCTTAAGAAATCTTTTTTACAATCAGGGTTAAGCAATCTATGTTCCTGCATGCAAAATTTTATAAATTAATCGTTGAGGAAACAGTCATCCATTAGAAAAGACTAAACAGGGGCTCTCTTTGATCGAAATGAAATTATCGGTGTCTTTCACCTTAAATGAACCATCAGCTGTCTCCAGTATTGCACTCCAAGTTGATTGAGGTCCTCTTCCACTTGAGTGCGCCACCTGGGTTGCGGTCTTTTTCTCCTCCTACGTTCCTCGGGAATAGTGGCGAAGGCTTTCCGGGCCGGAGTATTGGTGTCCATCCGCTCTAAACGTCCGAGCTATCTGAGTCTCTGGACCTTGACCCTACTGGCTAGATTCATGTCGTTGTACAACTCGTAAAGTTCGTTCGAAGAACTTTCCTCTCGAAACACGAGACACTTTCACCCGATTTTGGCAAGGTCCATGCCTCTGCACCATACAGCAGGACCGGGATGATGAGTCTTGTACAATTTCACCTTATTTGCTCAAATGAGGGCTGTTCGACTCAATTGCTTTCTTAGCCCAAAGAAACAGCGATTAGCAACAGTTATTCTTCGTCTGATCTCGGCGCTGGTGTTATTGCGGAGCCTAGGTAGACAAACTGCTCTACTACCTCAAAGTTGTATGCGTCTATTGTGACGTTCTGTCCGAGCCGTCAGTGTTGGGTGTCCTCCCTCGAAGACAGTATATACTTCGTTTTTCCCTCATTTGCTAAACCCATTTTTGCGGCTTCTGTCTCAATTCTCATAAAGGCGCCATTGACATCACGCTGTGTTCTTCCCATTATATCAATATTATCGGCGTACGCGAGTAGTTGAACAGACTTTTGGAAGATAGTGCCTCTGGTGTTGATGGTGGAGTTCTGCACTATCTTCTCAAGAACGATGTTAAAAAAATCGCACGACAGTGCATCGCCGTGTCTGAATCCTTTTTTGACGTCGTCGAAAGATTTCGTAAGCTCGTTGCCAACCTTGATGGAGTAGCGTGAGTTCTCCATCGGCATTTTGCACAAGCGAACGAGCTCGACAGGGATGCCAAAACTACACATAGCTTTATACAGTTCGTCTCTGTCTTTTCTAGGATCTGCCGCAACGTGAGAATTTGGTCGATGGTTGACTTTCCTGGCCTGAAGCCACATTGATAAGGACCAAAGGACGAAAGGCTTCAGACGTTCACATATTGAAGTCTTTTATCCACATATTATGGGTTCAATGTCAATTGATATTTTGTCTAACTCTGTTTATTGTACAAATTTATATTCTTTTTTAACTTCAATTTTCTAAGATTTTTTTAAACCATTCTCTTTCTTGCAGATCATCTTTCCCTTGGTCTTTTCAAATATGCTCGGAAAGGTTGATATTGAAGCCAACGTTGCCGGTGGCGGACCATCTGGACAAGCAGGTGCTATTCGCTGGGGTATTGCAATGTGTTTAAGAAGTTTTGTCGATCAAGATATGATTGAAGAGATGCGATTAGGTAAGCATAATAATTGAATTGAGTTCGGGGAATTCTTTAAAGTACCAATATCCTCTTTATTGTTTTAGCTGGTTTACTAACTCGTGACTACCGTCGTCGTGAGAGGAAGAAGTTTGGGCAAGAAGGAGCTCGCAGAAAGTATACCTGGAAGAAACGTTAAACTCGAAATACGTTATAGCTATATTGCACACACAAATAAATAAAGTTATCGTTTTATTCAACTGTGTATCTTAATTTTACATTTTCGCCAATGGCTTTAAACCGAGTAGTCTCATTCCGCAACCCAAAATTTCACGTGCCATTTTAAATAAAAGCATTCGGCTAGCTTGAATTTCCGCTGATGGTTCGCCTTTGATTTTGAGAAGTTTCAACGCTCGGCTTGTGCAATTACTAAAAAAAAAAACACTTAATTAGAAAGACGAAATGAGACAGAAAAAAAAACGAATAATTACCAAAGTGAGAATAAATATGTAACAAGTACACAAGCCTCAAGACTATCAGCAGCTCTTAGGATAGATTGATCAAATCGAGCTATTTGAAAGATAAGTTCCAAGGCAACTGGTTCTTGTAATAAATTTACATTTGGACGCTCAGCAATTTGTATGTGAGACATATTGTCCAAGAGACTGGATAATCGGCAGTGGGTATATTGTAATTTAATGCCTGTGTCACCGTTTGTTTGTAAGGCATTGTTCCAGTCAAAATCGTAGTCTCTTTGACGACGTTGTTTAAGATCGTTAATTATCACAGCCGAAACACCAAGAACATCGGCGACACTCGAATCCAACGATGCAATGTTGATTTTTGTTGCTTAAAATGAAAAATTGCCACAATTAATTTTATAAATAATTGGTGATGCAGACAAAAAATAACAAGCTAAATATCAATCAATCAACAAAATGGGCCTTCAATTGGCATAAGTGTGTCTTTTACCATCCATGACGTCCACTTTTACCTAACCATGTATAAAAAATAGTTTCATATTGGTAGATTTTTACCTAAATTATATATTTTGTTGGGTTTTGTAGGATCTGGGGGCATATGCTGTATCTTTTCTTACACACCCAGTGCTTACTTTACCTCCAAACGGTAATAACCGCTAGATATAACTTGCGAAACTTGTAAGAGAGAGTGCAAAACGGAGAAACAGGAGCACTTAAACAAAGGCCCTAAAGGGCTAACAACCCCTCCACAGTTAACAAAAATCTTGAACGTTATGACAGAGATAGGAAACACGATGGATAGGTTTATGGACAGTAAAAAGAATGCACATATTTGGATGCGGATTCGTCGTGGGAAATCGGGAAGGAAGACATCTTTGGCGGATTAATGGAAAGCACAGCCTCCACGAAGTTACAACAGATAACGGCTTCCGACTAATCGACATTGCTGCAGCACGTAATACGGTGATAAGTAGCATTAGGTTTCAAGACGAAAGGTCTACATAGCAACCAGGCGATTTCCGGATGGTCGAAGCACCAATCAAATCGACCACGATGCGGTGCAAGACACGCATCCAACATCTTGAACCCTAATATTATCAGATGGATGTATTCGCAATAATTAGACCAATACTAACCTATGGTAATTTGGTTTGGTGGAAAGCTTTAGAAAAGAGCACGAACCTGAAAACTTTGACAAAAGTTTAAAGACTTGAGTGCACTGGTATAACGGTGGCAATTAGATCCACTCCAACTGTGGGACTGGAAGTTATACTCAATCTACCTCTTTGTTCAAGAATATGCGGCCAAAAGTGCCCTGAGAGTTAGTCAAACTAAAGTCTGGAAAAAAAGTTCCATAGGACATACCCAGGTCCTTCATAAAGTTATGGGTCATAGTACTACAACAGACTATAAAATACCCGAACTTGATTTTCATAAACCATTCCAAGCTGTCATCCCAAGCAGAGAGGAATGGATAGATAACATACCATACTCCAGTGAGTCGTCAATAGCTATCTATACTGATGGCTCTAAGATGGACACTGGTGTAGGGGCAGGCTTCTTTTCTGAATCTCTCAAGTTAACCGCCTCGTTCAGGCTTCCAGACTACAGTAGCGTCTTCCAAGCGGAGGTCCTGGCATTGACAACAGCTGCTAAAAAGGTATCAATGATAACGATACCACGAGCTGATATCACCTTTTACATTGATACAATAAAAGCGATTACTGCAACTGAGGTAAAATCAAAGCTTGTTTCATGCTGCCGCAAAGAGCTTAAGAAAGACGATGAATTAGCAAGATTAGCGTCAACGCTTGACGTAAGCTAAACTCAGCTAGTTAGCACCCCTACCTGTTATCTAAAACAGGACATTTCAAAAAGAATAACTATCAAGGCCAATGAAAGGTGGAACCTTCTTGACACCTGCAGCACTACAAGAAAGATCTGGTCCTGTTTTAACAAACAAAAAACGGAAAGAATTATGCAGCTACACAAGGGATCACTTCGTTCTCTTGTAAGCATAATCACCGGATATAATCTGCTAGGTTATCATATAAAAAAGATGAGAATCAGTTCAGATGATCTATGCACAGGATGCGGTGACGAGGAGGTGCAAAGGAAGAAATTGCTCGGCAACTATTTCTTCGGGAATTTAGACGAACTCTCTAGTACACCAGGTACTAACATTCTGAACTTCGTCAAAGCCTCTAAATGGCTTGACTAACTGAACACAAAGGTTTTTCTTATGTTGAGTAGCAATGCTCACGGGTATCACAATGGATCTTTATTGATCTAAGTGTGACGGTAACGACATCAACTGTCAGCCCCTTAAACTAACCTAACATCTTGAAAGTGTACACTTCCAGAGGAGCAAATGTCGACTCTGGCCATTTTCTGGTAGTAAGTTTAGACTCGACTATCAAACGACAAAAAAAAAAACACGTGAGGCCCCAAGAAAGAAGTTCAACATCGGTTGCCTTGGCAGTCCGGAGATAATGCCAGAGACTACAGTGAGCGCCTGAAGGAGCGACTCTCCGCCGACTTCCCAAATACCACAGGTGTCAACACCTTGTAGAACCAATATCGTGAAATAGTAAAATATGTAGCCCAGCCACCTTCGAAAAATAACCCGTGGTATGATGATGAATGCGCGTTATTCATAAGAGAGATGGAAAATGCACGTTTGCAGATGCTGCAACGGAAAACAAGAGCAGCAAGAAAAGAGTGCCGAACAAAAAGGAGAAATGAGAAAAACTGCGAAGGAAGAAAAGAGCATCCGCAGTTTCTCAGCTCAAAGATCTAGAAGAGTGTCGGGCCAAGAACAACACTCGGCGTTTGTTTAAAAGGTCGAAGCAACTAGCTTCTGGTTTCAGAACTGGGACACAGGCTCTTCGAAACAGTGAAGGAAACCTAGTCACCGAAGCACAGGGAATTGTAGATGTTTTCAAGCAGCACTTCCAACAGCTGCTGAATGCGCATATGTCGAGCGAGCCAATGGCGAAAGAGAAGTAAGACCAGACAATGAAGAACCAGTCTCAGTCCCCAGCACAGAAAAGTTAGAAAGAGCCATCCAAAAGCTTAAAAATAACTAGTCCGACGGGTCGGTTAGCATACCTGTGGAACTCTTTAAATATGGAGGCGGTGTTTTGATGAACCGCATGCACCAGGTCATCAACAAATCGTGGGAGGAAAAATGCATGCCCACAGACTTGCTCCACATGCCCTTACTACAAAAAAAAGATTAAGGAAAAGGATGAAGACACCAAAGACAGATTCTACGAGCTTCTCGACATGACCTATGAGCAATGCCCTAGCTATGACATTAAAATCGTCCTTGGAGATTTGAATAATCGGACGACATAGCCTACACGACACCACCTCCGATGACGGATTTAGGTTAATCGACTTTGCTGCGGGGCAAGACGAACAAGTACGCGTTTCCCACATCTCGATATCCACAAGGGAACATGGAAATCTCCTGACCAATCAACCGTCAACTAGATTGATCACATTGCGATCGACACTTCTCTTGTCTGCCGTGCTGTGTGAACATTTGAAGCCCTTCGTCAACAACCCGATAGGTCCTTATCAGTGTGGCTTCAGACCCGGAAAGTCCACCATCGATCAAATGTTCACCCTACGGCAGATACCCCGGAGAAGACCCAAGAACTTCAAACCGATACCTACCACCTTTTTATCAATTTCAAGGACGCGTATGACAGCGTCTATAGAGAACAATTATATAGAGCAATATCTAGTTTTGGCATCCCAGTGTAAGATGACAATGGAAAACTCAAGCTGTTCCATCATAGTCGGGAAAAACCTAACGGACACTTTTGATGTCAAAAAAGATTTCAGACAAGGCGATGCGTTGTCATGCGATTTCTTCAACGTTAACACCAGAGGCACAATCTTTCAAAAGTCCGTCCAGCTACTAGGATACGCAGACGACATTGACATAATTGGAAGAACACAGCGTGATGTCAGTGGAGCGTTTGTCAGTCTTGAGACGGAGGCCAGGAAGATGGATCTAGCGGTTAACGAGGTCAAGACCAAGTTAATGCTGTCGACAAGAAAGGACTCCCAACATCGACGTCTTGAAGCAAACGTCTACATAGACAGATTTAACTTCGAGGTCGTTAAGGACTTTGTCTACCTGGGATCCGCTATCAACTCAGACAACAACACCAGCGCTGAAATCAAACGAAGAATCACTCTTGCCAATCGCTGCTTCTTTGGACTTTAAAGGCATTGGAGTAGTAAAGTCCTCTCCCGGGCAACTAAAGTGACACTCTACAAAACCCTCATCATCCCAGTCCTCATGTATGTTGGAGAGACATGGGCTGCTTTGAGAGAAAAATTCTTCGAGTGAGTTTTGATCCTGTCTGCATTAATGGAGAATGGAGACGAAGTTTCAACCAAGAACTGTACGAGCTGTACAGCAATACTGACCTTGCCAGAAAAGTTAAGGTCCAACGACTTACATGGTTGGGTAATGTAGAGCGAATGGAAAATAATGCTCTGGCTCGTAGAGTGTTCGAATCCAACCCGGAAGCACGTCGCAGACGAGGAAGACCGCGACTCAGGTGGAGCACACAGGTGGTAGAGGACCTGAACCAACTTGGCGTGCAAAACTGGAGACAGCTAGCTAGTGACCGAGCTGTCTGGAGACGTTTGTTGGATGAGGCCCTGGTCCGACCTGGACTGTAGCGCCAGAATAAGTAAGTAAGTATCTAAAGGTCATTTTTTTCTTAATTTGCACCCATGCAAGGGGTTTCTTATACCGTTATTATGCCAGAGACAGAGTGAGTGCCCTAGGAAGAAAGGAAAGAAAGTGGTAGATAAAACAGGTTTGTTTTTTGTCGTTATTATTACCAATGGTTAAATACTGGAAAATACAGCATATTGCTGACGAATAGAATGATTGAGTTACTCACTTGGACTCTGTAATTGTTTCTCCATCATAATATCTCTTGCCTCGTTGAGCAAATCCTTCAAAAATACCGCTTTTCCTGATCTCGTACTCATACCACGTATCCTTCCAAATTTTATGTGCTTTGATTTCCTTGCAATTTCAGGATCTATCTCGTTCATAACGGTAAATAGCGCATCAAAATGATCCGTTTGAGCATTATCGACTACATAGAAAATCTTTTCAAAACGAAAACGTTCAAATCGATCCAGCAGTGCTGCAATATCACGCACAAGATACAAGGTTGAACCATCGCTTTTAATGACCGGAACCCGACGCAGTCCAACATTGACAATCTTTCGACCATCGTTTTCGTCATGAATCAAATTTTTGTCTTGCAATAGCCCAAGAACAGAACTAACCGCCTTTTGACTGTATTTCGATTCCCAGTCATATATATCGAATTCTACTCCGAGTCGATGGTAAACACCTTCGAGCTCTGAAATGGTATAAGCTCTATACTTTTCCCATTGTAGCTGCATTTCAGGTGCAATTTCATTTTCCAAGTCAGTGAAATGCTTTCTAGCTCTGGCTATAATATTTGGATCGTTTTTAGCTTCTGAATTTGACCGGACATATGCCTTGTAGAGGTTTTCTATAGGACTAATACGCATTTGTTCGTCGGTAAGATTTTCCAATTCAACACCAACTTGAAGCATTCCCAACTGTGTACCCCAATCACCAAGGTAATTTAGCTTTACAACGTCATGTCCCAAGTGCTTATAGAGATTACCGAGCACATTACCGATTATCGTCGATCGCAAGTGGCCTACATGAAATGGCTTTGCTATGTTTGGTGAGCTAAAATCAAGGACTACACATCCTTTGGGTTGCGTTACTAAAGGAGAAGCAAAATTCAGACTAAGTACATCATTTATGAAAGCTGATTGGTTAAGTTTAAAAGAAATGCCTGTTTTCTTGTTGTCGCGCGATGCCACTGGAATCACACGTTCGACAATTTCTTTTGAAATTGGAGAATTTTCAAGGTTTTGAATTAATTTATTGGCTGGTTTTTCAGTGACTGCAGAGAGATCAGCAGGTGATAACAGCAGTTCGGGTTGAGCGGCATTTTTTAGAGATATCGGAAGCTGGAGGCGGACGGCAATCACATCTTGTAAATCGGTTCTTTCTATTATTTGGGATATCTATTGATAACAATTTCAAACGATAATTTTCAGATAATGACAAAAAAAGTTTAATTAATAATTTAACAAGATTAGAAATACCTTTTTGCTGATAGTTTTTCGAATTCTTGAAGACATCTTTCACGGAAATATCATTTTGGCTCTCAGCCTCAGCGATCAGCTGTTGTGCTTATGTCAGTTGAAAAGTGATTTGTTGTTCAATTTCTTTCAACTAGGTTTTTGGAGACAACTCAGTTGAATTGTAAAAGCCGTGTTCACAAAGTTGGCTTATCGGCAATGTCATAAAAAATCATAACAAAATATTTAGTTTTGTTTATTATATATATATATTTTTATAATTATTTATTTTGTTTATATAATAACAAAAATTTCAAGAAATGCCGAAGTTAGATGAAACTATGGCCGGGGTGCAGAATACTGCTTTTATGAACATCTACCATGATTTGATCAGACAATCGCTTAAGCAAACACATTTCACGGAAACCGAACTGAATTGCATTCTGATGTTGTATCATAAATTTGTTGTCTTGAATGGACCCAAAGCAAAGGAGATGACCAAATCGCAGTTTTCTCATCTTTATGAAGTCATGTTCGAGGTTTATGATGTACAGATTATCCAAAGGATTTCGGTTGTGATTGCAAGAGAATCTAAGAATTACATACCGGCAGCTGCATGGGTTAAGTTGTTTTCGATTTTTATGTCCGATTCTTTGGATGAAAAAATGCAATTTGTCTTCAATGTGAGTTTTTTTTTCATCTACCTATTGGTGCGAGATTAAGACAAAAATACTTCCTTTTTTTAGGTATATAATTTGCATGAATCAAACTATTTGGATCGTGAAGTGGTAATAAAGTTTGTTGTGGAGTTTTTCCAAGGAGATGATGAAGATGAAATTAATGAATATACTGCGGTTCGATTCAATACATAATCTATAAGATTGATGGGTTCTTTTAATTAAATGTTTTATATTACAGGATATGGTTGATTTGCTGTTTAGGAAATTTGACCTCGACCGCGATAATTTAATTTCATATGAAGAATATGCAGCAGTTGTTAGAAAGACTCCCATGCTTTTGGAATTTTTGGGAACATGTCTACCGTCATATGATGGTTTGACAGTGGCAGCATACTGCACGGATTTTGCAACAAGACTGACACACCTGAAATCATGTCTTTGAGAGGAATTGGTTTGGTTTTCAGAAAACTTCAAACATGTATCATTTCTTATTGCAAAGATAAAATTTGGAACCAATGTTTTTTTTTATAGTCTTTTTTTTGGACATTTGATTTATGAATATTTGTATAAGGTGCGTTCTTTTACTGTCAAATTTCAAGGAGTTGGGATGAAATCTTGTGTTTTTTCCCATTGATTAATGTCGTTTTCCATTGGTCTTTTTTTGACGTTTCTTTTTCTACCTCCAATGGAACGGGTTATGATGAAAGTGTCATCCTTTGGACGCTTCTGTTTTCAAAACGGAAGAGTTCTGCTCTTCTCAGAAGCATTCCGTCTGTCAAAGTCAGTCCAATGGAATGGTTTCAGAAGGCTTCTGGATTCTTCCGAATGCTTCTGGACTGCCAATGAAAAACGACATAAGAAGTAGGTACAAGAAGCGGTGTTAGCTACATGTACAGTGTACGTGAGTGTAGCAACAAAAATGTCTGATTATGTCAATTTTTGGGGCCTGTGCTGTCAAAGTTTGACTGTGTTGTCAGTCGAGTTCAGGGGTGTATTACTTCTGTTGGTGATGGTGAGGCGCTGCAATTCGTTGAGTTCCCGTGGTGTGTACGGTTTTGAATAGTTCTTTCATCGTGTTTCGAAACGTTTTTATTTGTTGATTGTATTACAATGAACTAGAAAATACTTCTGTATTTTCCCCTTGTCCCTGTCTGTGAATTATATCTTCAATAATTTGAATGCTCTAAAATACATACCTTGGCAATTTTGAAGATTTTCGAAAGCTGAATGGAAAAGAGAAAAGTGGATAGAAATTCTGAAATTGGATGGAATAAATTCTGAGTCCGTTGTTTGTTCAAAACACTTTTATGAAACTGATTTTATACTTGATGGTGCAAGAAAAAAAAAGGTTATTTATTTCCGCAATGCCATATGTCTGACCATGATATTAAACTGTTGTTCAAGTTGTTCATAGAATTTGCTTTAAAACGATCAAAATAGGCTTAATAAACGTGATGAATTACGGATGAAAAATGAAGAAAATGTACTGGGAAATAAAAAATACCTTTAGTGTTAAAACACCATGCGTCCTAAAAAAGAATTGAGATTGAAAACAAGAAGTTGAAGCAAAATCGATGAAATCTTGATTCAATCAAATTTCGCTTGGCGCCCCTGAGATTAACCATTCAACGGTAGACCAGAAGTGCGTTTTTGCGCTGACTATAGTTGACTATTTCTCGTTTTTGCACGCCAATAGTTACGTTTCGTAACCACAATTGTCGTTTGCGGTCAGTGTTAAAGTGTCAAATTGTAACTATTTCTAACTATTTGTTACCGTTAGTCATACATTTGATTCATTTAGTCTTGTTTGGTATTCAAAATCAGCCCTTAAGTAGGCAACGAAATTTTTAAATCTGATCAACGTAGCAAAGATCAAAACCGATATTAAATGCATAAAGGGTTTTCTGTTCTGTTAATCTAAAGATGTTTGAATTTTGGGTGTTGCTACAATTGTAATTAAAATCAAGCTGAGATTTTCGAATGCAACAAATGAGACGAGATTATCAGAGCAGTGAATTGATAGTCTTGAAGTGAGATTTACAAGTACTGGTATGGGTGAGTTACGGAGATTCCATTCCAATGGGACAAAAGCTCCACCAAATCCTCTATGATAAGGTATGTCGCTTTGGTAGGAATTTGTAAGCCTTTCTTTTCATTTGGACGTTACAAGCGAGCAGAATATTCAGTCGACCTATTACTATCATAGTGCAAAAAGTTTTTCGTATACACATACGTATATTATATCTTTATATCTATATATATAAAAGACTAATTCGTTAAATTTATGTTATCTTTTCAAATTGACAAGCGGTTGACCGATTTTCTAAATCTATGGTTTAAATTAAAGAGAAATAACTTAAGAAGGTTTATACAAAAAAAAACCTATGTTGTTCAAATCACAAATGGTTCAAATGTTAAGAAATAATGCTTTACTCACTTCAGTAAAATATATCAATATACGAATACTCAAATTTTTATGAAAATTATTTCAAATATTTTCGTCAAATATTTTTTTTTTTATCGAAAAAAAAAATTATGATTGACATTTTTGTTATTCATTTGTACAAACAAAAAATTTATACTTGACATTTTTTTGTCATTCAATTGTACTTTGTACATGACAGGGTCGCTTTGTTCTGGATTCTTGGACGACATTGGTTACTGCTTTCAATGGTTGTGAATGTTGTGATCATCAGAAGACGAATCGGCTTTATTTTGTTGAATTTTTCTAGCACCTTCAAAACAATTTTTTTTGTGATTATGTCATAATTACCAAAGTCGATTCGTCCCTAATCTGAGGTTTTGCACCGTGGGTCGTTGTGCTGCATTGGAAAGTTAATATACGTGAAAAAAACATATGATTATTATGTCTTTTCCTGCTCCCACTGTTAGGATGCCATACTGCGATGTGGCAAAAGGTATTGCCACTCTAATTGGTTTCAATGAGCTTTCGAAGAAAAGCCTTTTTAGATTCATGTGGTATCACAATGGGCCTTTGATTAGCCTAAGTGTGTCTTTTAACATCCATGACAGCCACTTTAACCTAACCTATGTCTTTTCTTAAATCAATAAATCATTTGCATAGTTTATGCAGATTAAAGCCACATATGCCAAGTTTTTGCTTATATACTACTAGCTTACCGTGCCCCTCTTTGATGGGCAAAATAAAGTTTCTTTTATATTTAATTATATTAAATACAATTTTTTTTACTTATAAAATACAAAATTTATTCTAAGGCTTTAACATAAACAACATTTTTTGTTTTTCCTTCTTTAGCATAAATAAATAATGACGATGGTTTGCCACACGCGAACATGCAACATACAGCTGTCATGAGAATAAAACTGGATTTTCTAGATTTATGCACCAATTTGCATTGATGACCTTGAGCCTTGTTATCGTCATTGCGAAAGCCAAACGAATCGGATATTGTAACCGTTTGAAATTGAAAAGTATCGTAATTATATGACTGAGGACATTTTGCATCAATTTCGCCGTGTTTCTTTGAACGATAATTTGGAATTTACAGAACTAATGTACAACGAAGTGTTGATTAAGATAGAGGATATTTGTTTAATGATCGCAAATAGGACATTACAACAGTGTGGCATGATTGCTCCTGATAGGTCGATGCAAGATGCATTTGATCAAGAGCTCAATCGTGAACGACAATACGACCTTAATGAATTGAGAAATTATGTTCAAGATAATGTGCCCAAAATGAATGAATTACAAAGAAGAACGTATGATTCAATCATGCAAGCCATTCAAAGCGGAAATGGTGGTTTTTATTTCTTGGATGCACCTGGTGGCACTGGGAAAACGTTTTTAATCTCTTTAATTTTAGCAGAAATACGATCGAAAGGCAAATTAGCGTTAGCATTGGCGTCGTCTGGCATTGCAGCTACACTATTGGATGGTGGCAGAACTGCACATTCTGCACTGAAATTGCCTTTGAATGTTAATTCCATTGAAGCACCAACATGCAAGATTTCAAAGAGATCAGGAATGGCCAAAGTTTTGCAGCAATGTGAAATAATCTTTTGGGATGAGTGCACTATGGCGCATAAAAAATCTTTGGAGGCACTTGATCGAACCATGAAAGATCTTCGAGGTAATCAAAATTTATTTGGCGGTGCTTTGGTATTGTTATCTGGTGATTTTAGACAAACGCTACCGATAATACCTCGATCTACTGCAGCTGACGAGATTAATGCATGTTTGAAATCATCGAATTTGTGGAGGTATGTGAAAAAATTGCATCTCACGACAAATGTTCGAGTGTATTTGCAAAATGATCCAACGGCAGCGGAATTTTCAAAACAACTCTTGGCTATTGGGAATGGAACAATGCCTGTAGAAAATTTAACTGGTATGATAACATTTCCACAAAATTTTTGCAATTTCACACAAAGCAAAGAAGAATTAATGAAGAGTGTTTTCCCGAATATTGCTTCAAATTATTTAAACCACGATTGGTTGAGTGATAGAGCTATTTTGGCAGGTACCAACAAGGAAGTCACTGAACTGAATTGGTCGATTCAAAGTGAAATACCCGGCGAGTTAGTGTCCTTCAAATCAATTGATAGTATTGTTGACGAGGATGATGTTGTGAACTATCCTACCGAGTTTTTGAACTCAATTGATTTGTCTGGCTTGCCACCACATAATTTGAGATTAAAAATTGGTGTTCCTATCATTTTGCTTCGAAACATTAGTCAGCCGAAACTTTGTAATGGAACAAGACTTGCAGTCAAACGTTTAAACAGTTCTATCATCGAAGCAAGAATTTTGAAAGGTAAATACAAAGGTGAAGACGTTCTAATTCCAAGAATCCCAATGATTCCTCCCGATTTACCTTTCAATTTCAAACGGTTACAATATCCGATTCGTTTGGCTTTCGCAATGACGATAAACAAGGCTCAAGGTCAATCAATGCAAATTGGTGGCATAAATCTAGAAAATCCAGTTTTTTCTCATGGACAGCTGTATGTTGCATGTTCGCGTGTGGGCAAACCATCGTCATTATTTATTTATGCTAAAGAAGGAAAAACAAAAAATGTTGTTTATGTTAAAGCCTTAGAATAAATTTTGTATTTTATAAGTAAAAAAAATTGTATTTAATATAATTAAATATAAAAGAAACTTTATTTTGCCCATCAAAGAGGGCACGGGTAAGCTAGTTCTATATATACTAAAAAGAACAAAGAGATCAGGGTGTGAAACACATTTTCAATACCTGAGGACAAGGAAATTAATCAAATTCACTTAACTAAAGTGAAAAAATAAAAAGATTTATTCTGACTAAGAATTCCCGAAAATCAGAGTGCAGCATCAGGCGAACAGGAAAGCTAGAAGCCCGTTCTCGTTAGATAGTATTTGTCGATATCTGACGGAAAACGTGACCATTCAAAGTCTCTGTAGCCACATCCACCTACAAGAGCTCGGTAGCCTAGTTGTCTAGGTGCCGAGGACAAAACTAAGCCAGGTCTCGAGGACCCGAGTTCAATTCCCGAACTTTCGCTATACACTTTTTTTAATTCTAAAATCATAAATTTTTTTGTCATTTTTTTTATCATTTTAATCATTGTGACCTTTTTATCAAAATTATAAGTATAATTAATTTACTATTAAAATTTCATATTGATTAATATACTCGCGAATCGTATTAGTCAAATATCGTATAAAAAGAAAAGCTCATAGCGAAACCAACTAAACAGAAAAAGAAACGACGAACAACTCAACATACAAGCGACGCGACGACCGAACATCCAGCAGCAGTGGCCACTTCAGCGAGGATCATTATCGGTGAGTCTTTTAAATCAATTTTGTTTAAGCTAGTATATAACTAAAGTTACTAAGAAGTTTGTCTCGCATTGAGTTAGAACTTTGAATTTAATCCTTACGATATAAGAAAAAGAGAAAGAAAAAGAATAGTAAATTAAAGAGAAAAGTAAAAGAAAAAAAGAGGATTGAAAATCCCATCTTCAATATAAATCGAAGACGAGGCATATTGATTTAATATAGAATTTTAATAAATTTTCAAGGTTACCACATTCGTAATTTTACTTTTGGTATAAATTTTAATTTATTAACTTTGGATAAACGAAATTAAATGATAAAATTATTATATTTTAGTACAAAATGATGAATTTATTATTTACAATAAACAATATTTGAATTTTTATGAAACTGATTTAAAATGGAGTGAATTTACTTAACATGATGGGATGAGAGAGGGTAGTAAGAGGAACAGAGGATGATATGAAGGAGGAAATGTGGGAATAGGAAGAAGAAGCCGAATCGAGGGATTGCCCTGGCGAGGGAGGCAATCGAGGAAGGGAGGGTCGAGGTAATTTACTCGCGCATCATGAAAACACCTTTAGATGCACAACGGCTGGATTTTTTTTGCTTACGGCCAAGGTTCAAGGGCCCGCGACATGAGCTAGCCGACGGGAACACACCAGCCAAATGGAACCAAGGCAAAAAGGGCCGTAACATATTCCCAACTCTACTCAGGAGGTGAGTTGAAAATGGTTGATGTGTCAAAGTCTTTTTTTTTCTGTTTAATGGTGTTTTTAATGACTAAAAAAAAAACATTCTGTTCGTGCATTTTTTACGACGTAGTTGTCCGTATCCGTGCCGCCGCAATTTAATTCAATCAAAGATTTCTGTTCGTCTTCAATTAAAAATATTTAATTTCAAAAATATAAAGAAAATAAGATTCCCCTTACAAATTTTAAAGCTTCACGGGTCAAACTGAAAATCCTCAGTCACTACGAGGAGATACACACCAAGGAAATGATCGCATTTCCAAGTGGCTTAAAATTCAGCACCAATTTCAAGAATCATTCTCTTACCGGTCACAAACCCTTCCAATCGAATTGGCTATACTGCAATCCGCAAACACTCCTATTTCAACTGCAACTGCGTGGCGACTTGCAGGCTGCCAAAGATGGCCAAAACAGTCAGCGTCTACGTTTACAAGTCATCGAAAAACTCGAGGACATGGACAAGTTGGCCACTGCCCATGAGCATAATGATTGTCGAACGTCAGTCCGCAGGAACGGCAAATGGAAGTTATTCTGCATGAGAAGAAATTGACGCAGCGGTGAATGGAGCTGACTGAGGAGAAAATTACGAAGATCACAGGAGAAAAGGACAATTTGGAGAGGAAGCTCAATGACGCTCCAGCAGAAGTCAAGCATAAGGAAACCCAAATCAATGATTTAAGGACGAAATCAGCATACATATTTGAATTCATTGTTCTTATGTTTGTCTGTCAGCAATAAAAAATGTTTAATTAGTTTCGGAGAATAAACACATTTTTTCGTTTATTTATATAAAACTAGCTTACCCGTGCCCTCTTTGATGGGCAAAATAAAGTTTCTTTTATATTTAATTATATTAAATACAATTTTTTTTACTTATAAAATACAAAATTTATTCTAAGGCTTTAACATAAACAACGCCCAAACTGTTTAGTTGGCTCCGTATCAGCCGATAAAAAGTCTGCAGTCTGCGGGGGCCCTAACACAACTGGTCCCTCCAACAACCGGACACCTCTAATAACCGGATAAATTTCAAAGAACGGAAATAAATAACCGATTTTTTATATAAAAAGTTCTCCCACAACCGGACGCTCTCATAACCGGACACGGACACAAATTTTCAAAACAATGAATAGGGCTTTTGCAGACGGTAATGTATCGTTTCAAGATTATGTCATAATAGTCTTATCATGGGTAATAGTCTTATTTGCGAAGACGATAACCTTTAAAGTTTATGCGTTGACGGTCTGGATGAAGCAGAAATCCATGAAATTGATTCCCAAGAAGAAGAAGATTCCGAGATGTTTGATAACAACCCGTTAAAATCTTATGAAGAGGCCCATAGCGAAATAAGGAGATTAAAAAACTTTTCGTTAGAGAAAAATTATTTGAAAGCATTTGATTTATTGGCCGATTGGCTGAAAATATGCCATTTAGTAACCAATATGTGCGCCAAACTAAGATTTCTAATTGTTTAAGCAAAATCATCAATTGTACTTACGTGTGTATGCACATGTGAATCTTTGTTTAAGTCTCTTAATATGAACAAAATACATTAAAAATTAATCCCAATAACACTTCTATTGTATGCATCTTAAGGAATGTAGATTTGTTTGTTCCCTTAACCGGACATCTTCCATAACCGGACAAATTTCTCGGCACCGTCAGTGTCCGGTTATTACTATAGCTAAATATATCAATATACCTACGAATATTCAATTTTCGTCAAATATTTTAATTTTCGTCAAAAAAAAAAAAAATTTGAGCCTGATCAATACATTATGACAAATATGGAATTTCATTTAAAGTTTTGACAATTTTTTTTCATATAGCCCTACAGACACGTTCGAACTGTTCCCTTATATATATGGTTAAATTCGCTGATTGTTGAGCTGTTGTTCAAAACTTAAAAGGATAATAATTACATAGTGTTGTGTATCTTTCCGAATAGTTTTTTGGGCGCTTCAGAAAACACGACGCAGTTGGCTCATAAAATGCATTGGCTTAAAGTTTAAGTATTTCATTAGGATGGCATTTCGAAACATGAGGTAATCTTAAAGTGTTGCAGAGTAGCTGTTTGGAAAAGATAACCGTTGGGTGTGCTGAAACACACATATTAAACTAAAATGTTAAGATGCTGAGGTGGCTCATTTTTTGCCTTGTGGTACGAATAGTTTCAAGTCAATTAACACTGTGGTTTAATAGTATATAAGCAAAAACTTGGCATATGTGGCTTTAATCTGCATAAACTATGCAAATGATTTATTGATTTAAGAAAAGACATAGGTTAGGTTAAAGTGGCTGTCATGGATGTTAAAAGACACACTTAGGCTAATCAAAGGCCCATTGTGATACCACATGAATCTAAAAAGGCTTTTCTTCGAAAGCTCATTGAAACCAATTAGAGTGGCAATACCTTTTGCCACATCGCAGTATGGCATCCTAACAGTGGGAGCAGGAAAAGACATAATAATCATATGTTTTTTTCACGTATATTAACTTTCCAATGCAGCACAACGACCCACGGTGCAAAACCTCAGATTAGGGACGAATCGACTTTGGTAATTATGACATAATCACAAAAAAAATTGTTTTGAAGGTGCTAGAAAAATTCAACAAAATAAAGCCGATTCGTCTTCTGATGATCACAACATTCACAACCATTGAAAGCAGTAACCAATGTCGTCCAAGAATCCAGAACAAAGCGACCCTGTCATGTACAAAGTACAATTGAATGACAAAAAAATGTCAAGTATAAATTTTTTGTTTGTACAAATGAATAACAAAAATGTCAATCATAATTTTTTTTTTCGATAAAAAAAAAAATATTTGACGAAAATATTTGAAATAATTTTCATAAAAATTTGAGTATTCGTATATTGATATATTTTACTGAAGTGAGTAAAGCATTATTTCTTAACATTTGAACCATTTGTGATTTGAACAACATAGGTTTTTTTTTGTATAAACCTTCTTAAGTTATTTCTCTTTAATTTAAACCATAGATTTAGAAAATCGGTCAACCGCTTGTCAATTTGAAAAGATAACATAAATTTAACGAATTAGTCTTTTATATATATAGATCACGAACTAGATATTGGTATTGAGAGTTTTTCACTGAATCTGGGAGCCGCAATTAGGAGAATATCAGGAGCTGGCTTACTTGAAACAGCTTAGAAGATTTTTTTATGGAGGGTGGTCTTCAGTCTCTTTATCTTTTCTTTTCTTGCTGTGGGTTGTTCAAAAATAAATAAATATTTTCTCATCTCAATTGGCTTTAAAATCTTACCATATCAAGATCATTCTTGAATTTTGAAATAAATTTAGAGCAACAAAATTTGTTATGGTCACAAGAAAAGAAAAATGTAACCTCAAAAGATGTGTTTTTTTTTTTTTTTGTTCTGGTTTGACACTTTGACAGATCAACCAAACCTAACTAAAAAGCGTTTTTGGATGATTTCAACTATTTCTAACTATTTCAACTATGACTCATCAACCATTTTCTTTTTGACATAAAAACTATAGTCAACTATCGTCAGCGCAAAAAAGCACTTCAGCCCTGTTGTAATGTGTTTGTGTTTGTGAAACTCACACTACTAAGAAAAATGCTTCATTTTAATTTTTTCCTAAGACCCCTTCCTGTACTTCTTATTCAATGGTTGTAATGCGTTTGTGTTTGTGAAACTCACACTACTTAGAAAAATGCTTAACTACTTGTTCATAAGACTCCTTCCTGTACTTCTTATTCAATGATACTTATCTCTTGATGAGAAACCCGAAATTGATTATCTTCCAGTTTGATTAAAAATAATCTAGTAGTGTTTCCACTGGATTTTGTAAGATTAATTTTTACATTCAAAATCTTGGTTACAAAACCTGTCACATTTGAAAGTTTTTTTTTCGCACAAAAATGCAAGGATGACCTCCAATAAAATTAAAATGTTGGTTTTAAAAGAAAAAAAATAAGTTTTTTGATTTAACTATGTTTTTTTCTTAATAGAAAAGCATAAATCATATATCAATCGAACAGAAAATAATTAGGGGGAGTCCGGGAGACTTGACCATATGGGAGACATGAGCCACTCTAAATAATTCACTCAAATATCACTCAAATGACTCATGAGTATACCAAAATGTTTCATCCTATTATGTTCTACTTGCCAACAAAATTTTTTCTAGATCCTCAGTAGGCTTTGGATGGTAAATGCGATAAGGTGTTTTTTGGCGCACAAAGTGAATTTTTTTTTTTTTTTAATTTTCTTGATAAAAAATTTATTTAACGTGGTAGGTAAAAATAGTTTACATTCCCGCATAAAGCACTTATTTTACTTTGTCAATATTTAAACAAAATCAAGCTTTCGTGTATTTCACAAATTTTATTAATTATTAATTGGAAAAAAACGTGAGCGGGAGACTTGAGCCATTGTGACAATGAAGCATTCATCTGCCCTAACTGTGATCCCAAACAGTGATATCGTATTTTAATAAGGAATTATTTATTATTTATTTACTTTTGTTACGTTTAGGAAGTTTAGTTTGTGTTTTGTTTACTTTTTTTCATATCAATATGCATTATGAATTTATGTTTTTTGAGTTTTTTATGAATTATTTTTTTTTTGTAATAAACGTTGAAAAGAATTTATTTTTGTTTATCATTACACCACAAATATAATAAAGATGGGCTTTGAAAGGATATGAATTGTTTTTATTATCTTTTAACTCGTTTTACTCGAAGAATTTGAGTATGATCAAGTCTCCCCAACAGGGTGGTCATGTCTCCCGCCTAAGCGGGAGACTTGAGCCAAAAATCTATTTTTATTCATTAAGTTTTTGGCAAAAATCGCTTGGGTGTACATAAAGTTTATGAGGTTAATCTTGAAGAAAATAAATGTACCTTTTCAATGATGTATCTACCATGTGGCTGAAATAAATAGTTAAGTTTTTATGAACGATTTCACAAAAAGTGGCTCAAGTGTCCCGGACTCCCCCTACTCCAGAATTTTTTTTTTTGACATAAAAAAGCTCAATTGAAAATTTATTTTTGTTTTAAATTAAAATGTGTTTTCTCCATTTTTCGGTTGTAAATCCATTTTCCTGAACAGATGGAACAAACATTTTTCTTAAACAAAAGTTTTTAAGGCAACAAAAATCGGTAAATTGTTTACCTACAGTTTTTTTCTTTTTGTTCAGCCCTTTGTATATCTACTACTACAAATAACTCACGGGTGCCAAGCCGATCATCAGACTCCTTAATTAGTGGCGCTGTCTAGTTGTTTTTTCATTTTTAATCGAAAATCTTTTTGAGTTCACATTTGGGATTTGAACCTAGGACCAGCTAGTTGGGAAGCCAATGCACTACGCACTGCGCTAACAACTCCACTGATGTTTTGGTTTCCCATTGCAGACTTTTTATTGTTTATCAATTGCGATGAATAGACATGCATTTTTACAAGCTCCTCAAAGTATGCTATCTTGTTCCGCTTTCATTTTTCTAATTTCCTATCTTTGTGTGACAACGGTTTTGTTGGACACACAGAGGGTTAGATTATTGAAAGTTTTCAACACTAGTCAGTTCATTTTGTTATAATTTGGTGGAAGCACCTCTAAGTTGTTATCGTTGTTCAAATACATAAATGGAATTGACGAACGCAGCCTAACTGCAGTGTTAAATAACACAAAAACAAATTATATAAAATCAGAGTTTGCTCTGATGTTACACATAATTTTCATACAATGATCATAATATGTTGATTGGTATGTTGATAATATGTTGATTGGTATTTGGTGCAATATAAGCTGTATGAATGTACAATTTTTTGTTAGAATTCCGAATATTTAAGGATAACCAAATATTTTCGAATGGTAATTCACCTTAAGAAGAATTCATTTTCTGATTCATAAATACGTGTAGCAGATATATTGTTCCTTAATGCTATTAAACAGCCACCACCTCTGGTTCTATCAGTTTCATCAAAATTTCTGTCATTTCTGTAAACTACAAATGAATCGTTAAATATTTCAGAACTAAAAAATCGTTTTTTAGCCAAGTTTCATTAAATATAATTACATTGTAGTTTGCCACTTGGATTGTGCCAATGGCACAATGACCCGTTAGTACACCTATCAGGATTTTAATGTTCCTTTTACTCAGCGATAAAATATACCGAGTTTCCTTTTCATTAATGTTAGGCCATAAACTTCTAGAGATTACGCAATCGTCCCTGGATTTCCAGGAGTTATTGATTATCTCTTTTGATTTAAGGTCTATCTTCCTCTTGAGTACCCCAATCGGGACGAGTGGTCCCCTAACTGAATGGTCACTACTACCTGTGTCTGCTTCTGACCCTTTCCTGGCTAGTTTCGTTTCCTATTTCGTTCCCTTCTATATTGCTGTGTCCAGGGACCCAGCAGAGCTTAACCTGGTTTGCGTGGCAGATTCCATTTAATTCTTTCCTACAGTTTAAAACTGCCTTTGATCTTATGGTCTCACTGGCTAAGGCTTTGATGGCAGCTTGGCTGTCCACGAAAAAAGTAATCTCCGAGGAGCTTAGCTTTTCATGATGTACCAACTCAGCTGCTTTTTCAATGGCATAGATCTCGGCCTGAAAGACACTACAGTCAGCTTGGAGTTTATACGCCTCTCTGATGTTGAGAGATTGGCAAAACACTCCAGCACCTGTTCCTGATTCCATTTTCGAACCGTCAGTGTAGAAAGGGATACCCTGTTCACTTATAAGTGAATTAGGATCCCAACCCTGTCTTTCTGGTATGCAAATAGAAAATTTCCTGTCAAAATCTAGTAGAGGGGGGATGTAATCGGTGGTCTCCATCAGTCTTGGAATCATGTCATATCTTTGTAGGATTGACCCGTGTCCATAAGTGCTGTGCTTCCAAAAACTCAGTTCTTTTAAACGAATTGCGGTTTTGGCTGCCGTGCGCCTTATGAACTCATCCAGAGCCGGGAGATCCAGGATAATTTCCAACCCAACCTGTGGTGTGGATCTTTGAGCCCCTGTTATTCCTATACAGGCCAGTCTCTGTACCTTATTCAGGTTCTTGAGATAGCTTGATTTTTCCACTGCTTCCCACCATACAACAGAGCCATAGGTGAGAATGGGTCTGACAATCGCTGTGTACATCCATTGGATGACTTGCGGTCGCATACCCCAACGTACTTCGAAGGTCCTTTTGCATGTGTAGAATGCACATAGTGCTTTTTTCATTCTTTCCTTAGTATTACGCTTCCATGTAAGCTTGGAGTCAAGGATCACCCCTAGAAATTTAGCTTCCTTAGAGAGTTTTAGAGGAATACCATTTAATTTAGGAGGGTTGAAGCCCTCCAGTTTCCGTTTTTTTCGTGAACAAAACCAGCTCTGTCTTGGTGGGGTTGACCCTGAGACCGTTCTTAGTTGCCCAAGAAGATAAATCTTTTAATGCGTTTTCCATAATGTTTCCGATGGTGGCAAGGAACTTGCCTGATACCAAAACCACTATATCATTTGCATATGCTTACTTACTTAAGGTGGCGCTACAGTCCGTTGTGGACTTGGGCCTCAATCAACAGGCTCCGCCAGCTAGCTCGATCCTTAGCTAGTCGTCTCCAGTTTTGCACTCCGAGTTGATTGAGGTCCTCTTCCACTTGAGTGCGCCACCTGAGTCGCGGTCTTCCTCTCCTCTTACGTCCCTCGGGAATAGTGTCGAAGGCTTTCCGGGCCGGAGCATTGGTGTCCATTCGCTCTAAATGACCGAGCCATCTGAGTCTCTGGACCTTGACCCTTCTGGCTAGGTCCATGTCGTTGTACAACCCGTAAAGTTCGCTGTTGTATCTTCTTCGCCATTCCCCTTCAATGCACACGGGGCCAAAGATAACCCGAAGAACTTTCCTCTCGAAACAGCCTAAGGCACTTTCATCCGATTTTGTCAGGGTCCATGCTTCTGCACCATACAGCAGGACTGGGATGATGAGTGTGTTGTACAGTTTTACCTTAGTTGCTCGAGAGAGGGCTTTTCCACTCAATTGCTTTCTAAGCCCAAAGAAACAGCGATTAGCAAGAGTTATTCTTCGTCTGATCTCGGCGCTGGTGTTATTGCCCGTGTTTATAGCGGAGCCTAGGTAGACAAACTCCTCTACTACCTCGAAGTTATACGCGTCTATTGTGACGTTCTGCCCGAGCCGTTGGTGTTGGGTGTCCTTCCTCGAAGACAGCATATACTTCGTTTTTCCCTCATTTACCGCTAAACCCATTTTTGCCGCTTCTGTCTCAATTCTCACAAAGGCGCCATTGACATCACGCTGTGTTCTTCCCATTATATCAATATCATCGGCGTACGCGAGAAGTTGAACAGATTTTTGGAAGATAGTGCCTCTGGTGTTGACGTTGGAGTTCTGCACTATCTTCTCAAGAACGATGTTAAAGAAATCGCATGACAGTGCATCGCCTTGTCTGAATCCTTTTTTGACGTCGAAAGATTCCGTGAGCTCGTTGCCAACCTTGATGGAGCAGCGTGAGTTCTCCATCGTCATTTTGCACAAGCGAACGAGCTTGGCAGGGACGCCAAAACTAGACATAGCTTTGTACAGTTCGTCTCTGTAGATGCTGTCATACGCGGCCTTAAAATCGATGAAAAGGTGGTGGGTATCGATTTGGAGTTCATAGGTCTTTTCCAGGATCTGTCGCAACGTGAAAATTTGGTCGATGGTTGACTTTCCTGGCCTGAAGCCACATTGATAAGGACCAATCAGATTGTTGACGAAAGGCTTCAGACGTTCACATATTACGGCAGAGAGGATCTTGTAGGCGATGCTTAGTAGACTTATTCCTCTATAGTTGGCGCAGTTTAGAGGATCTCCCTTTTTCAGGATCCGGCAAACAATGCTGAGGTTCCATTCATCGGGCATGCATTCCTCTGACCATATCTTACAGATGATTTGGTGCATGCTCCTATCTAGCTCGTCGCCTGCTGCTTTGAACAACTCAGCAGCTAGTCCATCTGCTCCAGCGGCTTTGTTGGATTTCAGACGTGATATTGCGGTTTTCACTTCTTCTAGGTCGGGTTCACGGAATTGTTGGCTATCATCGTGTCCGATGAAAGGCTCCTGTCTGACGGCGGTATTTTGTTCGTCGTCGCCGTTATACAATCTACAGAAGTGGTCTTTCCAAATCCCTAGCATTGACTGCGATTCTACTATGATGTTTATCTCTGCAGGCATCAGTTCTTGCTCGATGACCTTGAGCCAGCTGTTTAACCTTTCGGTAAAACCTCCGAACTTCATTCCTGCTGTTGGCTCTCTCAACATCCTCGATCTGACGCTTCTCATGCTCTCTCTTTTTTCTCCTGAGAAGCCGGCGTTCCTCTCTCCTCTTTTGCTCGTAGAGCTCACGAGCAGCTCTTGTCCTTCTATGCAGCGCCGCTTTGTATGCCTCCTGCTTGGCTGCATGGGCCTGCCTGCATTCTTCATCAAACCAGGGGTTTCGTTTTGGTGGCTGTGTGAAACCCAGCACATTAGAGGCGGCATCTCTAACTGCTCTTTGGCGAAATGTCAAAATTTAACCAAACGTCAAGTTTTAATCACTTTTTAACCCAATTCGGACACGGCCTTATTACAATAAAACCCCTAGGACATCCTGGATTGTGTGTAGTCGACCAGTTTCCCGCAGTTTAACCCCAGTGTTAAAGTATCAACACCAACAACCATCAAAATATCCATTAACAAACATAAACATTCTTTGTTTCAGGAGCAGCCGCAACAACTTACATGTCCAAGTCGCTTATGCCACAATTAAACTTCATCTTTTTTGCACAAATTTGCTGCATGGTTCTGTAAGTCAAATTCTACTTCGTACAAATTACCGTTAAGGTGTCCTTCAGCGATCAAAAGTCCGTTCTTCATTATTCGGGCTTTTTTCTTGAAAAATTGAACATCAATTCCGGCACTTGTTAGTTTTCGCACAGAAAGTAAATTGTCCCTTAGTCCTGGCAGATTAAGAACGTCCTTTAGGGTTACTTTCAAGTTCGTATCGCTTATAGCACTTATGTTTCCAATACTTTTTGCTACTAAAAATTGGTTATTTTTAGCAACGTTTATCTTAATAGGTTCTTGTAAAACCTTTTCTTCGGAAAAATACCAGTTCTCTTTTGATAGATGGTCGCTTGCTCCAGAATGCAGCTTAAACATGATCTTTTCATTACATTCCCTTAAGACACTTGTCTGATTTCGATCTGACATCATACAAATTCCTCTTGTCTTTTTGCTAAACTTAGGGTTCGTTTCTGAGCAAGGTACACGGCAATTTTTTGCGACATGTCCATATTTGTTACATTTAAAACATTTACCTTGAAACTGTATGGGTTTCTTGAAATGTTTTCTTCCAGTAAATGCCGATCGCTGTTCAAAAACATCTTCATTGCGGTCTTCCATTTTTGCTTCTTCTAAAAGAAGTCTATCTTTGACTAAATTGAAAGTTAGTTCTGTACTCTTAAGATTTTGAAGAGCAGTGACTAAAGCATCAAATTTTTCTGGCAACTGCCTTACCAAATTTTCAAAAACGATTATATGATCTGAAACAGAATCATTGTCCCTCATCTTTAGTTACAATAATTGCTTCCTTACTAACAATTGATTTACCACAGACTTTCTCGCAAACGATGTTTGAAGGCTTTCCCACATGTCCTTTGCTGTGTCCTTTTCTCGAATGTAGCTTAAGTAATCATTGTGTACAAAAGCTACAATTCGATCCTTAGCTTTCTTATCTTTCTTGACAATCCTATAACATTCTTCAACACATCTCCAAGATTCAACGAGCCCAAATGGGTCTTTACCCTGAACTGAATCCAGTGCCCCGGTTCTGTAACTCAGTCGTTAATTTAGCGAATCGTTAAAAAATGGAACAGATTGTGCCCTCGTTAACGATCCTGGAAAAGTAAGTGTTCTGTAACTGCAATCGTTAACTCAAATGTGCGTCGTTAATTGAAGTGGAACTTCTAGTGCAAATCGTTAAAAATTTTGACATTTCTTTCAAAAAAAATATTTATAACAAAAAAAAAAAAAAAAAACGCAAAAGCGAAAACATTTTTTTTGTTTTCATATTTTATTTTCTCAACAAATTTCAATCAAATAAATAATCTGCAGCTTAAATCTGTGAATTTGCACATTCAGCACCTCCAGAGATTTATTACAATGAAGATGAAGCGGAGAAATATTCAAGCAATTCAAGTATTACAGAGATTCAAGTTGAAATGGAGAACGCGCTGTTGAATTGTTAATGCTGCCCGAAGATGAACCATGTCTGGTTCTGGACCGCAATCAATGCGGTTCGGGGTTATCCGGAAGTGTCCTCGAAGAAAACTATCATATGTGGATTGTCATGGATATATCAGAAGCGATATTAAAAATAGCTGTGGAACGTGAAGTCGAAAGTGATTTGATACTCACAGACATGGGCCAAGGTGCCCCTTAAGCCGGGCACATTTGATGGATTAATATGGATATCTTTATTCTTTCAATAAAGGCGGACGATTTAATAAAGCAGCAAAATATAGTAAGTTTAATTGACTATAGCGAGTTTTAAGTTTGCAAGTCTGATGTAAGTGTGCTCTATCATTTACCCAATCCTTACTTAATTTTTTTTTACTTTCAGAGTCATTCCTCTGGGCAATGTACAAAAATATGCATAAGATGCAGCCATTCTTCGTACTCATAGCAAATTGTGTGCAACACTCCTGTGTCGAGGTATATCATCCAAAAACTAATGCTACTGCCACCACAGTACCGAACCCAAAAAGTTGTCTCGGAAAAAGAAGGAGATTCTTTTCTTCCTCATCTAGCTCTGATAGTTCTAGCTCTGTGTCGAGTGAAGAGGCCATTCCACCGATGGCCAAGGCGTTGAAATCAAGCAGGAAAGAAAATAAAAAAAAGAGTCGCTGTTGTCTGTTTAGGAAAGTCCTATTGAAGATACCGACACCAATTGTTTAGTTTGCAATTACAAGTCTGATGTAAGTGTGATTTGTCATTTATGAGATCCTTACTTATTTTCTTTAATTTTCAGTCGTTCGTCTGGGCAATGTAAAAAAAAAATGCATAAGATGCTGTTCTCATCGCAAATTGTGTGCAACACCTGTGTTGAGGCATATCCTCCAAAGGCTAATGCTATTGCCACCAAAGTACCGAGCCCGTTTCTGATGTTCATGCAGTTTATGCAATTTTGTCACATTTACGAAGTGACAGTTACACTGCTGAGGATGTTATTGAAATGTCTCAATAACAAAGTCCACCAAGTGTGGGCAGCTGTTATGAGGAGCTAGCCGAAGCCGAGGAATTCGGTGTGTACACAAAGTATGCACAAGAAGTTAGTCTTTAAAGCAGAAGTAAGGGAGTTTTATTTTTCTATTTTCAAATCTAAAACTCAAAACTATTCCAGGCAATATCACTTATGTCCGCTGGTCATGGATTTCGCGAAGCCGAAAAATATGAGGAACGAGTAGCAATGATAGCCCGGGCAATCGAAGTTTTGATGGTTATGTTGGAATTGAATAAGAGAGATATGAGAAATTTCCTGAAGAGTGTCGTGAATTAAACGACAATGGGCACTTGTAGTAGTAGCAGTAGTTGGTTTTGGAAAATATAATATAGTCATGTTTTATATGTAAATACCTACATATGTATTTTTAAGTCTTGTGCACTAAATGTAATTTGGGTATAACTTTAAGTAACTAACTTTAATTAGGTAAGTTATTAGAAAATAAAAATGAGTTGCTTCTTCAGAGTTCCTTCCTTTTTTTCTCTTGAAAACGTGTACATCTACCATTAGATGCAATTTTGCAAACCAATGAAAAAAAAAACAAACATCTATTGGGCCGATTAGGAGTCCATACCGGACATGCAAACAAACATTCATCCATTTTTACATGTGTATAGAGAGATTGAAGACGTTAGATGAAAATCCTCAGAAGGAATGAGATTCGATTCCACTCCATCAAATAATGTAGCAAAACCAATTTACTACTTGTTTCTTTTTTTCTAGATGTGGAAATTGCTAATTTTTGACATTTGTACACACATTTGAATTTTAAAAAATCGCAAAAGCCTTTTCAAAGAATATATTAACAAAAAAAAGTAGAATGTTTTCCTTTGTAATGCTTTACGCTGAAGCCCGTGAGAGAAGAAATAAGATGCGAGTGGAGAGACGAAATCTCAGGGATGGTACCAATCCTTTCGAGATGCCGGAGGATCGAATCAGGGAAATATATCGGCTGAGTCATGAAGCAGCACGTATTCTGTTGGAAGAAGTTCGTCCTCACCTGAAACAAGACCAGAGGAAAACTTTTATTCCAATATCAATACGTCTGTGTGCTGCCTTACATTTTTACGCCTCAGGCTCATACCAGAGCGATATTGGGCAAGATTTTTGCGCTGCGATGAGCAGAACAATGGTGTCCAGGTGCGTAGAAGACATCAGTGCAGTTTTGCAAAACAAACTTGCAAATAAATTTATAAAATATCCTCGCGAAGAAGAATACGGACCTTTAAAAAAAAAGGTAATACAAATTGAATGAATTGAAATAACATATTTTTATATTTATATCATTCATAAGATTTTTCGAAGCAACGGGTTTTTATGGTGTGATTGGAGCGATTGATTGCACGCATGTTAAAATTCAAAAGCCCATGGAACAGCGGTTCGAGCGGAATGGAAGGATGGAACAATGTCCTTGGCTACTCGGTATGATTTCTATATTAACCTATGACATTCTTAATATCTTACTCGAAAAAATCGTTATCCTTTGCGCCCATGGTTGATAACACCATATCGCGCTTCGCAAGACGCCAGGGAGAGAGCATTCAACACTGTCCATGCTCGGACTAGAAATTGTGTCGAGCGTCTCAATGGAGTGTTGAAGTCCGTTTTTCGGTGTCTTAGAATAGGGTTTCATTATTCTCCGGAAGCTGCAGGGAGAATAGTAAATGCCTGCTGTGTTCTCCACAATTTTAGATTGAGCCATGGTTTGATGGATGACATCCTTATTGTTGAGGAGTTGTTGGATGAAGAGGAGTTTTCTCCACCTGAAAATAGTTCGGCCCATCGGGAAGCAATTATGGTCCGAAATAGAATTAAGGACAATATAATAAGATAGTTAAGTTTAATATGTAAGCATGTTTTATTAGTTTTTTTTTTGTTTGACAAAATTTAATTTGTGTATCAGTTACTTTAATAGTTTAGTATGTACATAATTTTAAAAAAAATAAAAAATAATTTGCTTCTTCTAAGTTTTTCGACTTATTTCTCCAACAGAGCAATAATTTTTTCATTTTGGGACACAAGTGTAGCGATTTGTTGTTTTATTTCGTCCAATGTATTCTGTAGACTGTCATGCATTCCTTTTGCTTCTTCAAAAGCACTTTTCACATATCTAGTCCGGTGCTTTCTTGGGAGTCGGGAGTGAAAATACTTCTTCCTCCATATCTTGAGGCAGTTCAACTTCAACAGACTGGCAATTGATAAACAGTTTTAGTTATTTCATAAGAAATATATAAATGAAAACTCACCATGATTTGGGAGTAGAAGAGGAGTAGAACCATCTCCGTCTACAGCGGATATGGTTATTATCTCCATAACCTTTTCATCCAAATCGGTGAGATCCGGGGGTCCATCGGATGAACTACTCCACCAGTCCCATATAAACATTTTTTTTTGAAGTCCATTTGGTCTTTGTTGTCGATTTTATGTCCGTCCAACACTGAAAAGAAATTTTTAAGACATTTTTCTTTAAAACTTTTAACTTTTACCTTCTTCCATTGGTCTATCGTTTTGATGTTGGGCCCAAGAGAGTTAAGCCGCTTGCTCAAAATCGCCCATAATTCTTGGGTGCACCGGCTCCCCTCGGCAGTCGAAATTTGACCCCTCGCGAAGTCCTTATTTTCAAGCATAAACATTATCATGCTTTCCTTCTGAGTCTTGCTTACTCTAGTTCCTCTCTGTTTATCAATAAAATGAAAAAAAATATTACCATACATACATATATAAATATAAAACTTAATTTGTTACCTTCTTTAGTTGCTCCATTTTTTTTAAATTTGTGTTGTCTGCCAATGACATTCGAAATAGTAATGAAAATACATTTTTTCAAATATCATCGAAAAAGAAACTGCTGCTTTGTTGAAATTTTTACATCCTGTTACAGTAAAAATAGATGGCAACTTTACTGGAAATACAAAGAAACGTCGTGCTCCCTCGTCCATACTTAGAGGAAATATTTGCGAGTGTGATGTTTTTCAGCAATCTCCAAGAATTTCTTCTGATCGCGACGTTGTATATCAGCTTCGCGAGCTGCCGCAGTATGTGCTACCGATGTCGATGGAGTGGTTTCAGCTTTATTCGAGCTACCGGCAGTAGCTACTGTTGCCTCGGCAACTAAATCTGGAGACAAACTTGCAATCTGCGAGTCTTCCATGTCCGTAAGAATCTACAAAACAAAGTTATCATTATATTTATCTTTATTTGCTTATTAGGATACTCACAGCTTGCCTAAGTGATGGTTGAAGGTTTTGGAAAAACGCAGTAGCATCAACTGGATCGTTTGGATCGGCCGATTGTGCTGCTTAGCGCTGTTGTTCAGCCTGAATGCTTGGCGGTAGATAACGGAGATTTCGTCGTCGTTTTCGTTTGGCCATTTTCTGAAAATGGGAAATAAAGAAAGTTGAAATTTCACAAAAAAATTGTTTAGAATTTTTTTATATGACAAATATTTGATTGCTTTCGTCAATAAATTAAAAAAATGAATTAAATCTGATAAAAAAATCATTTGCAACTTACTTTTATCTTCATACAAATTTGTATCGTCATCTAAAAGTCCCGTGAGATAATTTGACAGCTAAAACCAGTCAAATAAACGATTTGAACAGTTACAGAACACAATTTAACGAAATCTTTCCAGTGTTTCTTTTAGATCTGTCCCGGTAGTTAAAATAAACGATTGTCAAAGTTACAGAAACACAACACATAGTTAATTTTCAACATGTTTCAATTCGCAGCGTTTAACGATTGATTTTAACGATTCGTATCTAAGTTACAGAACCGGGGCACAGATCCATTAAATTGAGGGATTCCATGAGCTGACTCTTTTGATTCGCCCATAACCTTTTATAGTCAGTTGTATTTCAATATATAATTATTTATTTCAATAAATTAACAACAGAAAAATAATGTTAATAAAACGAAGTTCTGATTCTGAATGAGAAAATTTCAGAAAGAAAATTTTCTCATATAAAAATATTAAAAACAAAAACCAAAACGATTGCTATACTGATACAAAGTATTTCAATACTTTTCTTTTGTGTTGAGTGAGTTCAATCATCAAATCTGCTTTCCGGTCGGAATTTTTTTTGATTCTATCTTATATTTTTTTCGAATGCATTCTGAGCATTGGTCTTAAGATGGTGACTTGAAACCCAAGTTGAAGTTGTGATTGAAAACAAAACGAAAGTAAGATTGCTTGACAGGTAGATCGTCTGTTGAATGTTCGTTCAAATACATTTTGTGCATTTTTGAAATGCTTATGATTGTAAAAACGCTTTTATTGAAACAACAATATTCGCGCAGTGAACTCTGCCACCCAGTGTTTCATTTATCTCATATTCCGACATCAAAATTATAGCGATCACTGAATGTTTCAATTGAGTGACGTTTCGATAACCAATAACGGTTATCGTTTCAATTCTGTATCATACCAGCTAACCATGCTTAGTGTGGCATGGCTGACATACTTCCTTTTCTACTTCGGCTGCAGACTTGGGAAGATCCATCCATTAATCGCCGAGAAGAACTGGATTAACCAGATTGAGCTTGTAAGCTTCCACACTCTACGTCTTTGGAGCATTTTGAAGTAGCTATTTTTGGACGAGGCTTAAGGAGGTTTCAAAGAGACTTTTAAATTCAACATGCGTCTAGGCCCGGGGTCTCCACACATTGTGTTGTCTTACGCTACACAAATAGAAAACGCCAAACCAGCATCAGAGCCAGCTTAAGAATCGACTTAATTCTTCCAAATTTGAGAAGAATCTGCTGGAAAGATTAGCGATTTTGGGAGCTCCCTTAAGGAGAATTGAGGAGATCACCTCGTGGTCTGGAAGTCACTCCTAGGTTGTGTAAAATCTCAACAGATAATCTTTAGGTGAGAAAGTGAACAGTTTGAGGTTTATTTAATATAAACACTTTTGTTTTGGTGCATAGGAACGTGTTTTTTTTCATTCTTGCGTAAGTTCGTAAAACACCTGCTGGCTGGTACAATCGAACTTGTCACCATCAAGACACGTGTGCCGTCGTCGTCGTCGACTCATATTGGCCAGCCAGCAACATTTCGAGCCAGTGAAGCGAGGCTTCCAAGGCACCGCAAAAACCAACATTTTCTTGGCCATCTTGCTTAGCACGACGACGTCGTCGGTAAGACCTGTTTGCCATTCGCCGGGAGCACTAGGGTAGGCGCATGTGGCTGCTTCATAAGTGCGAAGCAAAAATAACACACGTGTACTTACCTGTTTTGTGTGAAATACCTGCCTAATTCTTACCTGGATAAAAAGAACCTAACCTAATCTCAAAACCGCATCGTCGTCAGCAGCGACATCCGACAACCAACATCCAAGGTCATCGAAGTCTAGAGATCAACTAAAATAAGTTGTACTCGAAGTTTAGTTTTAAGTAAAATTGATTTGACATGCATAAGGCTCACTCGTCGTAATCACTCTAATCACTCAAGTTAAGTATAAAACCCAACTCATTTGTGATCACTTATACATACATATGATATCTTAACATAATTTCTAATGCCCGACACTTGCTAATGATCATTATATGAGAGATTCAAGTAAGTAACAGTAACAGTTGATTCTGAGTAAATACACGTAGAGTTCTTCCCTTTTGAATTGATTGAGCAAGACCATTTCTTTTAAAACATGAGAGTGATTTTGACGATTGTTTCTTCATATCTAACGCAAACTATCATGAAAGATAATTTTTGCAGAAGGTCAATGAACCTTTCCAAATAACTTACTTTTGATGTATTTATATATTTTTTTGTTTACTTAACTCTGATTATATTATAAAAAGAATTTGAATTATTAAAAATTTAAGTACAAACAAAATAATACGTATATATTCGCCACAGTGAACATAGTTTTCAGTTGAAACCGTATTTTATTATAACGATACCATTTTTATTAAATACTATGTAGACCATAAGAACATGAATTACATAACTCTTTCTTTTTGATTTTTGAATGAATCATGTTAGATTTAATGGAATTTTGCCTGTTATTGACATACATAATGCCGTGCGAATAAGTTTTTGTGAGTGAGTTTAGGGGAGTGAGATGCTAAAGGGAAGTACAGACGGTGGAATAAAAAGTCAAGTTTAATTAACTTTGACTTCAATTTAGGGGTTATCGCTATAAAATAACGAGTGGTGCTATAACCATGTTGTTTCTACCTAGAGTAGTAACCTGTGGGTGGGCCACACTCAGGAGCTTAGCAGATTTCATAGTTCCAAATGTAAAGTAAGGTAAGGTTGTGTAAACTTGGTGACAAGAGTAGCAGCATTATTTTGATTATAGAAGGCAAATGTATTTAGGCACGATTATAAGTATACGGCAGTCCGGTAGCGGATGCAAGATCCATCCCCACCGACGAGCAAGTCTATTAGCCTTTCGCTAGCGTGCCTACGCGCACTCTGCTGACTGGACAACCTAGTCCAACTTCTTTGAGGGTCTTTGAGATTCCTGTGGTTCGGAAGTTGCATAAGAACTTAGGAACAGCTATTACCGTAACAAGATGCTGGGAAAATACTGGCGGCTTTTATTTTTGGCACGGCAATAATTAATTTCAAGTGTTTTGAAATTGCTTATGAAAGCAATTATAGTTTGTTTTCTATCAGCAAACTTTGATGTTTTTCTATCCCCTCCTCGCCTTTCCAAAGGCAATGCTCTCCTGCGACAAATATTTAGAAGTCCACATTAACACAAGTCCATTTAAAGAGTTCTTCTTCGTCTTCATACACTAAGTGTGAGCCAATAGCCAATATAAACGCATCTTGGTCAATTTTTGTTTTTAAGTTATAAAAAAAAGTTTACAAAAACGTATGGCTTCTTCTCTGGTAGCTTTTCCGCATCTGGATGTACTGTGGGTCTTATGTTTCCAAGTGCGATTTTTTGGTGGTCTAAACTGCTTCCAAAAGTGAAGTACCTATCAAAAATACTTTAATCTTATTCACAAATGAATTAAACAAAAAAAAATTACTTAGATGCTGTAAGATACTTCTTTTTAGATGTTTTTTTCTTGGCTTAAGATCTATCTTCATCTTCTCATGCTCTTGTTTGGCTTTTCATATCTTAATACAATTGAATTGAAGAAAAATAATAAGAGACAACAAGATAATCTTCTACTTACCGAAAAGAAGCCGTTCGATAGCACATCACATGGTAAACTGAAGATTTTTATTAGGAAATGAGCCAAGTGTCAAATTTTGGCGGGAGAAATTATTTAGCACCCTTTTGAAAATCAATCGTATATATTTGATTTTATTTACACAGCGTCTCCACTGAGCATACAGCTGCCCAACATCACAACCGCAAACAAATCCACAAACAGAACATTTTTTTTCGTTGGGCAAATTATGTCATGTCGTCTCATTTTGTAAAACGTGACGAATGACAAACACCAAACAAACTCATCACTCACTCTACATTCAAATGAAAACTTTACACGTACACGAAAAGTCAAAATTCATGCCCATGATTTGAACCACACTTATGTCATGTTCAAAAAACAAGATTCTTCGACAAGATGTCTGTGTGTAAGTTTAATTGACTAAAGCGAGTTTTAAGTTTGCAAGTCTGATGTAAGTGTGCTCTATCATTTACCCAATCCTTACTTAATTTTTTTCTACTTTCAGAGTCATTCCTCTGGGCAATGTACAAACATATGCATAAGATGCAGCCATTCTTAGTACTTATAGCAAATTGTGTGCAACACTCCTCTGTCGAGGTATATCATCCAAAAACTAATGCTACTGCCACCACAGTACCGAACCCAAAAAGTTGTCTCGGAAAAAGAAGGAGATTCTTTTCTTCCTCATCTAGCTCTGATAGTTCTAGCTCTGTGTCGAGTGAAGAGGCCATTCCACCGATGCCCAAGGCGTTGAAATCAAGCAGGAAAGAAAATAAAAAAAAGAGTTGCTGTTGTCTGTTTAGGAGAGCAAGTAAATATCGAAAGTCCTATTGAAGATACCGACACCAATTGTTTAGTTTGCAATTACAAGTCTGATGTAAGTGTGATTTGTCATTTATGAGATCCTTACTTATTTTCTTTAATTTTCAGTCGTTCGTCTGGGCAATGTAAAAAAAAAATGCATAAGATGCTGTTCTCATCGCAAATTGTGTGCAACACCTGTGTTGAGGCATATCCTCCAAAGGCTAATGCTATTGCCACCAAAGTACCGAGCCCGTTTCTGATGTTCATGCAGTTTATGCAATTTTGTCACATTTACGAAGTGACAGTTACACTGCTGAGGATGTTATTGAAATGTCTCAATAACAATGTCCACCAAGTGTGGGCAGCTGTTATGAGGAGCTAGCCGAAGCCGAGGAATTCGGTGTGTACACAAAGTATGCACAAGAAGTTAGTCTTTAAAGCAGAAGTAAGGGAGTTTTATTTTTCTATTTGCAATCATAGCCCGGGCAATCGAAGTTTTGATGGTTATGTTGGAATTGAATAAGAGAGATATGAGAAATTTCCTGAAGAGTGTCGTGAATTAAACGACAATGGGCACTTGTAGTAGTAGTAGTAGTTGGTTTTGGAAAATATAATATAGTCATGTTTTATATGTAAATACCTACATATGTATTTTTAAGTCTTGTGCACTAAATGTAATTTGGGTATAACTTTAAGTAACTAACTTTAATTAGGTAACTTATTAGAAAATAAAAATGAGTTGCTTCTTCAGAGTTCCTTCCTTTTTTTCTCTTGAAAACGTGTACATCTACCATTAGATGCAATTTTGCAAACCAATGAAAAAAAAACAAACATCTATTGGGCCGATTAGGAGAGTCCATACCGGACATGCAAACAAACATTCATCCATTTTTACATGTGTATAGAGAGATTGAAGACGTTAGATGAAAATCCTCAGAAGGAATGAGATTCGATTCCACTCCATCAAATAATGTAGCAAAACCAATTTACTACTTGTTTCTTTTTTTCTAGATGTGGAAATTGCTAATTTTTGACATTTGTAACAAAACGTTTGTGCAAATACACACATTTGAATTTTAAAAAATCGCAAAAGCCTTTTCAAAGAATATATTAACAAAAAAAGTAGAATGTTTTCCTTTGTAATGCTTTACGCTGAAGCCCGTGAGAGAAGAAATAAGATGCGAGTGGAGAGACGAAATCTCAGGGATGGTACCAATCCTTTCGAGATGCCGGAGGATCGAATCAGGGAAATATATCGGCTGAGTCATGAAGCAGCACGTATTCTGTTGGAAGAAGTTCGTCCTCACCTGAAACAAGACCAGAGGGAAACTTTTATTCCAATATCAATACGTCTGTGTGCTGCCTTACATTTTTACGCCTCAGGCTCATACCAGAGCGATATTGGGCAAGATTTTTGCGCTGCGATGAGCAGAACAATGGTGTCCAGGTGCGTAGAAGACATCAGTGCAGTTTTGCAAAACAAACTTGCAAATAAATTTATAAAATATCCTCGCGAAGAAGAATACGGACCTTTAAAAAAAAGGTAATACAAATTGAATGAATTGAAATAACATATTTTTATATTTATATCATTCATAAGATTTTTCGAAGCAACGGGTTTTTATGGTGTGATTGGAGCGATTGATTGCACGCATGTTAAAATTCAAAAGCCCATGGAACAGCGGTTCGAGCGGAATGGAAGGATGGAACAATGTCCTTGGCTACTCGGTATGATTTCTATATTAACCTATGACATTCTTAATATCTTACTCGAAAAAATCGTTAATTCTAGGGGACTCTGGATATCCTTTGCGCCCATGGTTGATAACACCATATCGCGCTTCGCAAGACGCCAGGGAGAGAGCATTCAACACTGTCCATGCTCGGAAAAGAAGTTGTGTCGAGCGTCTCAATGGAGTGTTGAAGTCCGTTTTTCGGTGTCTTAGAATAGGGTTTCATTATTCTCCGGAAGCTGCAGGGAGAATAGTAAATGCCTGCTGTGTTCTCCACAATTTTAGATTGAGCCATGGTTTGATGGATGACATCCTTATTGTTGAGGAGTTGTTGGATGAAGAGGAGTTTTCTCCACCTGAAAATAGTTCGGCCCATCGGGAAGCAATTATGGTCCGAAATAGAATTAAGGACAATATAATAAGATAGATAAGTTTAATATGTAAGCATGTTTTATTAGTTTTTTTTTGTTTGACAAAATTTAATTTGTGTATCAGTTACTTTAATAGTTTAGTACCATGTACATAATTTTAAAAAGAATAAAAAATAATTTGCTTCTTCTAAGTTTTTCGACTTATTTCTCCAACAGAGCAATAATTTTTTCATTTTGGGACACAAGTGTAGCGATTTGTTGTTTTATTTCGTCCAATGTATTCTGTAGACTGTCATGCATTCCTTTTGCTTCTTCAAAAGCACTTTTCACATATCTAGTCCGGTGCTTTCTTGGGAGTCGGGAGTGAAAATACTTCTTCCTCCATATCTTGAGGCAGTTCAACTTCAACAGACTGGCAATTGATAAACAGTTTAAGTTATTTCATAAGAAATATATAAATGAAAACTCACCATGATTTGGGAGTAGAAGAGGAGTAGAACCATCTCCGTCTACAGCGGATATGGTTATTATCTCCATAACCTTTTCATCCAAATCGGTGAGATCCGGGGGTCCATCGGATGAACTACTCCACCAGTCCCATAAAAACATTTTTTTTGAAGTCCATTTGGTCTTTGTTGTCGATTTTATGTCCGTCCAACACTGAAAAGAAATGTTTAAGACATTTTTCTTTAAAACTTTTAACTTTTACCTTCTTCCATTGGTCTATCGTTTTGATGTTGGGCCCAAGAGAGTTAAGCCGCTTGCTCAAAATCGCCCATAATTCTTGGGTGCACCGGCTCCCCTCGGCAGTCGAAATTTGACCCCTCGCGAAGTCCTTATTTTCAAGCATAAACATTATCATGCTTTCCTTCTGAGTCTTGCTTACTCTAGTTCCTCTCTGTTTATCAATAAAATGAAAAAAAATATTACCATACATACATATATAAATATAAAACTTAATTTGTTACCTTCTTTAGTTGCTCCATTTTTTTTAAATTTGTGTTGTCTGCCAATGACATTCGAAATAGTAATGAAAATACATTTTTTCAAATATCATCGAAAAAGAAACTGCTGCTTTGTTGAAATTTTTACATCCTGTTACAGTAAAAATAGATGGCAACTTTACTGGAAATACAAAGAAACGTCGTGCTCCCTCGTCCATACTTAGAGGAAATATTTGCGAGTGTGATCTGTGATGTTTTTCAGCAATCTCCAAGAATTTCTTCTGATCGCGACGTTGTATATCAGCTTCGCGAGCTGCCGCAGTATGTGCTACCGATGTCGATGGAGTGGTTTCAGCTTTATTCGAGCTACCGGCAGTAGCTAATGTTGCCTCGGCAACTAAATCTGGAGACAAACTTGCAATCTGCGAGTCTTCCATGTCCGTAAGAATCTGTAAAAAGAAAGTTATCATTATATTTATCTTTATTTGCTTATTAGGATACTCACAGCTTGCCTAAGTGATGGTTGAAGGTTTTGGAAAAAACGCAGTAGCATCAACTGGATCGTTTGGATCGGCCGATTGTGCTGCTTAGCGCTGTTGTTCAGCCTGAATGCTTGGCGGTAGATAACGGAGATTTCGTCGACGTTTTCGTTTGGCCATTTTCTGAAAATGGGAAATGTAGAAAGTTGAAATTTCACAAAAAAATTGTTTAGAATTTTTTTAAATGACAAATATTTGATTGCTTTCGTCAATAAATTAAAAAAATGAATTAAATCTGATAAAAAAATCATTTGCAACTTACTTTTATCTTCATACAAATTTGTATCGCCATCTGTCCCGTGAGATAATTTGACAGCTAAAACCAGTCAAATTAACGATTTGAACAGTTACAGAACACAATTTAACGAAATCTTTCCAGTGTTTCTTTTAGATCTGTCCCGGTAGTTAAAATAAACGATTGTCAAAGTTACAGAAACACAACACATAGTTAATTTTCAACATGTTTCAATTCGCAGCGTTTAACGATTGATTTTAACGATTCGTATCTAAGTTACAGAACCGGGGCACAGATCCATTAAATTGAGGGATTCCATGAGCTGACTCTTTTGATTCGCCCATAACCTTTTATAGTCAGTTGTATTTCAATATATAATTATTTATTTCAATAAATTAACAACAGAAAAATAATGTTAATAAAACGAAGTTCTGATTCTGAATGAGAAAATTTCAGAAAGAAAATTTTCTCATATAAAAATATTAAAAACAAAAACCAAAACGATTGCTATACTGATACAAAGTATTTCAATACTTTTCTTTTGTGTTGAGTGAGTTCAATCATCAAATCTGCTTTCCGGTCGGAATTTTTTTTGATTCTATCTGATATTTTTTTCGAATGCATTCTGAGCATTAGTCTTAAGATGGTGACTTGAAACCCAAGAAACGTTGATTGAAAACAAAACGAAAGTAAGATTGCTTGACAGGTAGATCATCTGTTGAATGTTCGTTCAAATACATTTTGCGCATTTTTGAAATGCTTAAGATTGTAAAAACGCTTTTATTGACACAACAATATTCGCGCAGTGAACTCTGCCACCCAGTGTTTCATTTATCTCATATTCCGACATCAAAATTATAGCGATCACTGAATGTTTCAATTGAGTGACGTTTCGATAACCAATAACGGTTATCGTTTCAATTCTGTATCATACCAGCTAACCATGCTTAGTGTGGCATGGCTGACATACTTCCTTTTCTACTTCGGCTGCAGACTTGGGAAGACCTTTTGAAATTTGATCCATCCATTAATCGTCGAGAAGAACTGGATTAACCAGATTGAGCTTGTAAGCTTCCACACTCTACGTCTTCCAAAGACGTAGAGTGTGATTTTGAAGTAGCTATTTTTCGACGAGGCTTAAGGAGGTTTCAAAGAGACTTTTAAATTCAACATGCGTCTAGGCCCGGGGTCTCCACACATTGTGTTGTCTTACGCTACACAAATAGAAAACGCCAAACCAGCATCAGAGCCAGCTTAAGAATCGACCTTAATTCTTTCCAAATTTGAGAAGAATCTGCTGGAAAGATTAGCGATTTTGGGAGCTCCCTTAAGGAGAATTGAGGAGATCACCTCGTGGTCTGGAAGTCACTCCAAGGTTGTGTAAAATCTCAACAGATAATCTTTAGGTGAGAAAGTGAACAGTTTGAGGTTTATTTAATATAAATACTTTTGTTTTGGTGCAAAGGAACGTGTTTTTTTTTCATTCTTGCGTAAGTTCGTAAAACACCTGCTGGCTGGTACAATCGAACTTGTTACCATCAAGACACGTGTGCCGTCGTCGTCGTCGACTCATATTGGCCAGCCAGCAACATTTCGAGCCAGTGAAGCGAGGCTTCCAAGGCACCGCAAAAACCAACATTTTCTTGGCCATCGCGCTTAGCACGACGACGTCGTGCGTCGGTCAGACCTGTTTGCCATTCGCCGGGAGGACGAGGGTAGGCGCATGTGGCCGCTTCATAAGTGCGAAGCAGAAATAATACACGTGTACTTACCTGTTTTGTGTGAAATACCTGCCTAATTCTTACCTGGATAAAAAGAACCTAACCTAATCTCAAAACCGCATCGTCGTCAGCAGCGACATCCGACAACCAACATCCAATGTCATCGAAGTCTAGAGATCAACTAAAATAAGTTGTACTCGAAGTTTAGTTTTAAGTAAAATTGATTTGACATGCATAAGGCTCACTCGTCGTAATCACTCTAATCATTCAAGTTAAGTATAAAATCCAACTCATTTGTGATCACTTATACATACATATGATATCTTAACATTATTTCTTTTTAAAAATTTAGCAAAACTGTATAAGAGTTTAGAAAGAAATCCGAATCAACGCAACTTCCCCACCGCTAAGTCGTGCGCATTTTTTGCAAGGGCGGATTCAGAGGTGGGGCGATAGGGGCGATCGCCCCCCCTAAGCCTCCAAAAATCTGGTGATTTCACAAGCAGAATATAGTTTTAAAATAATGTTAAACATAAATCATCATCATCATGACCGTGGCACGTGGTTGGTAACATTATATTGAGGTGAAGAGAAAATTATAAAATATGAGTGTGACCTCTGTGGTCCACACGACTTACTTCCCAGAGGGAAAAAAATAAAAAACAATATTCAATTGTTTATAACTGATCCTTGAGCGACTCCAAAAGGGATATAAATCAAACTGTAGTCAATCTCTTTTCTTAGGAACCACAAAAATATATCCGCTTAAACTCATTTTCAATTGTTTATAATAAATAATTGTAAAATAATATCTTTTCTAACATTGATGAATACAATTTTTCGAACTATTGTTGCATTTTATGCTGTAATCATCATAATTTTCATGAATAAATGATGAATACTTTCAGATTATGTTAGATTTTTTCAGTTTTTTTTTTCAATCCTTACAAAAAACCGCTAAGCCGATTTCGCTGAAAACTTATTCAGTTCTCGATCAAGTAATTTTGGGCCATACGAGGCCAATTTGATATTAGCACCATGAGCGGTTCGCGAGATAATCATAATTTTCATGCAGAAATGACGAATTTTTACTACTTTTAAATTTTTAATGCCAGTTAAAAAATTGCTAACCTATCGTTGAAAACTTAATCAAAACTTAATAATGCAATTCTGCATCGAATGAGTCCAATTTCATGTCAATACTGAGAGTAGTTCGCTGGAGATAATCGTAGAAAAAAGCGTAACGCCAAAACGCAAATACACACACTGACATGATGATAAAATGGTTTGATGCAAAAATTGTAGATTCACAAAATCGGACCCTTTACAATAACTTCCCTCTGGGAAATTAAAAATATCAAAATTTTGCTTACATAATACCTTTAATAACTCAACTTCAATTCATTAGGCCAGCTCCACCTAACACTAAATCACTGAGATCTCAGACGTCTCAGAGATTTTATAACTGGAACAAAAAATCTTAGCTGAGTACTGAGATTTTTTTCTGGGATCTCTGAGATGAAATTATTTTACGTTTAGATTTCTCACTCAGCTATTTTGACATGACTGACATTATGCAGAACTGGGAATTATGTTTCACCAAATGATTTTGGCTCAATCAAATTGACCTACTGAAATAATGAAGGAAGCATTGTCATTGTTTATCAGCTTAGTTTCCTATCTCCAAAAATGTTCAAGAGATATTAATAAAAATATAGTGGCGTGACAGCTCTTGAAGAGCCAAGGCCAAAGTGGCTTATATCTTCACTCTTTTTCAAAACCCTGTAGGATTAATTGTTTTTTTTTTTTAAAGACCTCTTTTTCTTCGCCTGTTACATCAACATTTTCAGGATCGCCCCCCCCCCCTAACAAGAGTCTCTGGATCCGCCCCTGGATTTTTGGTGAGTCCGAAGCAATTTGTTCTTTGTATTGATTTACTGTTTGATATCATATGGATGAATGGGAGCACCCGACACTTGCTAATGATCATAATATGAGAGATTCAAGTAAGTAACAGTAACAGTTGATTCTGAGTAAATACACGTAGAGTTCTTCCCTTTTGAATTGATTGAGCAAGACCATTTCTTTTAAAACATGAGATTGATTTTGACGATTGTTTCTTCATATCTAACGCAAACTATCATGAAAGATAATTTTTGCAGAAGGTCAATGAACCTTTCCAAATAACTTACTTTTGATGTATTGATATATATTTTTTTTTTACTTAACTCTGATTATATTATAAAAAGAATTTGAATTATTAAAAATTTAAGTACAAACAAAATAATACGTATATATTCGCCACAGTGAACATAGTTTTCAGTTGAAACCGTATTTTATTATAACGATACCAATTTTATTAAATACTATGTAGACAATAAGAACATGAATTACATAACTTTATCTTTTTGATTTTTGAATTAATCATGTTAGATTTAATGGAATTTTGCCTGTTATTGACATACATAATGCCGTGCGAATAAGTTTTTGTGAGTGAGTTTAGGGAAGTGAGATGCTAAAGGGAAGTACAGACGGTGGAATAAAAAGTCAAGTTTAATTAACTTTGACTTCAATTTAGGGGTTATCGCGATAAAATAACGAGTGCTGCGATAACCATGGTGTTTCTACCTAGAGTAGTAACCTGTGGGTGGGCCACACTCAGGAGCTAAGCAGATCACATAGTTCCAAATGTAAAGTAAGGTAAGGTTGTGGAAACTTGGTGACAAGAGTAGCAGCATTATTTTGATTATAGAAGGGAAATGTATTTAGGCACGATTATAAGTATACGGCACCCCACCGACGAGCAAGTCTATTGGCCTTTCGCTAGCGTGCCTACGCGCACTCTGCTGACTGGACAACCTAGTCCACCTTCTTTGAGGGTCTTTGAGGCCTGTGGTTCGGAGGAATCAAATGAAGTTGCATAAGAACTTAGGAACAGCTACTACCGTTACAAGATGCTGGGAAGATACTGGCGACTTTTATTTTTGGCTCGGTAATAATGTATTTCAAGTGTTTTGAAGTTGCTTATGAAAGCAATTATAGTTTGTTTTCTATCAGCAAACTTTGATGTTTTTCTATCCCCTCCTCGCCTTTCCAAAGGCAATGCTCCAATTTCCATGTGTGCCTTGGATATTGTTTCAACTCTCCTGCGACAAATATTCAGAAGTCCACATTAACACAAGTCCATTTAAAGAGTTCTTCTTCGTCTTCATAAACTAAGTGTGAGCCAATAGCCAATATAAACGCATCTTGCTCAATTTTTATTTTTATGTTATATAAAAAAGTTCACAAAAACGTATGGCTTCTTCTCTGGTAGCTTTTCCGCATCTGGATGTACTGTGGGTCTTATGTTTGCAAGTGCGATTTTTTGGTGGTCTAAACTGCTTCCAAAAGTGAAGTATCAAAAATACTTTAATCTTATTCACAAATGAATTAAACAAAAAAAAAAATTACCTAGATGCTGTAAGATACTTCTTTTTAGATGTTTTTTTTTTTTGGCTAAAGATCTATCTTCATCTACTCATGCTCTTGTTTGGCTTTTCATATCTTAATACAATTGAATTGAAGAAAAATAATAAGAGACCACAAGATAATCTTCTACTTACCGAAAAGAAGCCGTTCGATAGCACATCACATGGTAAACTGAAGATTTTTATTAGGAAATGAGCCAAGTGTCAAATTCTGGCGGGGGAAATTATTTAGCACCCTTTTCAAAATCAATCGTATATACATATTTGATTTTATTTACACAGCTTCTCCACTGAGCATACAGCTGCCCAACATCACAACCGCAAACCAATCCAAAAACAGAACATTTTTTTTCGTTGGGCAAATTATGTCATGTCGTCTCATTTTGTAAAACGTGACGAATGACAAACACCAAACAAAACTCATCACTCACTCTACATTCAAATGAAAACTTTACACGTACACGAAAAGTCAAAATTCATGCCCATGATTTGAACCACACTTGTGTGGTCATGTTCAAAAAACATGATTCTTCGACAAGATGTCTGTGTGGACATGGATTTTTCTCCATTTTCCTTCACTGGATTTTTTCAAGACATGTTCATGAACAGAGCATCGTTCATGTTCAGTGGACCCGGCCTGTTAGGGAAAAATAGAGCCGTTTTGAAAATAAATATAATTTTGTATGAAAGATAGACCCGTTTTGATAGTTAGAAAAATAATATTTAGGCTTATTTTGAAGCCAAACTAAAATAAAAACAATAATAACTTCTGAATGGTTTCATTTTGAAACAATTTTTTTTCACCATCTGATAGCTCTCTTTGACGCGCAAATTTTGGTATATCACACTCAATATATTGAAAAAAGTGCCTTTAGACCCGTTTTGATTGTTAACGTCACAAATGAGAAAAATCAGCAATAAAAATGAGTCAGTTGGACCATATTTACTGTGAAAGTATTTGTTAAAACACGCATACTATCGCAGTATTTATGGTCCATAGCTTGTAAACATTGTAATTTTGACGCGGTTTCCCATTTCCCTTTTAAACTCAACTGTGACCATGACTCATGAGTCAGTTAAATAAGGTTTGATATTCAATTTCTTTGAACTTGGTTTTTGGAAACAACTCAGTTGAATTATGAAATGTTTGTTCACAAAGTTGGCTCATCGTTATCGTCACAAAAAATATTAGGGAAAATATTTAGTTTAATTGTTTTTATTTATTGAATAGGTTCACATACATATGTATGTGCATTTAACGAGCTCGCAATGAACAACTTCGATGGAACCCTTGACGCAATTCAAAATACTCGTTTTGTGAATATCTACCATGATTTGATCAAGCAAATGGCTAAGCAAACACAATTTACAGAACTTGAACTGAAATGCATTCTGTTAATATATCATAAATTTGTTCTCTTGAATGGACCCAAAGCAAAGATGATGACCAAAACACAATTTTTTCATTTTTTTGAAGTAGTGCTCAAGATTTTTGACTTGCAAATTATCGAAAGGATTATGGGTTTGATTGCAAGGGGCTCAAAGAATCACATACCGCCAACTGGGTGGGTTAAGTTGTTCTCGGTTTTTATGTCGGAATCGTTGGATCAAAAAATGAAGTTTGTCTTTAGTGTGAGTTCTATTTTTTCCTCTTTCAATCGATGATTGAAAAATAATATTTGGGTTTCTTAGGTATATAATTTGCATGAAACAAATGCATTGAGTCGCGAGGAAGTAACAAAATTTGTCGAAAGATTTTTCGCTGGGGAAGATGAAGATGAAGTTCAGGAGCTTACCGCGGTACAATTTGAAGTAAAATTGATGGTTACTTTATGTGAAATATTTTGCTTGGCAGGATATGGTTGATTTGGTGATGAAGAAATTTGATGTCGACCGCGATAATTTAATTTCATATGAAGACTATTCAACAGTTGTAAGGAAGACTCCGATGCTTCTAGAATTTTTGGGACCTTGTCTACCGAATCGTGAAGGTATGACAGTGACTGCAATATGCTCGAATATTTCATCTAAAATCATTGAAACGGGCGTTTGTAGAGGAGATGTGAAATAGGAGTATCAAAAAAAACATTTTTTTTTAAATACATAAGCCCTTTTTAGGATAAAAAATAAAATAAAATGATCACATTTGGGACACTAGGGCTTATGCCGTTTTCAAAGGAACCGAGTTTACAAGCATTGTCTTGATATTCGTGAAAGTTTCCTTGAAAAAGAATGTACTCAACTCGTGTTCTCTTTTATAACGTAAAATGTCAATAAATATCCACTTACTCTGTAAATACAATTCGCCATAACTTATTGAAATCATATTTGAAGACTTCTCAGTGCCGTAACACAAACTGGATGCCTGGTGGGGTCCGGATAAGTATAATCAAGACAGAAGAAAAAATCAAAATTAAAAAAAGGAATTTACGAATGACTACCCTGTATGGTATTTACTGGGTTTTAATCAATTGAAACCACTAGATACTTCAGTAGATATAAAGGGGTATCGTATCGCATTAGATAAACAATAAAATTTAGATACCAAAGATAATTATTCATATTAAAACAAAAACAAAAAAAAACGATTTCTCACTGTTTTTGGCGCAAATTTTTCGCTTTGGCCCGATCGCCAGCTAACTTAGATCTGTCACTGCTTTGAAAAGCTGTGAAAACAAGAGCACACAAATCAGCCACGTATACCATATTCCCACTGAGTCCGATCATATTACCCTATCCCTTCTCCTATCCTCATCCATATACGGCATGACAATTTTTTTGGGCAAGAATAGCCCCAATCCGTCGAGATTAGCCGAGCCAGTACAAGCATGCCATTGCCCATAATTGACCGTTCATTGTACATTTCTGCTCGAATCGCAACACATCCGAAAACGTTCAGAGGTAATCGTGCCACCGATATTATTTCTATCAATGACCGCAACTACGATTTTGTTTCGCTCCTTGAGTACGTCACTAAATGGAGGTACCCTTGGAATGTTGGGAGTGCTGGTGTTATGCACTTTGTGTTTCTTGGGACGGGAGTGGACTCCTCCAGAACTTTGTCGCTTTGACGTGGAGTCGCAGCTGGTCCTTGCTTTGGCTAAAATGGATTTAGCCCACTCAATCCTACTGTTATGGATGGGGTTAATTCCATCCCCCAATGTTGCACCAGGGGATTTCAGAATTCTCATCGCATAACGACGTTGTTTATATGAGGTCCTAGATTGGATTCATTATTCACGACGCTACTAACACTACGGAAACTACCACTAGGAGCAGTCTGGAGAGGTTTACTATCGTTAATAGTGGAAGGATCATTTTTACGAGCTTTCCACTACCGACCTGAGGAGGCGCTATCGCCAAGGATACATCCTGTACCGCACTAGAAGTTGGGCAGTGGCTAGGCACAATCCCTTCTCCAGTTTTTGGCACAGGAGTAACGACAGCCGACGTTGCCGCCGGACTGCCGCCCGGTGTAGATGTACCGGTCTTAATCTGAGGGTTTTTTGTTTTTTTTTTTGGTTTGGCATAGAGTTCCCACGAGGAAGCTAAGTAAAGAGGGGATCCATCTGTGCAAAGATTCTTGTGAAGTTGAGAGGGGTGATATGTTTAGGAGTGGGAGGGACGAACAGCAACTAAGCCATAAATGTACCAGGGAAAGAAACTAGGTGTTGACAGACAGTGATACACTATACAGTCATGGGATTAGGAGACATCAGCCAGCATAATAGCACAAAGCCGACGAGAAGGGGATAGGGATTGGGGAAGGGTGGTATGAGTGACCTATGGTTTCAGGACTCTTCTGGAGAAATAATTCCCGAGAATCATTGACCTTACTCAGCTTCCACAACTCGACAAGTTCGACGCTCAGGTAGAAGTTAATCACTGGAATATTGGAAGAATTTGTTTCGTTCCGCCGCGAATTCATTAATAAGGAAATACGAAGCGAGTCGAATTTGAAAGGTCGAATTGAAAACGATCCGCCGCGAATCCCATAATCAGGCCCCAGGCCATTCCAGTAAATTAAGAACCTCTGTGGTATCCAAAGTTGTGTGACGTCTGCCGTTTTGTTTTTTGTTGTTTTTGCCAATAATTGACATATTATATTATTCCATACATATTCAGCGTCATGGAACATGAATCAATAAAACAACGAAATGTCAGATCATGCGATCATCATACATCACAAAAAAAAACTGAAAACACCGATGTTGATATATTGTTGTCCTATACACAAAGGTACCAACAAAATTTTCGAGAGTCGAACGAAAATAGAAATTCTTTTCCATTCTATTCCGAGTAGCATATTCTTCTCCTTCTAGGAGTTTGTTTTGTAATACAGTCTTTTTACTCTAAATTCACCCTTTTTCAAATCGAATTCACCCTTTTACAAATCCAATTCACCCATATTTTTTAATTTTTTGTTTGAACTATTCGAAGAGCTACATAGACAAAATGTATTAATTTATGTGTGGTTAATCTTAATAGGTACTTGATAATGCTAGTATCCACAAAACGAAGTAAGATCTCAACCCTGTAGATCAAACAACTCATTCTCTGCATTTCTTACCACCGTACTCTAAAATGTTAAATCCACTGATCTCTATAATACACGTCAAAAAGTCGAAAAGGGACATTGACTGTCATCTTCAAATGGAGTCAAAAAAACTGTTATACTTTGTAGGTAATACATCCAGTGTAATATAGAGATCAGTGGTTAAACCCAATACCTGTAAGGTTTTTTCTCGGAAATTAAACTTTATGCAAGAATCTTACACCCTTATTACCGCTGGCGAGTCGAACGTTCAAAACATGTGAGTGTAAGATTTTCGTATTACGGATGGCGAATAGAGAACCTAAATTCGACTTTCAGCGTTTTTTTTGGTAATCCGGAATTGGTACACAGAACTGTCCGATTCCGGATACCAAACGAACATGCAAACACATTTTTTTGCCTCTAATGGTTGAATGTCCATGTATTTGTAAAACATCATATGCAGAATTGCAGATGACATGACATTGTTTTTATTTTCTTTATTTGTAAATATGGCGGCGAGTACATATGTGCAAATGTGTGCATGTATGCATGATTCTGTTTTTGATTCCGACTTCAAATTCGGAATCGTTTTTCTGTTCTATCTAGTACAAGAACTGTCATCTTGTGCCAAGTGAACGAATTCAGAATCGTTCGGAAACAGTTCCGGACGACCAAAAAAAAAACGCTATTTATGTCACACGTTTTTCGAAGTTGGATCTCACTGTATTGTAAGAATCGAATGTTCGTTAATTTGAACGTGATTTGTGTATTAATTTGTCGAAGGTCCTATAACCAGTGGCAAATTTCATCTTGGTGAAAAATTTTGGTGAAAAGAGCAAGGAATTCATTCCACACTTTTAAGAGGAAAAATAAAGAAATGATTTCATAGGAATAAAGTAATGCCCTTTTTCCTCTGTACAATTTCTCTGTTCTATTAACGCTTTCGTTTCTTCGCATACCTAAACGTCGTGATTTCAGTATGGAAAAGTCCTGCACAGCTTCACGAGTTCGCAATTGGCATTGAGCACTGTGTGTTGTATTCATAAGAAGAAGAATAAACGAACAAAAAAGAAACAAAAATATTGTCTAGCTACTAGCGCAGCTGATGGTTTTTTATTTTCTTTTAAGGGTGGAAATGACCTGCAAGAATCCGTGTACATAAACATTATGTACTTTCAACTTTTATTGCTCGAGGACGACGCGACGACGACCGGTGACGACGCAATGGTTTTGGTTTTTTCCGCTATTTTTCTCTGTGATCGTTAAAAAAAATTGTTTTCTATGTTCAATCAGTGCAATCGAAATCTTAGTTAAAGACAGTTGATGTGAATTCTTCACATCAGTGTAAGTTATTTTTAAAGGTGAATTAATAATAATTAAACAGCACAGGAGAAAACATGAGTGTAAATAGGTATTTATTTTCGATGTAGCTATATAGAAATGAAATTAAACTAAATATCTAAACATTTTTAAAGGTATTCTGGAATCTGGAGTGTGGAGCAACTTAAAAGGAGTCGTTTAGCGGCAAACAATTGAAAGAAACAGTAGAAGATCCAGATTATTATTTAAAACAATATTGTGTTCTTTTCAGAAATATTAATTAATAAATTTGTTTTGATATTTACATTTTGTAGTTTTTGATTTCACAGCTGCATTTTCATAATATTTTTCAGTCATGAAAAAAGTAGTGGAAAATTCAACTTTCAAAAAAGGGATGAGTTCACCAATGAACTATCATTTAACATTTCATCGGAGTTAGAGAACAAATGAAAACACAGAATATTTTTATTCAATTATTTCACTGATGCATATTCACCAAGAAATTCACTTGGTGAACTCCAATGACAGTCCTGTGTAAATTTCACCAAATGATTCACCCTCAAATTCATGAGTGAAGCTTCCATTCCTTGGTGAATCGCATGGTGATTCCTTGGTGAAAATTGGGAAATTTGCCACTGGAACTTACCAAATTTAGGTTGAGATAAAAGACACTTCTGGGGAGACGGTAACTTCAGAAAATTTTCACAACTTCACTATTACATGAATATGTATGCAAAGTTAGTTAAAGAATAAAAATGACCACCTTGGCCACCTGCCAATATGGCAGGTGGCCATAGTTCAGAGGATAGAGAGGTCAATTGCCCTAAGGTCCAACAAATTAAAGAGAAACAGGCCAGTCAGAAGGCCGTGGATAGTCGACCAGTACGACAAGCTCCGACATCAAACTCGTTCGTTCGACCCAATCTTTCTTACGCCAACTCTGCGAAAGGAATGAGAAAAACGATACAGGCTCCACCAAAGGTTGCCCCACAGACCTTAGCGCCTAAGGAGCCGATGGTGCAGCCAGACATTGTGGCCTTGTTGGTTGCCATTCAAGGCCAACTAGCAGGACTGCAAAGTCAGATCTGGGAGCAAGCCTCAAGAGTGGATCATCTCCACTCTTTGATGACTGGCCAAGCGCAACGTCATGGTTAAGGGCGCGCTGCCGGAGACGCGCCTAAGGATCCTAGCTGTGAATGTAAATTCACTGATTAGGATTGAACGCCGAGCTAATTTGTTCCAGTTGTTGAAAGACCACAGTCCCGATGTGTTCATGGCTAGCGAAACCAAGCTAAACCAGAAACATAAACTGACTAATAACAATTACAATATCGTAAGAAGGGATCGACCCGACTCCACTCAAGGAGGCGGTGTTGCAACCTCCATACGTAAGGGCACTTATTATAAAGTCATATACAATAATAATTTGCGAAAGCTAAGGACGCTAGAGGTCTGCGTCATATGCATCTCTCTCACTCAAGGAAGGGGATGTATATGATTGCGGCTTATGCGGCTGAAGCTCCGCAGGCTACTACCTTTATTTCAGAGCTCGAGATTATCTTCAGGGTACTAAAACTGAGCTTGGAAGAAAACTACTTCGTCATGGCCGGAGATTTGAACGCAAAACATGAAGATTGAGGAAATCAAACTAACAATCCAAGAGGTAATCATCTTTTTTAATTTGATGAAAGCCCCACCAAACAACAGAAACTTGACAAACACAGAAATCGACCAACACCTTGAACAGATGGACAGCAAAATAAAACAGACAATGGAACGGACAATACCGAAGTACTTCGACCAAAACAACGTCTACAGTAACGCGACTATAGACGCACTGCACAGGACAGAAAAGTGGGACTACTGACAAGACTTATATAAACCTTGTATACAGACGATTTTACAGACCCCGAACGACTGGGGGGGAATAATTACCCTAATTTTTTAAAACGATTATCGTCGAGACGATAATTGAAAACGATAACGTTTTCAATTTGCTTTCTGTAACTCAGCGAAAGTAGTGTCGTGTATCGTTTTGCTGAGAGAGAGTTTTGAAATATTATTATATGTCAAAACTCAAAATAATTATTTAAAATCGAATTTGAAATTGACGTTGGTGCACCAAAAATATAAAATAAACCCGTGGAAAATGTAAGTTTTAAAATAAAACATTGCAAAATACTGCATATTGTTTAATTAAACAAAAAATTATTTTTTTAAAGGGCTGTGACTTCAAACCAAATGAAGATTATCGTCGAATTCATGGATGAAAATCCCAGTTTAGCAACCGGGTATAAGCCGAATACCAATGAAGGAAGAAATTTAATGAACAAGTTGTGGGACGAATTGGTCATAATTTTAAACGCAAACGGGCCGCCAATAAAAGACAATAAGGCTTGGAGAAAAGTACGTACCTACATACATATACATACATATCCAAGTTTTTTTTTTATAAATTCAAAATAATCCAAATTTTCACAGGTTTGGACTGACTTTAAGTACAGGACCAAAAATAAAGTCAGTGCAAATATGCAATCTATGAAGAAAACAGGTGGAGGACCCTACGACCAAAAGACTTTGACAGAAGAAGAAGAGAAAATTGTCCAATTAACTTCTCTAAGGAAAGCGGTTTCAGGAAGCAACGCCAAAATCTTTGGTGCCCCGGAACAAAACCAAGTAACAAATCAATCCACCGAAGATTTGGAAAACGACGTGGAAAATTTGCTGGACAATGTGCTGGAAAGCCCAAAAAAACATTCCGAAGCTGACATATTATCAACTGGTCGGAAAAGGTAAGAAGTAAAGATGAAAAATATTGTTTTTTCTTAACAATATTTTTGATTGTAGATTTTCAACTTTGTTTAACAAAGGAATTACTTCTCCAAAAAAGAAAAAAGAGGAATCAACACTTGAAGATCTTTTAAAGATCCAAATTGAAAACGACAAGAAGTACCAGGAGGGTGTTTTGTGCCTGCTTAGAGAAAAAAATACGCAGGATGCTATTTTTCAAGACAAATTACTGGCACTTTTAGAAAAACGCAATCAAATTGCAGAAAACCAACTAAAACCCAATTAATTTTTGTTATTGAACACCAATATCAAGTTTTAATTAAATAAAATATTTAAATTTACAATGAGTTTTTAATGTTATCTCTTATACGAACTGCTAAACGCCTCATTTCATTGCTTGCAGGATTTGATTCTTCAGATTCGTTCAAGACGTTTGGAATATTGTCATTGCTCAATATAATATCATGTTCTACTACATTATATTGAATACAAATGTTGTGTAAGGCAGCGCATACATTTGCGAAAACAGCTATTTTGTCGGGGCTGTAGCTACTTTTCCTTTCCTCCAAAAGAATTCTCCATCGACCTAATTTTGTATATATATATATATATGATGTACATTATATATTATATTTAAAAAAAGCAATAAAATTAACCTTTGTATACACCAATACATCTCTCTACTATGTTTCTTGCTTTAGCATGTATACTATTGAAATGTGTTTTCGTTGCGTCATCCGAGGATCTATAGGGAGCAAGCAACCAAGGTTCTAAAGGGTATCCACTATCACCTTTAAAATTTAACAATTAATTACGACTTTTTTGATTGTTTTTTCGCACATACCTAGAAGCCAATAGTTATGGTTTTGGTGGCTGAATGCGTTTTCAAAAAAAAAACGTTCATTGGAATGTTTCCACACAAGAGAGTCGTGAGCAGATCCACCGTATCTAGCATTAACAGCCATAATCCTCATATTATTATCACAGATCTACATACATATATAGGTTTATTAATATAAATGCATGTTTTTTTTTCTTTTAGTTTACTTACAATCATTGCATTTAAACTATGTTTCCCTTTCCGATTAAAAAAAATGTGTTCGTCTTCCTTGGGTCTTTGAAAAAAAAGATGTGTACCGTCTATACATCCAACGACTAAATATAAATTATGATTGTCTTTTATTTTTCATTTTACAAACTTAATTTAAACTTACTCCCAGGCAATGAATATTTTTGGTAAAACCATTGTTTTATTTTGGTCTTTTCAACCTCGTTGGAAATGCTCCATTTTATCCACACGGGACATAATATGGATTCCAGACAGATAGCTGTTTTGGTCACAATTTTGGAAAGTGTGCTTTGTGCTAAGGCAACTCCAAAACCATCACCAGTTAACCACTGATACCCACCACTTCCCAAAGTTTCAAGGGTTGCACACAGTCGAAGAATTGGTGGTATTCGAGTGGATCGGCAACCATCATCTAAATTGACCGTTTGGAGTATCATCAGAAATGCTTCTTTATTAATTCGAAATCGTTGAATAAAACTTGAAAAGTTGAATTTATTCAAAACCGTAAGAAACTTACAAAATGATTGTTTGTATTTAGACACTTACATATGGTTTGGAAGAGACAACGGATTTGACTTGTCTCTTAATTGTTTTCGCATTCTTACTATTTTTAGTTTATTTTCTCGTCGATCGTTTTCGTCGTTTTGGTTTTGAATTATCAAATAATTAATACGACGGAACATGATTCGAGGAGATTTCCAAACGGTTAAAAAGTATATGTCATATTTACGTTGAAGGAAAACAAACTATTTTTCGATTTATTTGTTATTTATTTGATAAAGTTAAATAAGTAATTAAAAAAAGTGAATCATTTTTTATTTTAAAGTGTGGCATAAAAAAACATTTCCAATACAATAAGTAATTTAAAAAAGGAATAAAAGGAATAAAAATGTTTTTTATTTTTTCATTGCATTTTATTTTCACATTTTCATACCAAAACAGTTAATTTTTTTAAACAAAATCAAAAAATGTATGAAAACGATAGCTACTTAGCTATCGTCTCAATGTTAACGTTTCGACGAGAACGTTTTGTCGATAATCGTCTTAGGGAAAGCAAAAAAAATTGAGCGAAAACGATATCGTCTAAATGATTATCGTTTTCATTGTAACGTGAAGCAAAACAATCGTTCAAATGATATCGT
>CAKKXW010000005.1:24298255-24311793 GCA_920937365.1 Sphaerophoria rueppellii | reverse complement strand
AATTAAGCATGTTACTAGTTGATTTGAATATTCTCTTATACTTAAGCAAGAATATCATTGTTGAATTTATACTTGATCAACAACAAACGTGTTTAATTAACAATTCAACTTAATTTTATGAAAAGTGACAATGATAAACAACGTATCATATTCAAGTATCACTTATAATGTTTGATCAACAATGAAAGTATTTAACCAACCACAAGGATATGCTCGATCAACAATGTTCATATTAAATCAATCACGATAATTGTTGAGGCAACACAAACATTGTTAAAGTGTCGCAATCATTTTGAATTAGAATACTTTTCTAACTTGAAGTATCACGTGTATGTTCAATTTAATATTTGTATTGTTTGGCCTGCAATAATCTTGTATGTTTGAGTTTAAATGCATTCGTTCGCTGTTCATTAGTTTAGCTTTTTTTGGTGAACAAGACGTGTGTATAAAGCGAATAAGAGTTTGCTTATTAATTGCTTAATAAAGAGAGTCGAAATAACACCAGCACCAGAAGTTTAATTTCTAAGGTGAGTTTTTGTTCTATTATATTGTTAAACTATAAATTAACACGACACTCTGAAACTCTGAAACAATTTTGTTAAAATTCATAAAATGACACAAATCAAGTCTATCTCTATATCTAGTCCGACATAATTAGATATATTTTATGCTAATTGTTCCGAATATGAAAAGTATAAAAAAACAAAGGTTATGAATCTACTACATTTCTTAACTATATTTCTTAAACAGAAAAGTATTTGTTCCATCTCCAAGAGGATCCATAGTTAATTCATCAGAAGGTAGCAGGTTCTTCAATTCTAAACGAAGGTGCAGAATAATAAGCACTGATGTCTTTCACAAGAAGAAGACGTTTTTAAAATTTCAAGCCGGATGAAGAGTTTTAAACATCTGAAGGTAAGCGGTTTCTTATACTATAGTTTCGTTTTTTTTTTTACTTATCGGCTCATCAACATTATGCTTATGTCAACAAAGGTATCTTGCTGAAAATAACGGCTTCAACTTAGCAATGAACCGCGGAACGAGGTTATACTGAGGAGTAAGAACATTTCTATGACCTAAGAAGGGAAGATGTTAATTTATTGGCTGCGTTTTAAACGCTCTACCGGGAAAACATTGGTAAATCTTGCATTCCTTATTTGTAAAAAAAGTAGTTGTTCCTTTAAATATTTCAATGGTATATTAGGCTTTAAACAGTATCGTATATCATCATCAAATTAATGTATTTCCCAAACATATTATTCAAAGTATTGAATAAAACTGATGAATTTATAAGTACAGATATCTATTCGAAACACAAACATTAAACGCGTTAAATTTTGTTATATTATTCAATAAAATAAGTTTTAGAAATATTGATTGTGATCGTTTTTCATTTCCTTGGATTTCTCAGGTGAAAAAAAAAACTGTAAGTATTCTTATATCGACAAAGAAAATGTTTTTCTAACCACTTTCATTGAAGACTTAATTGTTTTCTAATATCACAAACGGTATGTATCAACATAGATCACCCTATTTCTCTTTTTAATTTAAGCAGAATAATATTCAATCAAAAGTTATGAGCATTAGACAAGGAAACAAGATTTAGATGTTGATACAACTATAGCGTAACGGGTACAATGGTTGGCACCCCCAATTTTTGTACTAATTATTGGCACCCCTCATGAAATTAAGAATTTACGAAAAACTACTATAACTAGGAACTTAAAATCATATTTTTTCACAAGATGTATCAATTTTCTACAATTCTGCATTTTTATTGAGAATTATTTCAATCTCATTTTATTTTTATCAGTAAAAAAGTAAAGTCGTTCTAAATTCGTAAAAAAAGCGCTAAAAATACAGTGTTCCCGCTAAGGAGACTAAATTTTGTAACTGTCCGTTTTTCAATTTTTTTAAAGTTTTTGGATGAATATTTATTTTTTTAAATATGGAAATATAATGAATTAAATATTTTCAATTTTTTTTTTGTAAACAAATTTTGTTTAATTGTTAAAACAGGGGTGCCAATAATTGATCCAATATATAGTTGTGGTTTAATTATTGGCAGGGGGGTGCCAATGATTCGTGCTATGGGGCATCAGTTATTGGCACTGCCAATAATTGTATTTTAGAGACTGCCAATAATTGTACCCTGTATCAGTTGTAAATTTCAGATTAAAAAATGGTACAAAAAAGGTACAAATATCGAGAAGAGAACAATGAGCATGCCTTAATAATTCAATAATATTGTATTTATTATAATTTTTAACTTCCCAGAAGGGTGTATTTTAATGTGAACTTAAAATTTTTGCACATTTCCATTTCCCCCAAAATCGAATCAACCCCTCTTTATTTACTGCATGCCTACGCAGGTATGTTTTGACTACATTATCTCGCGAACCACTTATGGTACTGCACTTGATTAACTTTATCACCTAGATTAGTTAAGCGGTTTCTTAAAAGGAGTGAAAACTAAAAAATACGTTACTAACAAAATTTGAGATGAGGTAAAATCCATTTTTAAGTTTTTAAAGTTAATAACCATTTTTTGAGTACCGGTTTTTGTATTATGTTTCATAAGACTTCACCGACTGAAACACATTTTTAAATGTCTTAAAATAAATTATAGAGTAATTAAAAAAAAAAACTTAAAATTTAAAATGTATGTTAGAGATTTTTTAATGAAATATAATTTTAATTTTTTTATTTGCGTTAAATGCAGTGATTTTGTTACAGTAAAAAGTTTTTTTTTTAAAACTAAATTTTGATCAAAATAGCTAGCTATCACGAAAAACAATGGTATTTCTCTCATTTTTAAGGGTGCCAACAATTGTACCCTTGGGTGCCAACAATTGTACCTCGGTGCCAATGATTGTGCCTTTTCGCAGTCTTTTCCTATTTTGAAGTTTTTATAAGATTTTTTGTTTATTTAACATTTTTTTATGATAATATTCAAGTTAGAAATTTTCTAAGCTTTAATTTGACATAAGAAACATATAACTCACTCTTTAAGGCTAGGCGCATATTGGGACGCGTTCCACACGAGTGACGCTACACAGCACAGCACTTGTTTTTGTAAACAATATAATTAAACAGGACAACGCATATTGATAGAACGACATGACATGACTTGACGAGCGTTTTACGGAAATCGCGTGACACAGTGATTGAAACACAGTTTTCCTTGCGAGACTGCTATGAGTTTGTTTTTTTATGTCAAAAATAAAATAATATTCAAAGAAAAATGATTTTTTTAAAAATAAATGATCGGATGTTTATTTTATTATAAGGAGGAAGGTATGCAGTTAATGAACACAGCATCAGCCAAACGGCCGCCACGACCACGCTCACAGGACCATATCCTTTTCATGAAATTTTCCATAACCAAATCGTAAAGTGGCTGCCCTATGACCTCGATAGCCTCACGAATTCCATCTTTGAGATCTTGAATCGACGCTGGGCTGTTGGCGCAGACCTTATCTTTTACGTGGCTCGAAAGGAAGAAGTCCTAAGGTGTTAAACCACAAGATCTCGGTGACCAATTGTGATCACCTCTTCGAGACATAACACGGTCCGGAAACTTTTCCAGTTTTACGAACCGTCTATGCTAAATTTTCACCATTTTTATAGTTAATTTTAATAATTTTTATTTATGGTGTAGTTTCTACTTGTCAAACGTCAAAAAATGACAGCTTCAAAAGTGACAGCTACCGAAATAGCGGGCTATTCAAAATAACATCTCTTATTGGAAAACCCCTTAAATTGTCGTTGGCTTTTTCTTTTTGAAAGATATTTTGCATTCTGGGATTTTAAATTTTTGGTCTTCAAGGAAATCAGCAAAAGTTTTTCCTCTTCGTATTCTTCCTCAGAATCAGAACTCAAAATTCATTGTGATGTTCTTGCCCTGCTTTACAATTTGTGATTTGATTAATATAGATATGTATTTTGACACGAGACACGCTAATCAATTTGCGGAGGACGGCATGACACGTTTCTATAATCGACATGCGTGCGACCGTTGTCAGGTCACGTCACATACCTTAGACGCGTCCCAATATGCGCCTAGCCTAAATGTGAGAGCAATTCGCAATTTAAAGTGAAAAAATGCTTAGGGGTGCCAACCATTGTACCCGTTACGCTAAACGTTTTTGATCAACAACGAGCTTGACCAAATTCGTATTAATTCAAGCACAAAAATTGTAACACTATAATATCTCATAGTTAAAGAAACGCTAAATCGTTGTTGATCAACAACGATATTGATTATTTTCGCACAATGATTGTCAGTCAAGAATGCTTATAATATTTAAGTGAACACCATTTTCATGTTTGTTTTACTACAAACGTGATTGGTTAACAATGAAATTGACAATGACGATATTGTTTTGAACAATGAACATTGTATCATTTAAATAAAAAAAAATAACAATGCCAGCATGTTCAAATTAAACATATTCGTGCTTGACGCAAAAACAAACAAGATTATTGTTTGATTTAACCCAGGTTTTTTTTCGGTGTATGGAAAGTTCACAAGTGTTTAAAGGGAAACCATCCCAATAACAATGAACAATAAATACGTTGACAGGTCACAAATATAGTTGGATGATCGGATGTTTCTTTCATTATAAAGAGGAAGGTATGCCGTTAATAATCCAACATCAGCCAAGACAGGACCATATCCTTTTCATGAAAATAACCAAATCGCAAAGTGGCTGCCTCATTTTCGAAAAAGTAAGGTCCAATGACCTTACCGGACCATAAATAGGGATGCCAGACGTCCCGCTACGTGCGGGACTGTCCCGGAAAACCGTCTTTGTCCCGCAAGTGTCCCGCGGCCAAATTTTGTCCCGCCGAGAAGATATAATGTCCCGGAAATCCCTCGAAAATCCATTTTTCCTTGTTCAATAATTTTCTTTTTAATTTTAAGTGCGTGCAACATAACATTTATTCTTTCATAAAGTCGATTATTCGATATTCGAGAGTCGTGCTTCCAAAAAGAAATATTTTTGATTTGAAGAAAGACTCGAAAAAACCATTTTCGATTGGCACTGATGCGCCCAATAAAGGAAACATTTAAACATTTCCGTTAATTGTAAGATATTTTAAAAGTAGTCATGGTGTCTGCATCAAGTTATTAAACTTTTATAACTTGGATTCCGAAAAATCAAAAGATAACGCAGACAAAAGAGCAATTATATCATCCAGTTTATGCGTTCAAAATATAACATCATTTACAGCTGATAACGCAAATGTATGTATATTTTGGTAAAAATCGATTTATTTTCACGGAATTGAAAAATGAAAATAGTTTTCCAATGGGTTGAAAATGTTATATTTCGAATAACACTAGAAAACTCAGACCATGTTAAGACCATATTGAATTTAGTTCAAGCACTAAAAACGTTTCCGAACTTAAAGAGTTTATGGAATGGTGCAATGAGGAAAAGTCCGAGCTTTTGAGACATGTTTCTACTCGTTGGTTGTCGTTAGTTCCTGCCGTCGCCGACAGGCTTCTTAAACATTACAGTTCGGTTAATTGTTACTTTGATAATGATGTTAAAAGTATTGAAAGATCGATCCATACCTGGGTAAACTTTTTTAAGAAAAACAAGGCATTAAATTTTGAAAAAAAATTTGTGATTTTGTTTTTTCTTTGCCAATTTCAAACTTAAGCTATGAACAATTTTCAGTTAAATGAAAAATTCTTGGCGGGAAGAAAGAAATAAAACAGAAGCAGAGCGTATGATAAAGAAATTTTTCGATATGTCTTGTAAAGAATTTAAGGAATCCTGTTTAGCGAAATACGGCTAAAACGAAATAATTTCTAAAATTACATCAGCCCAAAAATATTCTATAGAATAACGTAACTTTTTTTTCTGAGGAATGTTTAGTTTCTATTTATTTATGTAATTACACTTAGGAAGTAAATCAATATATGTTGAAATAAAAGAATGTTTTTAAACTAAAGAACAGTTTTGTTTTTCATTCACTTAAATATTTTTTTGTCCCACACAGAAATTTTTCAAATCTGGCATCCCTAACCATAAACCGCACCAAACAGTCACGCGTTGAGAATGAAGAGGCTTTTCAACACTAACTCTTGGATTTTCCGAGCCCCAGATGCGACAGTTTTGCTTTTTGACGTAGCCTCCGAGGTGGAAATGGGCCTCATCAGTCAAGATGATTTATCGATGAAATTCGGTGAAATGTTCACCATTTTTATAGTGAGTTTTAATAATTTCAATGCGTTGTTGAAGCGTTTTTATTAATGGCCTAGTTTGTACTTGTCAAATGTCAAAAAATGACAGCTTCAAAATGACAGCTACCGAAATAGCTTGCTATTTAACATAACACCTCTTATTGGAAAACCCTTTATATTAGATGATCGATCGAAAAACTGTATTGTTTTTTTGGGAACATGTAGTTGAACAAAGCCATAAAGTTGGCACATGGATGATTGACGCTTGAGAGGGATGAGGGGGAAAAAAAGATATTCTATTTTATTTGGTGGGGTGTTGGTTGTTGGATGAAAATATAGAGGAAAATTTGCGTAAGGTACTCATATGTGACTAAAAATAGAAGAGATCATGTGATCACATATTTAGTAAAGCCTGGTAGGGGTCTGTTGGCAAAAGGCATACACTGTTCCCATTAGTTCGACTTTTTTTGTTCGTTTTTTAGGACTCACATAATACCTATATGCATATACTAAAAGATCGAATAGAACTTCAACTGTGCATTTATATGCAACATCTAACTGGACTTTAACTGAATTTGAATTGGGAAGATTTTCTTGCCACATTTCACTCTTCTCACTGATTTTAGTTTGCAATCGAGGTTTGAGTTTTTTTATTGAAATTGAAAAAAAAACTCCGTTTTTAAATACAAACAAAAAATAACAACAGCAACAATTTTTGGAACATAAAAGTATTTAATTATGTATTTAGCTGTGGCATGCAGGAGTAAGTTCGTACGACCCAGTCGTGCACATTTTTTTCATTTGAATGTATGGACCCTTTCTGTCCCGCCACTATTTTTTTGCATTTCATAAAAATTATGAACATCTGATATCTGATTTACAAAAAACATAGTCTACTCATCCTTTATTCTTGGTTATTATACTGATTGAACAGTCTAGGAAGGGGTAGGAATGTACAAACCCGTTTTTACCTTTTGATTTGACTACACGTTCATTCCTTGCGCCTTCCCTTTTTTCCCTCATAGACTTTCTAAGGCGATTGGGAAAGAAAATATATATATATTTTTTTTATTATAATATTATACTCTATACAATAGGCGTTTTTCTTTTTTACATCTGGGGCCGAATTACGGCATCCGTTATCGAATAATACGATACTGGGGCCGAATTACCGCATGCGTTATTGAATATTACGATACTGAATTGTGTGTGTTTGGCAATACCTCTCACGATATCGAGCTATGTATCGAGCAAGTAGTAGTACAATTCTCGACTGAAAAGGTAAAGTATCTTATGTCATTTTTCACGATTTTTCAGGAAAGCAAAAACACATTTTATAGGTGGCTCCCAAAAAATCTTTAAAGTATATGCTTAATAGAATAAATTTTTCAAAGGTAAAATTATATTATTTGTTTATAAAACTTATTTCAAAAAGATATTTTAAATATTGCGCCAGTTATTAGGAAAAGTTTGACTTAAGATGTTTTTGATTTTCATTAAATGGTGTTTTATATCAATTTACGAAATCTTAAGTTGAGATAAGATATTTTGCTTCGCATTTTCGAATGACGTTTTAAATTCTTATGTTCATTTAAGATGAATTGCATGTGCATGAGGGAAAAAAAAACATACTTAAGATGGTATTTTGTGATTTGTATTTCAACGATATGCTTTATATCCGTTATACGTAAACAAAAAACAAAACATTGAATTAAAAAAAAAAAATAGAATAGAATCATTTGATTTTGAAAAGGAGATACTAATAATTAAAAGAGATGAACAGATTAGTTTTACCTAATATACCTAATATACCAAAACCCTATTAGAATTCCAAATTTCATGATCCTACGACAAGTTTTAGAAAGTGGCGGATACCACGCCCCCTGAATGAGCAAATTGAAATTTTCAATTTTTTCCTTTGTATACCCCCGAAAACCTACCATTGTGCCAAATTTCAAGATTCTGCTATTGTTAGAAGTGCTTCATAATTTTGATAATCAGTGAGTCAGTGAGTCAATTACGGTTCAAATAGTGGTTCTAAAAAATTATATATTTCACAGGGCCTTGTAGCATACAGGGGGGTACGACAAAATGTAATTTTGTCTAAGGTATGTTTTCCCTTGAGCAGCAGCGGAGATTTGGCACGCTTGCAATGCACAGGCAGTAAGCTCGTCGTGGGGGGATGGATTCTTGCCGCTTTCTATACCCTGCGCTATCAAATATTTTCGTGCCAATTATAGAATTTTTAAGAGAAGTAAATAATAAAAGAAAAAAAATGTATCACCAATTTATGTGCAAAATTACATTAAAGAAAGTAACAGAAACTGCAGAAAACTTCAACTCCGGATTGGAGACGCTTAGAGGAAAATAGAAAATGAAAAGAACATAAAATTCGCTTGACATCAAATGTTGTAGCATGAGATCTTTGGTGTTCTGATCTCAATTAAACCCTCCCAAATATAAACAAATCACTGTTGTTTTCACCTTGACCACTTTCATTGATTTCCAAATTCGAACGGTCCCTGTAGTGATCTTACCTCTCTCAATCACGGCAATTCATCTCAACGATAAAACAAAATGTGTTTTATTCCATTATACTTATTTTTATTCACTTACTTAATATAATCCTAATGTATTCATTTAACATTTTATACTGGTATTATGTTTCTGAATTACCATTCATTTAGGTGTATTAAGCTGTTCTTTTCTTTATAAATTTAATACTGTTGATAATTGAATACAAAAAAAAAAAAAAAACTATTTCCACAAAAAAAAAATAGGAAAATATATAAAAAAAAAATCAATATGTACGTATATGAAAAAAAATGTTTGTGTACTCACTTTGTCCGGATAGATGAAGATTGTGCACAATATTCCTCTCACGGCTGTCACTTCTATTTTTTTTTTTTTGTTCCTTTGATTAAGTTAGCTTATTTTTATATAATTATATTTTCTTATTTTTTTTTTGTTACTTGATTATATAATTTTAACTAGCCTAATATACTTTATTTTTTTTTTGTTTTCTTAGTTTTAAAAAATGTAGTTTGTATTTTGTAGTTTGTATTTCACTTGATTATTTCTCTTCTTTTATTTTTGTTTAATCATTCACTTTTCGGCTTGCTTTTGAAGGCTAGATTTCTTTCGATTAAGGTTATGTTTCTTCTGGTAAAAGTTAAGCTGGTGCTCTCGTCAAGAATATAATTTTTAATTATATATCTTTTTCTTTTTGTTTTTACATATATTTTTGAATGCTGGGCGACGATCTTCGTCTGTTGACCTGATGGTTTCGTAGCTCTTTTACACGATTTTGATGTGAGCGTCAATGGGATCTGTTGATCGGAGATCTACAGAAAAATTCACCTAGAATTGGACGCCCCCACCTCGGTTTAATATGGTTAATAAAAACAAAATATAAAATCATCAAATGCCATCAAGTTTCCTTATTTAGTTTCCATTCATTTTTATTAATTACCTTGTTAAGAAGTTAAAAATTCGTGCAAACGTGTGTCGAACACAAAAATCATCAAATCCTCGCATAAACATTTATAAGAATATACTTTTCTTTAATACACTTTATGGGTTTAGTGTTGGATTCCTATGAAAATTTGAGATTTTGTTTTTAATATACCAACAACTACACTTATTTAAAAACATAAATGGCGATTTGATCTTGAACTTACGTTGGTAGACCGTGCGCCCAGCTCGAGAGATAAAAGTGAAAAGAACGAAAGAATGAATCACTCAGACATATTTTTCGAACTTCGATCGGTCAGCTGTGCATCATTTTTGCGTGTACTAAATTTCATACGCTGTCATATTCGTATTTTAAGGCACCGCTTACATTTCATACAACACAAACTTAATTGGAGTGTGAAACACAAATAACTCTTTCGATTTTTTTTTTCTTTTTTCTAATTCTTTGCTTTTTATATTTTTGTTCGTTCATACAAAAAAAAATAGTACTCATACGCCGTAGTGACTGTATATTGGAGGGACACGCTACAGCCTTTGTGCCCATGAAGTTAATACGTAATTCAAATTTAAAGCTTATAATTCTATGGGTTCAAAATGTGCTTGAGTTCGATCTTGCAAAAAGGGAGTAGTGCTAGAACTTGGCTGGGACTACCGTGCCCTTTGATTTGAATTTAAACGGTTGCGATGGCCTCGGGTGCCGGAACCCCTTACACGACAATTTTTTTCGGCACAACCTCAATTAAATCAGCAAGGAAACAAATTCTTCGTTTATGGCTTCCAAGATTCCAATAAGCCTTAAAAATGTCCATTTGGTTTCGGTAACTTATTAAATTCTTGCAGTTTTTTCGGCAACGTTCAAGGTCCTTACTTTTTATAGTCCCAGTTCTAGTTAAGTACTTCGTACCTTGATTCCTCTTCAATTTTCTTGACTTTGGTGTTTCAGACTTTTTCTCCCCACTCGCTGAAGACGTGTCCATCTCAGACGATCTATTAAGTTGCCTTTCCAATTCATTACCCATTTGCCCTAGTTCAGGATCAACATTTTCGCTTTCTTCCTGAAAAATAGTGTGCGAGAAACTATTATCTTCCTCGGAGAAAGGACAGTAGTTAGGACCCGCTCCGTCATCGTCAAAAATCGCAAAATCGCTGCAGCACGTGAGTTGCTATACATTATACTTGTGTATCTGAAAACGTATTTAAAATAAGTAATATATGAACTATCTTTCAAACGACAAGAGATTTTTTGTTATAATTAACAATAAATATGAACTTACCTTTTCTTTTGTTTAATGATATAAAACAACACTATTTGAATCACAATATGAAAAAAAAAACAACTGAATTTTTAAGTTATTCACTTGAAAGAAAACGTTCGCAGTAAAAGAATTCAAGGATCAAACAAATGAAAAATATTTTATGTCATCGTTATAATGTGAACTTAACTACTTTTGCAAACGGTAAAATATCTTATGCCTTCTTAGGAAGGGAAAAAAAATCAGTTACAAATTCAAAAAATCATTTTATGTTGACATAAGATATATTGCCTTTTCATGCTTTTGCCGAATTTTGTTACGTTTTTCATCTTATGTCGACTTAAGGATTACTTTTGCTTCTGTTTGCACGCGCGAAAACATCTTAAGTCAACTAAGTATGGTGTATGATTGCACAAAAATGTGAAAAGTCTTGAACAAAAACAATCTTAAGTCTAGTTTAGGTTTTAAGATAAAGAAGAACACAAGATCTTATGTGGACTTAAGATATCTTACCTCGTGCAGAGATGTGTCCTTTGAACATAAGATGGAGTTGTTTCTGTCTATAAAAAAGCCAAAGAATCAGATTGATAAGACGATAAGACAGAACTATAGTCCGTTGGAATGGCAATTAGATTCCACAAAAAATGCAAAATATCTTAAGTCGACTTAAGACACTTTACCTTTTCAGTCGAGAATTATTTTATATTCTCTGCTCAGCTATCGAGCGTAATTTCATTTGACACACAAATGGAAAATGGAAATCCAGAAGAGACTCCTTCAAATAAAAGAGGAAAAGCATAGAGCATTTATGGAATTAATTGCAATAGAATTGCAAATAAAAACTGCACACTTGAAAAGATTAAAACAAGACTACAAGTGAATAGTTTGTATATTGTGTTCTATTCTTTTTTTATTATGATCTCACCTCATGATCTCATGTATGAATGTTTGTTATTTTTGTTTATATTATGTGATGCATTTGAATTAATTCGTGTTATGTTTGTTGAGTCCTTGTTTCCTTGAATTATAGTTTAATTAAAACTCCTTCTTTTTGAATTGCCTGTATTTGGTGTTTTTTGGTACCCGTGACATTTTTATTTCACTTGCTATGAGCTGACAAAACTTTCAAGAGTATCAATCTGTAATAAAAAAAAATGTTCTCTTAACTTTGCCGTTTGGAATAATAAAATAGAAATTCCGGTTCATTTGGGCGTATACTTACTTTTTTTTCAAACTTAACAAGCATTGAATAATTGTAAATGGTAAAAAAACAAAAGCCTTGTATGTTATCCTTCAATTTCCGGGATATTTAGTCAACACAATAACAGGCAAATCACAATCATCACCCACCACGGCAACAACAACATCAAAACATAACAGTAATTACACCAAAAAATAAAAATTTTGTTTTTTTAACTGTTATTTTTATTGATATATTAATGTATTTAATGTTAATGGAATCGCAACGCAAACTGTCTTTTGAATTACTTATTTTAATATGGAAGATGATCTCATTTTCTTGCAGCAACATTTCTGAGTATTTTGTATTCCGTCTTCAAATAATGCATATTCTTTAATTACAACCAAAAAACTGTGTTTTAAAACAGAGAATATAAATAAATGAATAAACTTTCTTTTAGCTTGTCCTTGCGCAGATTATTCAAAATAAATAAAAATAAATAAATAAATAATAAAATGTAAGCAAATACCAATAGGATTCTGGAAAACTATTAACATTTACAGTTGCATATTTAACCTAAGATTTATTGAAAAATAAGATTTTTATTTTCTTCACTATCATTAACGTACCTATTTCTCACCTTTTTATCTACTCTATCACTTGTTCACTTTAAAAGGTCCACTTTTAAAATATTGGGTCTGAATTTATGTATTGCCTTGGTTCAGTGCACACAAAAAGAGATGATTCCGCAAAGAACACGGTTTACGATCTTTTCGATTTTGTCGCAATATGACTCATCGATGTACCACTATACTATGTGTCTATTTAGGTGGTCATTGCTCTTTTGCCGTAGTTTACCATTCCTCTTTTAAGTTTTCCTTGCGGTTTGCAGTCTGCATTCAAACTCAATTTCCCCTGTTACTAATACTTGTATCTCTCATATTTATTAGTTCTACGTGTGTGAGTGCAGCCTTAAGCAAACTCCGAATACTGCACGGCGAATTCGATGTCAGTTTGTTTAAAGTCGTCATTTTACCTATTTAATCTTTAAGCACCATTCACATGAGCACGACCAACGAACGACGAATGAATGAAAAAAAGTGATTTTAGATACGTTTGGAGCCGTATTTCTTTACAAATTGTGAACAAAACGATAGAAATGAAGTTAATGTTTGATTTGTGATGCATAAATTAAATTTTTAATCTCAAATGTTAATAAATTTGAGAAAACAAATTTATTCGTCGCGAAAAGAATTGTAGTTGATACGCAGCAAGCAACCAGCACGAGTACACTTACCACGAATTTCTAATTTATCCATTTTACTGCTGAAATTTGTTTGACTGTAGCTTAAGCGGCACGTCATAAGCCTCAAACGAATTCCGACGTGAGTGTGTGCATCTTGATTATTTATACTCTCTATGTTCATAATCA
>CAKKXW010000005.1:24180992-24295487 GCA_920937365.1 Sphaerophoria rueppellii | reverse complement strand
CATTAATAATATTATAAAATAAATGGGTCGCTGCATACCCCATTTGCCCATTTACCCGATGATCCTGTTCCATCAATGAATTTCTTCGTATTTGCCATTGAGACCTGCGCCAGATCGTCCAGTGCTCTAACAAATCTATTTCCGAAGTAGATTTGTTCAGACGTTTTAACATTCACAGAGCACAGAGTTGAATGGTTTATATTTCCGCTTCATCCTGACAGCTCTGCAGAAAACGGGTGCAAGAGCCCCCATTCTGTTAGCCATTATGCCAATGGCATTCATCTGGGAGTTTGTATGACTCTCTTATATTTAGAGGTTGGCAGACCACCCAAGCTTCTGTTTCTAAATCGTTTTTCGAACGGTCAGTATAGAAGGAGATACCCCGTTCACTGTCGAGCAAGTTGGGATCCCATCCCAGTGAGAATTTTGCTGACCACGAGGATCCCAAGTAGAGGCGAGAGAAGCCCCCCCCCCCCTTCGATATCTATAAGAAAGTTGCCAGGGTATGTTCTTTGTGTTCGAGACTTTTCTAAATGTGTGAAACCACCTCATATAAAGCAGTCTCCACTGACTTACGTCTTAGGTAGTCGTGTTGATTGTTCCACAATTTATTTGGATTGAGAAGTTCCCAAACGCGTAGATCAATAACTATTCTCTCGAGTGTCTTAAGGAGAAACGAAGATAGACATATTGGTCTACAATCTTTTGCGGTCGAGTTTCCCGGCTTTTGGGACAAAGATCACTTTAACCTTCCCCCTACTAATAGGGACGTAGGTATCTAAGTCTTATACAACTTATGAAGATTACCCTTAGCCAAGATGTTATTAAATTTTGGGCATTTTTAAGAGGGGGAATCTCGGAAGGACACAAAATATAACTTGTCGAACCGAAGTGAGGGGAAATTCTCGGAAGGAGGCAATTTGCCACGGCATTCGAACGAGGGGGATTCTCGGAAGGAGGGAAAAATGTAACCTGTCAACTCGGCCTCGAAGTGAGGGGGATCCTCAGAAGGAGGTAATTTGCCACGGCCTCAGAATGAAGGGGATTCTCGGAAGGAGGGAAAATATAATCTATCGCCTCAAAGTGAGGGGGATTCTCGAAAGGAGGGAAACTAAACTCATCTAATATCAAAAACAATATTTTATACCAAAAAATAGGAACAATATGAATTGCCTTATACACCATAACCTGTTGCTAGCCAACTAGTGGCGGTGGGAGATCAACTATTGTGCTTCTCGAATTATCTATTAATTTTAACTTCTACTTCATAATTCTATGGTAAGAACTGGTTGTGAATCATAAAATTACAAATGAACGTAAATTCAAAAAATTCATAGTACTTCATGGTGTTGTTTTTATTGATGGGCGTAGATGTTATTTATAGTCCGGGCGATGCGGTTGCTTGTTGTTATACAGTCTGGGTGGTACAGTTGCTTCTATTGTTTTATAGTCTGCGTGCGTAATTCTATTTTCCATTTTATTTTTGCTGGTCGGCTGGTCGGGATAGGAGACGATAAGTGTGACGCTTCGTTACAGGGCCACAATTATCCCGTCTGGTCCAGCGAAGTATATGTTTTCTTCGAAGAAGGACATCCAAAAACGACCGACGGCTCAGTCAGAATGCTACAATAGACGCATATAACTTCGAGGTAGTAGAGGATTTTGTCTATCTAGGCTCCGCTATTAACACGGGCAGTAACACCAGCACCGAGATCAGACGAAGAATAACTCTTATTGCTAATCGCTGTTTCCTTGGGCTAAGAAAGCAATTGAGTGGAAAGGCCCTCGCTTCATCAACTAAGGTAAGACAATACAACACCCTCATCATCCCAGTCCTGCTGTATGGTACAGAAGCATGGACCCTAACAAAATCAGACATATTTGCCTTAGGCTATTTCGAGAGGAAAGTTCTTCGGATAATCTATAGCCCCGTGTGCATTAGGTGTGTTTTTTTTGTTTTTGACAAACCCATACATGTATTACAAAAACAAACTTCTTACTCTGGATAAAAGTAGAAGTAGGATCCGGCTTTGTATAGAATAAAATAGAATAGAATTTCTATTTTCGTTCGACTCTCGAATATTTTGTGTATCTCTAACATGTTTTTCTCTCCAAATAGCACAAATAATATTTTTTCGATACTTCGTGTATGAAAATAAAGAAATAGTACTCGTATGATGTTAAATTTCGTTTTTTTATTGATCTATGGCGCTGAAACACACATGGAAATGGAAAGAGAGAAAACAACAAAAAGCAAAATATCAGAGGTCGCACACCTTTGGATAGGATGCGATACTCTGGATAGATTCGCCAAAAAAACACGCATATTGATGAAGAATAGAAAAAAATCTTCACGAGTTGTACCTTGATTACTTAGAGCAACATTGGATTTGGATGGATTCGATTTATGCTGTAGCGCCACCTTAATTCGAATTCGAATCTCCAACCAACATTGAATAATGTGGCTATTCTTACAACCACGAAGAATTGCTACTAAAATTCAATGTTTTTTGGCGTGTAAGAAATGTACAAAAACGAATCAATCCCTTTTTTGAATGTCTGTGTTGTCTGGTCAACTGTAAAATCGTTTTGTGCATGATAATCACAACAACAGAAAACTCAGCTGTAGTACATGTGTAAAATCCGTGTACAAGTATGTGTAAATCCGTTTCCAAAAAGAGATTCGAGAGAAATCAATCCTTCGAGAAATAAATTCAATTTCTTTGTGAAAGAAATGCGCTTAAGGGAAAAAAATTGCCACTTTTACGTCACGGATCAATTCTTGGGTTGTACAAGAAGGGGTCTTATGAAAAAGAAGTGAAGTATTTTCCAAACAAAAATGCAATACAACGGCTGGTCTGCAGTTAATTGGTTAATCTAAGGGGCGCCAAGCGAAATTTGATGCAATCAAGATTATTTTCAATTTAAAATCACGATTTTTATTTTTTTTTTTTTATTCTTCAGTATATTTTCTTCACATTTGACTCACGTACACTACATGTAGCTAACACTGCTTCCTGTACTTCTTATTCCATAGAAACCAAGCTAACGTGAAACGAAAAAGCGACAACATTTAAATCGCTATCAACGCAAATTAAGTTCTTATGATAAATGCTGTTGAAAAATCCCTTGACTTTTACATTAGTACCAATAACGACGGGTACATTTTTTTTTTTAGGAAATCCGACTTCTCTAGGGATAGATATTGCAAGAAATACCTATTCATAATCTGCTTCGCCATACTTCCATCTTGATTCACTCTCAGTACTGTATGCGTAGAAGATTCCAAATAAGAGTAATATGTTGATTCCACTGAAAATAAACGTAGAATACTAGAACCTTTAGCATAATACTGCGTTTTGTCTACCTTAAATCCCAGAAAAGTCGAGATTTGTTCTTAATCTACTCTCCTCAATCTCGTGATTAGCTTAATCATGTGATTAGCTTCAGTGGAATCACAGCATATTAAACTCCGACACATACAAATATTACAAATTTCATTATTCACATATCTAATATGAATCACCCTATATAATTGCACTATCACTTTCAATCCATTTCAAAATTGAACAACATTGCGATAAATGTCAGTGTCATTTTTAAAACTCGTTCGATACTCGTTAAAAAAAAATCAACTTAACTTTTTTCCTTCTACGATTTTTGTTCCCAGTGTATTTGAACAAGTTGGCATTTGTGAATTGTGAGAATCTCCTGCCAGGCGCAAACGTAGAAAGAAAAGAAAAAAACTAACTGGACATCTTATAAAAGTACTTGCTATTTTGCTGTGCAAAAACTAATCACATTACATTAAAAAAAATCGATTCTCTGGTGAAAAATAAAATCCATTCAAATATAAATTATAGAATTCCACAAAAAAAAGTACATTGTGAAGCAACTAAATACAAAAAAATATCGAACAAGAAAACTCTTGAGGAGCCACATAAAAAGTAGATAGATGGTGGAGCACCATCATTGTAATCGATTGAGAAAAAAAGGGGGCGGCGGTACGTAAAATATCACGCACTACAATTTTAGAAATAAAAATAAATATTAAAGGACAGATGAACAATCGAATTCTTAAAGTTATTGAAAGACAAAAGTGAAACTCATCAACACGCCCTTTTTGTCGGAATTAAAAAGTCTCCAGAATTTTTACTTGTACTCGTTACTCTAGTGATCCAATAAGATTAACACCATTGTAAAAAAAAAACCACCTTGTCACATTTCATCGTCGCCCATTCATCAATCGTCTTCGTCGGTCGTTGCGTTTCATATTGGGACGAGGACTAAAAAACAAGGAAATCTTCACACGCATAAAATAAGGACCGAGTGCAAATTAATTTGTTTGCCTGTGGATTCGATTCCAAGGCCGATAGATTCTCAAAGTGCGAGTTCATTGATAGATTTTGATTGATTTTCAATTGAACAAAAATAAGAGTAATTTATTTAAACAATCACCACTGCAAAAAGAGGAGAGTGGCAAATTGTTAATTCAACACAGCAGCAGGAGCATTAAACGGCCTAATCATTGCGATGGCAGGGCAGACCATGCAAGACAGATTCTTGGCCGCTAGACATAGTTTAGCTGGCCAAGGTCTGGCAAAATCTGTTTGCAAGGCAACAACAGAAGAACTGATTGGTCCGAAGAAAAAGCATTTGGATTGTAAGTATACACTATGATGACACTTCGATTTATCTTCTCTTTTTTTTTTTTGTAAATACGTAAGTGTTTTACATAATTTTACTGGTCAAAACCCTTCTGGGATCAGAGGCTGTTTTATTTTCTGCAATGATAACAAATTCTTTTCTTCGTCATACTTTCTTATTCTGGTGATAAATCATAGAAAACTCCCCTTTTCGCTGACAAGAAATAAACAACAATAAACAGGGTGAATATATATTTATCTTGGATGGCTTTTTTGTCGTTAACTGTGGAAACTATTGATAATAATTGTCATAAAAAGTAGGTATTGCAACATATTATTGTAGATGCAACAGCGTTGGTATACAGAGGGGTTTAGGGAGCTGCATTCTTTTGCGATATGATTTTCTGCGAAATTTGTCGTCGCTTGTGGTTCAACCAAACTAGAAACAGTTTCGTGTCTAGCGAAATATTTTCTTGGCTTTGGTTTTCCTTACTTTTGACAACACTTCTAGCTGTTGAAATATAAATGGTAGCCTTACCGCAGGTACAACCAGAAAATAAATAGAGCTTGAGCTTTAAGTATTAACAATATAGTTCTATGTTCTTTATTGATTGAAAAATAATTTTCGAATGAACAGAAATGAAAATACAACTTAATACATATTTGATGATTATATCGAGTGAATGTAAATTAAAGTGATATTATATTGAACGTTATAACCATCACTTCCAACACTAGCAAGCAAAAGCGATTCAGAATTCAACGAGTAGCCTAGATAGACAACGATAAACAGGTGGCAAAAATTTAGTACTCGCCACAATGTACAGACTTTGTGATACCCTGGCACTTGATAGTTGACCTTGAGACCTATTGTATAGTTAAGACATCGTCACCAGTCAGGCCTACCTTTCTTCATGTTTAAAGTCTGTGTATCCGTGAGTCTTACTTATTTAACCGGCTCACAATCCGTGAAGGATGTCAGCCTGAGAAACTGCAGCCTTCCATTGGGAACGGTCCCCCGCATGCACCCTCCAGTCGCCGAAACCAAGCGCTCTGGCATTCGCAGTCATTTGGTCCTTGTACCGTAGGTACGGTCTTGCTTGTCGTCTCGAACCTGGGGCTGGGATGGAAATAGTTTCTTGGCGTTGTTGTCCATTCGCTCGAGCCAATGTAGTCGTCTTTTCTTGGCCTTCTGTACTATATCCACATCTTGGTGCAGCTCGTATAGTTCGCGGTTGAACCTTCTTCTCCATTCGCCATCGTCGCATAGGGGACCGAAAATCTGTCGAAGAATTTTTCTTTCGAAAGTGGCCAGTATCAATTTCCCTTTTTTTACTCTTCTTCCAGCACTCGGCGCTGTAGAGTAGAACTGGTAAAATAAAAGTTTTGCATAGCAGACACTTTGTCTTTCAAGTGAGGAGTTTTGAACCCAGTTGTTTGGCCAAAACGAAGCAGCAGCGGTTCACTAGGGTAGTTCTTCTTCGGGTCTGCATTAAGGTGCCGTTTGTGGGATTGATGTTTGTTCCAAGGTAGGTGAACTCCTAACCTACATCGAAATTGCTGCTACCAACAGTGACGTTTTGTCCTAGGCGGTTCACAGATGTTACTCTGTTTGTTGATAGCATGTACTTTGTTTTGTCCTCATTCACTTCAAGCCCAACGAGTTTCGCCTATTCTTCAATCGCTGTGAAGGCCTCAAGCACAGCTCTCTTGGATCGACCGATAATGTCAATGTCGTCCGCATAGCCTAGGAGCTGGGTGGACTTGTTGAAGATAGTGTTTTCCGTGCTCACAACTGCCTTGCGCACTATCTGCTCCAGGACTATGTTGAAGAAGTCACATGACAACGCATCTCCTTGTCAAAACCCTACGCATGTTTGGAATAATTCATTCGGATGAGCACCCGTTTGCACAATGCACTGCGTATTGTTAAGCGCGACGCGACACAGTTCAGTTCAGTTCAGTTTGTTCGGGATCCCGAATTCAGATATCGCCATCATAAGCTCTTGGCGGTGGATGCTATCATAAGCAGCTTTGAAGTCGATGAAAAGGTGGGACTTGAAATTCGTTAGTCTTTTCTATTTTTTCTATCGTTGTTTTGCATGGCCTAAAGCCATACTGGTACGTGCCGATTATTGTGTTGCAGAACGTTTTAAGTCGCTCAGTGGACTTGCATTCTTCCTCCCACACTTTGTTGATAACCTGCTGCAAGCATAGTTCCGCAGTTATGCCATCCGACCCGGCGGAATTTTTATTTTTTAGCTTTTGGATGGCTCTTTCTACCTCTTCTGCGCTGGGGGCTGGAAATGGGTTTTCATTGACTGGTCTTGCTTCTCTTTGGTCATTAGCTCGCTCGACATTTTGCGCATTCAGCAGTTGTTGGAAGTGGTGCTTGAAAACATCTACAATTCCCTGTGCTTCGGTGACTAGGTTTCCTTCACTGTTTTGAAGAGCCTCTGTCCCGGTTCTGAAAACAGAAGCTAATTTCTTTGACCATTTTAAGAAACGCCGAGTGTTGTTCTGTTCTGAGAAACTGCGGATACTCTTTTCTTCCTTCGCAGGGTCTTTTTCTCATTCCTCCTTTTTTGTTCGGTAGTCTTCTCTTGCTGCTCTTGTTTTTCGTTGCAGCATCTTCAAACGTGCTTTTTCCGTCTCTCTTTTCAATAAGGCGCAGTCATCATCATACCACGGGTTCTTTTTCGGGGGTGGCTGGTAACCTATGGTGGTCTCGGCTAAATTTTGTTTATTATATCGCGATATTGGTTCCACAAGGTGTTGACATCTGTGGTATTTGGGAGGACGGCGGAGAGTAGCTCACTCAGGCACTCACTGTAGTCTATGGCATTATCCGGAGTGCCAAGGTAACCGATGTTGAACTTCTATCGTTTGGCCGCACGTGTTTTTTTGTCATTCTATAATCGATCTCTAAACTTAGCCACTACCAGAAAGTGGTCAGAGTCGACATTTGCTCCTCGGAAAGTGCGCACTTTCGAGATGTTGGATGCATGTCTTGTGACGATTAGAACGTGGTCGATTTTATTGGTGGTTCGACCATCCGGAGATCGCCTGTTTTCTGTGTAGACCTTTCGACTTGGAAACCTAGTGCTGCTTTCTTCCCGATTTTAGCATTGAAGTCTCCGAATAAGATTTTGACATCGTACTCTGGACAGGTTCCGTAGGCTCTATCTAGAAGGTAGTAAAAATCCTCCTTGCTAGTCTTCTCAGCTTCATCGGTAGGGGGCGTGTGCACATATTAGACTGATGTTTTGTAGTGTGGCCTTGATGCGGATTACAGCCAGGCGGTCACTTATTGGCTTGCAATCCTTGACTTTCGATCCAAGCCGATTTCCCACTACGAATCCGCATGCAAATATGTGCATTCTTTGATGACAGCTGTAATAAATGTCGCAATTTTTTCTTTTCATTGTTTCTGATCCTATACATCGTGATTCCTGGAACGCAGTAATGTCTGCTTTATACTGCGTAAGGACAGATTCAAGTTTTTGGGTTGCTCCTGGAGTGTAGAGTGTTCTTACATTCCAGGTACAAACTCTCAATGCGTAGTCCATTGTCGTTCCGGGTCTGGTTACCATAAGAGAGAGGTCATTATCCAAGGCTACTACATATCTCTCTCATAACTTCTGAGTTATTTTTTTTTTTTTTTTTTTTTACTGTGGATGGGTTGTTAGCCCCTCGCACTAACCTCCAAATTTGTAGTTTCGTTGTTTAAGTGCTTCTGTTTCTCTGTTTTGCACTTCGCAAATTATATCTAGTGATATAACCAGTTCCCGGTTATTACCGCTTGTGGGTAAAGTAAGCACTTGGTGTGGAAGAAAAGATACAGCATATGCCCCCAGATCCTACAACACCCAACCACAACCACTGCGTGTCTGGTCCTGTCAAAACGGCTTGAGAGATAAGGCTTGAGCGATATACTTGAATTTCGGTACATGGATCACGTTTTCTTTTGAACATATAGATGTAATAAACTATGAACACACGGACACTGCAGATACACTCCTTTTCCGCATTAAACTTACTTACTTACTTATGGTGGCGCTACAGTCCAGGTCGGACCAGGCCCTCACCCAACAAACTTCTCCAGCCAGCTGGGTCCCTGGCTAACTGTCTCCAGTTTCGCACGTCCTCTACCACGTTCTTCCGGATTGGATTCGAAGTCTCTACGAGCCGGAGCATTATTTTCCATTCGCTCTACATTACCCAACCATGTAAGTCGTTGGACCTTAACTTTTCTGGCAAGGTCAGTATTGCTGTACAGCTCGTACAGTTTTTGGTTGAATCATCGTCTCCATTCTCCATTAATGCAGACAGGATCAAAACTCACTCGAAGAATTTTTCTCTCAAAGCAGCCCTTGTCTCTCCAACATACATGAGGACTGGGATGATGAGGGTTTTGTAGAGTGTCACTTTAGTTGCCCGGGAGAGGACTTTACTACTCCAATGCCTTTAAAGTCCAAAGAAGCAGCGATTGGCAAGAGTGATTCTTCGTTTGATTTCAGCGCTGGTGTTGTTGTCTGAGTTGATAGCGGATCCCAGATAGACAAAGTCCTTAACGACATCGAAGTTAAATCTGTCTATGTAGACGTTTGCTTCAAGACGTCGATGTTGGTAGTCCATTCTTGTCGACAGCATTAACTTGGTCTTCACCTCGTTAACCGCTAGATCCATCTTCCTGGCCTCCGTCTCAAGACTCACAAACGCTCCATTGACATCACGCTGTGTTCTTCCAATTATGTCAATTTCGTCTGCGTATTCTAGTAGCTGGACGGACTTTTGAAAGATTGTGCCTCTGGTGTTAACGTTGGAGCTTTGCACAATCTTTTCAAGAATGATTTTGAAGAAATCGCATGACAACGCATCGCCTTGTCTAAAGCCTTTTTTGACATCAAAAGCGTCCGTTAGGTTTTTTCCGACCATGATGGAACAGCGTGAATTTTCCATTGTCATCTTGGATTAAAACGAACTAAAAAAAGGGAACCCGTAGGGTATTGGGTCCTCAAACAAAAATAAGAAAGATGTTGATAACTAGAGAAGCAGCCATAAAAATAAATAAAGCAGTTGAAACCCTTGAAATAGCTGCACCCAATGAAAATAAATTGATATTCTTGATAGAAGTGCCTTGAAGGTTGCTGTTGTTGTTCGAATACGGGAATAAACTTACCATATCGTGCAAAATGAATTTTAAACGGGCGGATACTGATAAATACTTGACATCAAAATTGAACTTTAAAATATTATCGTTTTTTAGAAATACAAACTTGATAAATCCAGTATTGTTGTTGCACTTTTGTTCTTCAGCATTTATAACTTTCAAAAATGACTGATAAGAATTTTTTGTCAACAGCATTTGAAGTCTTAATACAAACAATTCGAGACCAATGCAATGCAGAGTGCAATTATTTGATTTTAGGCATTCTCTTGTTACATTAACATTTTTTCTCTTAAAAGTTTAATCAATTGATATCGATGTTTTGCTTTTTGCAGACTTGGTTCATTGTACCAACGAACCAAATGTATCAATTCCGCATTTGGCAAATTTACTTATTGAGAGATCACAAAATGCCAGCTGGGTTGTTGTTTATAAAGCTTTGATAACGGCTCACCATTTGTTGGCTTATGGAAATGAGGTGTGTATATTTCGCTCTTGATTCTTTGTTTGAGAATTAAAATAACATTTGTTCTTTGTTTACAGAGATTTATGCAGTATTTGGCTTCGAGTAATTCAACATTCAATTTGAATAGCTTCACCGATAAAGGTGGAGTTCAAGGTATGAAAACGCAACTATCCTCTTCAAAAACTTATTTTATTTTGGTTTTCTGTTATGTTTCCTGTTGTTTTTATCTATTTTTTATAATTTAATTAATAATTTAGATTAGTAATGATAGTTGGTGTGTATGTAATGGCTTTACTTTTCCGTGGAAAGTTATGATTATGACTTTAGCCTTTTGCTTATAAATTTAAATACAGTGGTGCGCCAAGAGAGCCAAGGCCTAAGTGGCTTACACTTATCAACAATTGCGTTGAGCATTGGTGTCCATCCGCTCTAAATGACCGAGTCATCTGAGTCTCTGGACCTTGACTCTTCTGGCTAGGTCCATGTCGTTGTACAACCCGTAAAGTTCGCTTCGCCATTCCCCATCAATGCATACGGGGCCAAAGATGACCCGAAGAACTTTCCTTTCGAAACAGCCTAAGACACAGTCATTTGATTTTGTCAAGGTCCATGCTTCTGCACCATACAGCAGGACTGGGATGAGAGAGAGGGCTTTTCCACTCAATTGCTTTCTTAACCCAAAGAAACAGCGATTAGAAAGAGTTATTCTTCGTCTGTTCTCGGCGCTGTTGTTATTGCCCGTTTTAAAAGCGGAGCCTAGGTAGACAAACTCCTCTACTACCTCGAAATTGTATGCTTCTATTGTGACGTTCTGTCCGAGCCGTCGGTGTTGGGTGTCCTTCCTCAAAGTCTTCGTTTTTCCCTCATTTACCTTTAAACCCATTTTTGCCGCTTCTGTCTCAATTCTCACAAAGGCGCCATTGACATCACGCTGTGTTCTTCCCATTATATCAATATCATCGGCGTACGCGAGAAGTTGAACAGATTTTTGGAAGATAGTGCTTCTGGTGTTGACGGTGGAGTTCTGCACTATCTTCTCACGACCGATGTGAAAGAAATCGCCTTGTCTGAATCTTTTTTTGACGTCGAAAGATTCTGTAAGCTTGTTGCCAACCTTGATGGAGCAGCGCGAGTACTCCATCGTCATTTTGCACAAGCGAACGAGCTTGACACGGATGCCAAAACTAGACATAGCTTTATACAGTTCGTCTCTGTAGATGCTGGCATACGCGGCCTTGAAATCGATAAAATGGTGGTGGGTGTTGATTTGGAGTTCATAGGTTTTTTCCAGGATCTACCGCAAAGTGAAAATTTGGTCGATGGTTGACCTTGCTGGTCTGAAGCCACATTGATAAGGACCAATCAGATTGTTGACGAAAGGCATCAGACGTTCACATATTACGGCAGAGACGATCTGTAGTTGGTGCAGTTTAGAAGATCTCCGTTTTTCAGGATCATGCAAACTATGCTGAGATACAGATGATTTGATGCATGCTCCTATCTAGATCGTCCCTGCTGCTTTGAATAGCTCGGCAGCTAGACCATCTGCTCTAGTGGCTTTGTTGGATTTCAGCCGTGATATTGCCGTTTTCACTTCTTGTATGTCGGATTCACGAAATTGTTGGCTATCATCGTGTCCGATGAAAGGCTCCTGCTTGACGGCGGGATTTTGTTCGTCTTCGCCGTTAAACAGTCTACAGAAGTGGTTTTTCCAAATCCCCAGCATTATATCTTTGAAGGCATCAGTTCATGTTCATGCCAGCTGTTTTAACTTCCGGTAAAACCTCCTGCTGTTGGCTCTCTCAACATCCTTGACCTGACGCTTCTCATGCTCCCTCTTGTTTCTCCTGAGAAGACAGCGTACCTCTCTCCTCATTTGCTCGTAGAGCTCACGAGCAGCTCTTGTCCTTCTATGCAGCGCCGCTTTGTATGCATCCTGCTTGGCTGCATGCGCCTGCCTACATTCTTCGTCAAACCAGGGGTTTCGGTTGGTAGCAGTATTAGTGGCGGTATCTCTAACTGCTTTCTGGCAATGTTGCCAATGGCCACTTGCTTCGATATTTGATATTGGCGGCATTGGACTTCTTAACAGAGAAGGATCTGGCAATCTGTTGCGATTGTAGCCGTCCGACGTCAAAATTTCTTTTAGGATTTTCGTGTTTTGGCTGCTTTCGAGATATTCGTAGCACTACCTTGGCTACGACGAGGTAGTGGTCCAAGGAGTCGATGTTGGCCTCTCGAAATGTTCGAACATCTAGAATGCTGGACAAGTGCCTTCCGTCGATCGCAGTGTGGTCAATCTGGTTGACGGTCGATTGATCAGGAGATCTCTATGTTCCTTTATGAATGTTGAGATGTGGAACCATGTGCTTGCTACCATAACAACGTACCTGCGGTGGCTATATGAACGAAGTCGAATTTCATTCATAAATGTTTTTATAGTAGTTTTTGAAATATCACAAATGGCTTGCGTTTTAATGAATAAAAAAGCTGACATGTCCTTCTGCGAAAACCCAAACAATTTACAACACTGAGTAAACTACTACATCATCATGATTAAGGATTTCAACACAAACAAATCGTCTTGCCCGAAAAATAATTATAAGCACTTCCTCTACCAGATGTGTGTTCCACGTAAGTCACGTTCTTCCTCTTCTTTGACATTTCTTGTGGTAATTTATTATTGGAAGAACAACGGGACAAAATATTGCTGTTTTGTGACTTTTTTGGTTACATCGGTGCCAGTAAAAGATCTCTTTAGAATTTGGTAAAATCTTTACCTCCACTAAACATTCATGCAGACGGATCTGCAAAGAGTAAAAATCAGATCGATGATGGATCAATACAGGAACCTAACTATAGTACTCGATTCTAGATTACAATTATTCAAATTCGCAAATTCCGAACTCTGTAATCCTTAAAGAACGTTTTAATATGCGATAATCGATAATCGCGTAGCCCTACAAAAAAAATCCAGCGGTGTCATCTTGATGGCCAGTTGATATCGCCACGACGAGAAACTACGCGGCCAGGAAATGTCTCTTGCAATAAAGCCATATTCGCTCGAGTTGTGTGGCATGTGGCAATGTCTTGTTGAAACCACATATTATCCAAGTTGTATTCTTCAATAGCAGTTAAAAAGAAGTAGGTTATCGTTTTGACCATAACGCTCCGAATTCACGGTGACAGTCGTTCCATCGTCGTTTTTCGAAGAAGTAAGGTCCAGTCACTCCGGGCCAAAAAGCGCACCAAACAGTTACTTTTTGTGGATGTAATGGCCTCTCTGGGATTCTCAGAACCCCAAATGAGACAATTTTGTTTATTAACATACCCACCGAGTGAGAAATGTGCTTCGTCGCTGAAGAAAATTTTGTTCGAAAAATCGCTGTTCAAGCACCCATTGGAAGTACCTAAGACGTTCTAAATGGTCAGCTGGTTTCAATTGTGGTGTGAGCTGGACTTTATATGGATGTAGGTGTAGATCCTAATGCAACGTACGCCATATTATGCCTTAAGACAGTCCTAATTCCGAACGACTAGGAATCGACACATTCGAGTCTTCAACAACACTTTCACTTACAGCAGCAAAATTTGCAGTGGCACTAGCGAAACGATTACAGGCCCTACAGTATCTAAATAATCCGGTCTCTTCAAAGGAGAACCGGCAAATATGTATGGAAGCTGGCCTAGGAACAAATAACGACATGATGTATATCGATTGAAAGGTTTTTGTGTCTACTTTAACATTTACTATGGCAGTAAGTCCCAAATCGCTGTGTGGAAAAAGTTATTGCACAATAAAGTGATTCACAAGCAATAAGTGTTTTCTTGTTTTCATCTTGACCTTGGAACCAATAACGACATGATGTATATCAATTGAAAGGTTTTTTTGTGTACTTTTACTGTTCTTTTGGCCAAAAGTTCCAAATCACTGTGGCGAAAAAGTTATCGCACTTAGATTTAAAAGAAGTTTTGTTCTGTTTTCTTTGTAAAGCTTTTCTATTATGATGAAAACAAGAAAACTCTTATATTTTTGTGAATGACTTAATTGTCCAATAACTCTTTCCCCACAGTGATTTGGGACTTCTCGTCAAAACGAAAGATAAAGTACACAAAAAAACCTTTCAATTGATATACATCATGTCGTTATTGGTTCCAAGTTCAAGATGAAAACAAGAAAACACTTATTGCTTGTGAATCACTTTATTGTGCAATAACTTTTTCCACACAGCGATTTGGGACTTACTGCCATAGCAAATGTTAAAGTAGACAAAAAAACCTTTCCATTGATATATATCATGTCGTTATTGGTTCTTAGGCCAAAATGCCGGTTCTCCTTTCTTCACAATTGTGCCCATTGCTTGCGTGGCTGTGGCAGAGTCACCAGCTAACAACATACTTTCTGTGAAAATCATCTTTTAATTAGTCACTAAAGACAAATCAGCGTGGCAGGTTACAGCGTCGAGCAACACGTGCAAATGATAAAACTTTATTATCGAAATGGGTGCTCTCTAGCACGATACGTGCGTTGCAACCTTTTTATAGGGTACATGGTCGTTCTTCGTAATCGACTATTCAACGTGCGGTAACCAAATTCGACTCGACTCGACAGTCAAAAATAATCTAGTGGACGTACACAGCGGTTGTTAGACCGGTACGGTCTACGGATCCACAGTATGGTGGCCCGCTCTCAGCAAAGCTTACATAGTAAACAAGCTTACAAAGGTGCAGAGAAATGCTTGCGTAGGGATATCAGGTCCTGCCCAACAGATGCACCTAACGTCATCCTGGACCTTCTTCCGATTGACCTCTTTATTAAATATCAGGTGTCCTGCCTTATCTTGAGACTCAAAAAAATAGGCTGCAGATCTTACGGGCACTGCAACCAAACCAGCCTGATACCATCAGACATCCTATGTACAATCACCGATTACTGCATCTGATTCAAGTCAAGAATCGAGTGGGAGGAAGGCGATGTGACAGAAGACTTCGACACAACTATCTTCACGGATGGTTTAAAGATGGAATGCGGTGTAGGTGTAAGTGTCTTCTGTGAATCTCTTAAGATTTCAAAATCCTATAGACTTCCCGATTTTGCCAGTGTATTCCAGACAGAATTGTAAGCGATAAGGGAAGCTTGTAAAGCCCTTAAAAATATTCTACAGAACCAAAATGTACCTATACTAACAGACAGTCAGGCAGCTATTAAAGCCATTGATTCAGTTTTATCATCCTCTAAATGCAAGGAGGCCCTCAAGAAACTCGATTTGAGCGTCACTTTAATCTATATACCGTGCCATAGGGGCTATGAGGGAAATGAGAAGACAGATGAGCTAGCTAGGCAATGATCAGCCCTTCACAACTCATTGGCCGTGAGAGTGTATGCTCCTCTTGGAGTTGTGAAGGGCAATATCCTGACCAAATACACATCAGAAGCAAATCATAGGTGGAATAGTTTAACGAGTTGCGTTATATCTAGGAAAATCTGACCCGCCTATAACAAACCAAAATCAATCAATTTAATTTCCAAACCAAGGCATGACATAGCCAGAATCGTCGCTACCTTCACAGGGCATTGGCCTGTAGGGGAGCATGCGGCAAAATTGGGTATACCACATAACTCCTTCTGCGGTAGCTGTGAGGACCAGTATGAAAAGGAAACGGTCCCACACTCTACCATTGCCCGGCCTTGGCTAGGAAAGGAGCACTCCACTTAGGTAAAGAATTCTTCAACGGTATTGAGGAACTCTCAGAATTTAAGATCAAAGACTTGATCTCATACCTCAATTACACAAATTGGCTTTAGTTCCCCCCTACCTCTCCTTAACTAGATGGCACTATGAGACAATAGGCCGTAGTGTAGGGAGATTAATACTACAGTATGTATAGGATTGTACGTGCGAAATATGCATCCTTCCTAACCCATCCAAATCCATCTCATGAGGTATGGTATCGCGCACGCAGCGCTAATTGTGACAGCCATTTCTACCTACCCACATAGGTCAAAGTCATCGAAAACTCTTGACTTAATTAAAATTAAACTCTTCCAATCGATTTTTTATATTTTTATTTCTCTTACGTTTCCCAAAAATGTAGATTTTATATTTGTAACAATTTCCGGTGTCTGTACTAACCAAAATTTAAATAATGTAAACTGTGAGATTTATTAATAACAATTAACACTGTTTATTGCTTTTCTTTCTTTTCTTTTGGCTTTTGTTTTAACTCAATACAAATAAAAAAAAAAAACTATACAATTTAAATTGCGATCATAAAAGAGGGCATGGGAGCTGTTGGGGCAAGAATGGGTGAGTATTAATTGCTACTTTATCTGTTACCCTTTTAATAACTTCCTTTGCTGCCATTTAAATATCCAGTGCCTTAAATAAGTCCTTCGGAGGACCATTAATGACCATACGATTCTAATGATTTATCGTTTTTCTTTTAATTCCATTTAGGCTACGATATGTCACCATTTATTCGCAGATATGCTAAATACCTGAACGAAAAAGCTCTTTCGTATCGAACTGTTGCATTTGACTTCTGCAAAGTCAAACGAGGGTAAGAATAACTTTACAATAACAGTGTAAATTTACATCTCATGTTATTCCCTTTAAAAATCATTAATATAGCAAGGAGGAAGGATCTTTGCGGACAATGAATGCTGATAAGCTTCTTAAGACTCTACCAGTATTGCAAGCTCAATTGGATGGACTTCTCGAGTTCGATTGCCAGGCAAACGATCTTACGAACGGTTTGAAAAATAGATATCCATTTCATATGTTTGTTCTTTGTTTTAACTTTTGATTTTTCATTTTCATAAAGGAGTCATCAACATGAGCTTCATGCTATTGTTTCGTGATCTCATACGGTTGTTTGCGTGCTACAACGATGGTATTATCAATTTACTTGAAAAGTATTTTGATATGAACAAAAAACAAGCTCGCGATGCTTTAGATTTGTATAAAAAGTTTTTGGTTCGAATGGATCGTGTTGGCGAATTTTTGAAAGTTGCCGAGGTACATTCCAAACACATATGAATATAAAAACTACTTAAAACAAAATAGGGCCCACCCAAAATTTGTGTAGAATTTTGCCTAAAAAGTACTTAATTGCTTTAGAGTTTGCATAAATGTATGCTTTTTTAACGCTGCCAACAACAATTTTACCGTTACCGCTAAGAGAGTAGACAAAAATGGGGAAAATGTGTCGAAAAAACACTCAATACAAAAATTATCACACTTTTTTCTCAGTCCGATGCTAGCACTTAGCAACAGTGTTTTTTTCTGTACTTGTGTTTATTCTTAATTCGTGATTAAACGTGATTACCATGCCCGACTGTAGACATCATTTGAATTCAGAAAATGCAATAAGAGCGGTAAATATGCTGGAGCAAGGAGATTCTCAAAAAGCTGTTGCAAATTAAGGGACCAGAAGTGGACCTGGATCCGGAAGAATCAGAGCCACAACTCGGCAAGAGGACCGGTATATTCGATTAACTGCACATCGAGAGCGTACCGTAACCGCCCGGGATTTACAAACTCAACTACGGCTGTCATCTGGGACTCAGGTCAGTGATCAAACCATTCGCAATTGACTCCACGAAGATGGTCAACATTCCACAATGCGTGCTATTCGGCCAAATCTTACTGCCGCCCATCGGGCAATCCGATTAAGGTACGCTCGTGAGCATTCAAATTAGACTATGGACAATTGGAGGTCTGTACCCTTTATAGACGAATGCAAAATAAAGTTTTTGAGTGACGATAAACGAGTACGCGTGTGGAAAAGACAAGGCGAACGTTTTACCGACCCATGCATTCACGGAAGTGACCGATTTGGGGGACCCAGTGTTATGGTTTGGGCTGAAATAAGTCTGTTAAGTAGAACTGAGCTGGTAATCCTAGATGAGGGCACCATTAACGCTGCCAGTTACGTTGAGAAGGTTAAACGACCTGTTTCCATTTTCACAAGGATTGGTTTTGTTCTGATGCAAGACAATGCTCGCCCACATACTGCCCGTTCTACCCAAGCAGCTCTTTCTGACGCCAATATTTCACTTTTGCCATGGCCAGCAAGGAGTCCAGATCTTAATCCCATCGAGCATTTATGGGAGCAATTAAAAAGAAGCCTCAAAGAAAATTACAGCCATGTCAACACTAAGCAGGAGCTGATAAACGCGTTAAAAGTCTGTTGGGAGCGTATACATGAGCAAAATGTAACGCATCTCATCGAAAGCGTACCAGATAGGCTAATAGAGTGCATACGAAAAAGAGGAGGGCCTACTCGCTACTAACCGAAACAATTCAACAGCAAATCCTTAAAAAAAATTGTTATCATTGATTTTCTTTAAATAAATACCAAAAAACGTAGTGGGCCCTATTTTGTTTTGAGTAGTTTATATCTAAATATACATAAACAAAATTGTTTTATTTTTTTCTAGAATGTTGGTATCGATAAAGGTGATATACCAGATTTGACCAAGGCTCCTAGTTCGTTGCTCGATGCCTTGGAACAACATCTGGCCACTTTGGAGGGACGAAAAGGTTCTGCTGCTAATACTCCAACCCAATCGGCGAGGTAAGTGGTGTTTAAGGTTGAAAAAAAAAAAAACAATACCAAAAATATTTGATATCCAGTAAGAGCCGTGGTTAAACAAATTATTCTTTTGTATTGATTGCGCTTTGATTATTTTTTTTTAAATAAGTGCATGTTAGGGTTGGACATCAATTAAGCGATTTTCTAAGCAATTTGCTGTTTAGTTAGACTTTTGAAAATTGTTTTCTCAAACAGAAATAAATTCCAATTCCAATCGTACAATGGAAGGTCGTCGACATTTTTAACAATGACGATACAGATCGAAAACCTCGCGATACAAATCCTCTCTTATTTTATTTGTCAAAGATTCAAAAGTGCATTTTCGTTTGTTTGAGTTCAGAATTGATTCAGCATTCCCGCCTGCTTTAATTTGGCTTGAAACGTTTTTTATGGTCAACTTCTATATTCTTTTTTTATTTTTTTTGTGGCCTTGTAAACTTCTATGGCTATGACAATAAGGTTAGAGTTATTGTCATAGCTTGCTTTAAAGTCTTCCAATAGGATGTCGGTTTGTCTGTCTAGTGTCAAATCGACATAATTTATCCGGCTCACAACCATGAAGGATCTCAGCCTGAGATACTGCAGCCTTTCATTGTGAACGGTCCCTTGCATTCACTCTCCAGTCGCCGCAACCAAGCTCTCTGGCATCCGCAGTCACTTGTTCCTTTTACCGTAGGTTCGGTCTTCCTTGTCGTCTCGAACCTCGCTCGAGCCAATGTAGTCGTCTTTTCTTGGCCTTCTGGACTACATCCACATCTTGGTGCAGCTCGTATAGTTCGCGGTTGACCGAAAATTCGACGAAAAATTTTTATTTCGAAAGTGCCCAGTATCAACTCCTCTTTTTTACTTATCGTCCCACGCTCGGTGCCGTATATTAGGACTGGTAAAATCAAAGTTTTGCATAGCAGACACTTTGTCTTTCGAGTGAAGAGTTTTGTACCCAATCGTTTGGCCAAACCGAAGTAGCAGCGCAGCGGTTCACTAGGGTAATTCTGAACTCCTTGACTACATCGAAATTGCTGCTACCAACAGTGACGTTTTGTCCTTGGCGGCGGACAGATGTTAATCTGTTTGTTGATAGCATGTACTGTGTTTTGTCCTCATTCACTTCAAGACCAACGAGTTTCGTCTGTTCTTCAATCGCTGTGAAGGCCTCAAGCACAGATCTCTTCGATCGACCAATGATGTCTATGTCGTCCGCATAGCCTAGAAGCTGGGTGGACTTTTTTTCACACACTATCAGAATTGGTCGTATAGGCTTATAGCAAGCACCATCTTACGACCAATGGTTTGCCAACACAGGACTGTGTTATACCACTGGCTCATCACTTAGTGTGGTGTTAGTTGTTAGTAAGCACATAACGAAACTAAAACAAATAACACAACACACATAAATAATTAACATAAAATATAGACAAAAAAACATTACAAAATCAACATAAAACATTAAGAAAGTGGAACACTGGTTTTCAAAATTATTTTAAGTTGATTTTTACTTAAATTAAAATCAAAAAGTTTTGAGTTCCAGTTTATAAGTTTACCCATACGTGTCAAAGGCTCATGCATTCCATAATTTGTACGGTGAATATGGATCTTAATCAGATCCTTACTACGGAGATTATAACCTCCCCTCGAGAGCAAAACAAAATTTTACAGAGAAGGTCAGGAGCATCAGTGACTCCAGTTATAATTTGATGGAAAAATACAATATCATTATTATTTCTTCTCTGTTGTAGTGTTTGCATATTAAGGATTGACAAACGATTTTCGTATGGAAGGGTATTTAGGGGATCAATCCACTGAACACCTTTTAACAAAAAACGGGTAAAATTCCGTTGCACGGATTCCAGTCTTTCAATATGAACATCATATAAAGGAGACCACACCTGCGATGCATACTCTAGATGGGGACGAACCAAACTGTTGTACAAAACACAGGTGACATTAGGATCCCGGAATTCCTTTGCCCATCGCTTAATAAAACCTAACATAGAATTAGCTTTATTGACTATGCCGTTAATATGATCAGAAAAATCTACATTATGTGTAAAAAGAACTCCTAGGTCCTTAACAGTAAAAACACGAGCTAAAGTGTGGTTTGAAATGACATAGTCATAAGATGAAGGTGAACGTTTTTTAGAAAAGGTCATTGTTTGACACTTTATCGGGTTAAGATTTAAACTGTTCTTTTCACACCATAATGTAAAGCGGTTAATATCATTTTGAAGTAAAATGTGATCATTTGCGGAAGTTATATTTTTATATATCTTCATATCATCAGCAAAGATGAGAATTTCACTATTATTTACACATAACGGTGCATCATTGATAGCTAATATAAAGAGAAGGGGTCCCAAATGGCTCCCCTGCGGAACACCTGATTTGGCCAAGTATGATTTAGAGTAAGTATTTCTGAATTTAACTTGATAAGATCTATTCTCAAGGTAAGAGACAATCCATGAAATTAAAAAAAGTGGGAAGCCGTAAGAGTTCAATTTAAACTTGATAATTTCATGAGATAGTTGATCAAAAGCCTTCGAGAAGTCCGTGTAAACACAATCTACTTCTTGGCCACATTCCAAAGCATCTAAACATTTATTTAAAAAAATAACCAGATTAGTCACCGTGGATCGTTTCTGCATAAAGCCATGCTGTTGATTGCATATAATATTCCTACAGTTGAATGCCAAATTGTCGCACACTAATTGCTCAAACAACTTTGGAATACATGAGAGTTTAGAAATCGGCCTGTAATTACAGATATTGTTTTTGTCACCTTTTTTATAAACGGGAGTTATAAAGGCACTCTTCCATACTGCAGGAAATTTACTTGATTTCAATGAAAGATCAAAAATATTACGCAAGGGAAGTGCTAAAACTGACCTACACTTTTTAAGAACTACGGGTGGTATTCCGTCTGGTCCAACAGAATAGTCTTCTTTAAGATGAGACATAAATTCTAATATTTTATTATATTCTATTGTAATACTATTAAAAGACACTTGGGGGCAGTTTTGCAGATAATGGAAATAGATTTCGTCCACAACGACAGGAGAATCAATGAAAGATTGACTAAAATTTTTTGCAAAACCGTCACAAATGTCAGAAGTAGTAGTCAAGGTTACGTTATTATAAGTGAAGTTAATAGGATAACTGTCACACTTTTTCTTTGAGTTAATAAATTTCCAAAAGTTCTTTGGGTCTGATTTTAAAGAAGCCCCCATCGACTCTAGGTATTCATTATAAAGTTCGTAAGAGAGTTTCTTAAACTCTTCAAACAAAGAGATATAAATGACTTGATTTTCCACCGTCATATGCTTAATGTATTTCTTCCAGGCCTTATTTCTTTTGTTGCGAAGATGTTTAAGGTCCTTAGTATACCAGGGATGGAAAGGGGTATTTGAGGGAATCGTCCTTTTAATTGGTACTGCTTCTTTTATGCAATTTAACAAAACTGAATAAAAACTCGAAATTGTTTCGTCAATATCATTAGAGATCGGTAAGTTTACTATACCGGATTTATTTAAACAATCCAAAAGCTTTTCAAAATCAGCTTTGCGAAAATCAAATGCATGTGAGCAGTCATGAGGATTACTATTTTCTAGTAAATGACCGCTCGTGTCAAGAAAAATGTCGAGAGGTGGATGGTAGTTGTCTATGTTACATAAAGCAGAGGAGGATTCAACCACTACAGTATTAACGGCGTCAGATGAAAAAACAAGATCCAGCATTCTATTTCTATAATTTTGTATGCAACTAACTTGGTGTAAATCTGAAGATATAATATTATCTACCAATTGAAGCTCTAGTTGGGACGAGTTAGTTGAAGCTTCAAAATAAGAATCGTCTTCGGAAGGAACCCAGTCAATGTTGGGAAGATTGAAATCTCCCAATAATAATATAATACTGTCAAGGCTTGCTAAGTTGATAATAAAATCAATTGCAAGAGAGAGTTCAGAGAACGAAGACATCGGGCTCTTTGGTGGGATGTAAACATTTAATACATATATTACTAAAGATTGTTTAGATATTTTTACACAGACAAGTTCTATAGACAGATTCATTGGGAAAACTATTTTGGTTGAACAAAAACTATTTCTTACAGCAATGAGGACTCCCCCACCAACCGAATTTATGACATCGTCATGACGATCTTTACGGAAAACTACAAACTCGTTATCAAAGAGTTCTGAGTTGACTTGTTGAAGATAGTGTTTTCCGTGCTCACACCTGCCTTACGCACTGTCTGCTCCAGGAAAATGTTACCTGTTTGCACACTGCACTGCGTATTATTTAGCGTCATGTGGCACAGCTAGATCAGTTTTTTCGGGATCCCGAATTCAGACATCGCCATCATCTTGGCGGTGGATGCTATCATAAGTAGCTTTGAAGTCGAAAAGATGGTAGGTTTCGACTTGAAATTCGTTGGATTTGCCTCAGTGTGAATATTTGGTCTATCGTTGTTTGTATTTGGGAGGACGGCGGAGAGTCGCTCACTCAGGCACTCACTGTAGTCTCTGGCATTATTCGGAGTGCCAAGGTAACCGATGTTGAACTTCTTCCTAGGGGCCGCACGTGTTTTTTTGTCGTTTGATAGTCGAGCTCTAAACTTAACCACTACCAGAAAGTCAGAGTCGACATTTGCTCCTCGGAAAGTGCGCACGTTCAAGATGTTGGATGCGTGCCTTGCGCCGATTAGAACTTGGTCGATTTGGTTTGTGGTTCGACCATCCGGAGATCACCAGATTGCTGTGTAGAACGTTCGTCTTGGAAACCTAGTGCTACTTATCACCGTATTACGAGCTGCAGCAAGCTGCAAATTAGTCGGAACCCAGAAGCCGTTATCTGATATAACTTCGTGGAGGCTGTCCAACTAATCAAAGCTTTCAAACTAAGTCAAAGCTATCTTCCTTACCGATTTTTGCATTGAAATCTCCGAGTACGATTTTGACGTCGTAATCTGCACAAGCTTCCTTGCTAGACTCCTCAGCATGATGATTTGTTGTGTGGCCTTGATTTCAAACATGATGGATTAAACCAGGCGATCACTAATTGGCTTGAAATCCATGACTTTCGATCTAAGCCGATTGCCCACGACAAGTCCGCATCCAAATATGTGCATTATTTTTACTGTCCATAATCCTATCCATCGTATTTCCTGGATCGCAGTAATGTCTACCTTATACTGTGTGAGGACAGATTCAAGTTTTTGAGTTGCACCTGTAGCGTAGTCCGTTGTCTTTCCGCATCTGGTTACCATAAGAGGCTTTGCCTATCTCTCTCATAACGTTCAAGTTTTTTTTTTTTTTTTTACTGTGGAGGGGTAACCTCCAAATTGTGGGGTCAGTTGTTTAAGTGCTTCTGTTACCCGTTTTGCACCAGTGTCAAATCACATTATTATAATTTCAGTGTATTGGGTAATCCGATCTTGTAGAATAAAGGAGAACATCTTAGAGGATGTATCCAACCATGTTATATCATTTCGTCCACTCTGAGATATCTCCTTTCTTGTGTATGGGAAATACAATGCCTTTTCCCCACTCAGCTCGGCTGGCCTTGCGCTCTATTTTGTCATTGAAATGGTGGATTTGTCATTTTTTAATTAATCAGACCGCTAAGTGACGCCTTTGGTCAGCTGTTTTTTTTTTTTTTTTTTGCTTCACGTGCCCGATACGAGCCTATCACAATCAGGCTGGTTAAAAGTGAATCCATTATGCGCTACCCCAGGTGTTGTGGATTTCCTAATGCGGGAACCTTGCACTCGCAACAATATTGCCATTTCTATGACTCGCTGTTCATTGTCAATATTATTCTTTGCAAATTGTAGAATCCAAAATGTATCATGAATGCTAGCAGGTTACTAAACTTTTTTACTTTAATAGTGAGTGAGTAAAGGATTCAAGAACAAAACTCATTTGTTCAAGCTTTTCATTTTATTTTTCTCCGCTTAAGCAAGCAGTGTGTCCCTCTGTAAAATAAATCATTTTTGTCCTGTACGTAGATTTCATTTTTACCGACACTTAATTTTACAGATATATACAGCCCTATCGTCGTATCCGTTCGGAGAAACTTACGATCGTAGAAAAGTCCCGATCATAACATTTATTTTGTTCATGGTATCCGTTTCGTAAAGGAAATTTTGACGTGTAATAATGCATGTCGTTTCGCAAATGTTCCGACACAATTTATGCATGAAATCGTAATGCGTTACTCTGAGTTTCACATTTCAACGCAAATTTGATTTTTTTTCTGAGGTATGTACGATTTAACAATCGGAATTCGGAACCCTTAGGACGATAACAAATTCGTATAAAGGGTTTTCCAATAAGAGGTGTTATTATGAAATTCAAAGAAAAATGGCATTTTTTGAGATACCTGATCGGATGTTTATTTCATTATAAAGAGGAAGGTATGCCGTTAATAATGGAACACAACATCAGCCAAATGGCCGCCTCGACCACGCCTGCAGGACCATATCCTTTTCATGAAATTTTCCATAATCACATCGCAAAGTGGCTGCCCTATGTCCTCGATAGCCTCACGAATTCCATCTTTGATGTCTTGAATCGACGCTGGGCCGTTGGCGTAGACAAAGAACGATGAGGAATGGACAAACCTGGGTTTTCTTCAACTCTTTGGGCTACAACAGCAATATTGTCAGTTGTTCTTGAGCGACGTGCACGGGTTTTATTCTTCATATCACCAACTTGTCCCTTGCGGTCCGACAAGGTGCTTCACGACGACCCAAACATTTTTTAGTTTTTCGAACCGTCTCTGCCAAATGTTCACCATTTTTTTCGTTCTATTTTTATTAATGGCGTAGTTTCTTCTTGTCAAGCCAATGACGGCTTCAAAAGTGACAGCTACCGAAATAGCGGGCTATTCAAAATAAGACCTCTTATTGGAAAACCCTTTAATTCGTACAAATCGGATAGAATTTTGTTACGATCGGATACGACGTAACAAGACGATAGGGCTGATATGCAAAATTGTTCATAATTGTTTTTTTAAATGTTGTACTTGATTATGTTTGTATGTGTAGATAAACATACGTAGACACATTATTTTTAGAATATTTATTTGTAGAATATTTAAGTAATCTATAAAATTTTCTTTCGTCTTTTTTTCTTCCCACATTACCACAACTTACTTGTTTCTTTTCCCATGTTGCACTAAAATTTTAAAATCCCCTTAAACTATTGAAACTATTGATACCCGTTATGTTTCCTTTACCTTCATTTTTCCATTTTATGTGATTTTGGTTGCATTACGCTTTTATTTAAAAAAAAAAATAAAACAATTTACATTTATTTTTGATTGTTTTTGTCGAAATTATGATTTGATTTTGATTTGATATCATGAACAATCATTCGCACAAACTCGTTTCCACGGACCTTTGCAATAATTAATACAAAAAAAAAAAAAACTTTGAAAAAAAAAAACAATTGTCAAAAAAAAGTAGCAACCAAAAGAACGTAAAGAGTGCTGTGTCTGCCCTATCTTCTACTAGCTCTTCATTTGGCACTGCAGCTGCATCAAGCAAATTTGACAACACCAATGGCATCGATGACAATATAAAAGCTCAAGCTTTGGCCGAAGAAGAAGCTGCCATGAATCAGTACAAAGTACGTTGACTTTAGTTGTTGATTGTGTTTGTATTTCTTTCACATTGTGTGTTTCTTTATTTGTTTTTAGTCGAAAGTTTCATCACCCAGCGGGAGTGGCGGTGCTGCGGCTAGTGCTCTTACAAATCCATTTTTATCATCCCCTCCAACTTCACAAGGCAATGCACCAATAGTGGATCTATTTGGGGTATCTGCAGCACCAGCGGCGACAGCCAACACAACAAAAGCATCCGATGATCTTTTGCAGTTGGGAAATCCATTTGCTGATATGTTTGATTCATCTTCTGCTCCAGCTCCAGCCGGAGGAGGTCCAGGTGCTAATAATATTTGGCTGAATAATGGTAGTTATTTTGATTTTGATTTTTTCTTTTATTTTATTCGCTGTGGTGTGTTATTATTTTTAAAAATCTCGTTTTGGGGGTTGAAAATACTTTAAATTCTTAAAGAAAGCCCAATGTAGAGAGTTATAGTTTTTGATGCGAAAGTATTTGTATGACTTGGAATGTTTTAATTGTTAAATTTGTGTTTTCGTATTCTTCGATTTCTCAATTTAATGGAGTGAAGTTAATTCTTGCCACCTATGGTTAGGTTAGGTTAGGTTAAGGTGGCTGTCATGGATGGTAAAAGACCCACTTAGGCCAATTGGAGGCCCCTTGTGATACCACATGAATCTAGAAAGGATTTCTTCGAAAGCTCATTGAAACCAATTAGAGTTCCTTAGGGGCCAGTTATAGCGATAATTAAAAACAATCATTAAAAGTTGGAACACATGAAAATCTGATTTTTTTACTTACGTGTGATTATAGCGATCATTAAAAAAATGTTATTACTTTAATGTCATTCAAGCATTTATTTTTATTTTTGACACCAAATATTTTTTTAATGATGGGAAATGCTTCATTAAATTTTTTAATGAAAGATGGAACATTAAAAAAAGGGAACACAAACACTGGAACAAAGTGTTTCATTTTTTGAAATTTAATTATTATAGCTTGTCATTAAAACAAATTTTCATCATTAAAATAAAGAATTGCATTTTTCATCAAAAATATTCTTTCTTTGGATTATTTTTCGCCAGAAAAAATTATTTCAATGGATTTGCCATCGATTGGTATGTGATTGGTATATAAAGTCAAAGTACAACACACCAAATTCTCCAAATGAAAATTTTTAATGATAGTTCTTAATGATCGCTATAACTGGCCCCTTACGAAACGTAGAAGATTAATTATATTAATATGTACCAGATCGTTTAGATCATTGTAGAAGTATTCTCCTAAGTGAATTATACGTTTATGAGCCAGAGCAGGACAGGTGCAGACGAGATGAAGGACTGTTTCCTCCTCCTCCTCATCCATGCAGCTTCTGCAGAAATCATTACAAAGTACGCCCAGTCGCGCGGCGTGTCTTCCTATCAATCCTATCAGTGTCCAGTAATGATACCAATTAACGAGCTTATATGCAATCTGCTTAGAGATATCAGGCACCAGGCACCTAGGTCTCTTTCGAGTCCAGATTAGGCTAAATGTTTTTCGTCGCCTGACTGGTGGTTTTCTTATTCCAGTTGATGTTAGTTCTTTTAATAGCATCTTGTGTAGCAAAAGTTTGCATGTAGCGATTGGTATACCAAAATTAGCCATTTGTAGTTTAATGGGTAATGTTGTACCATATTTGGCGTGTTCATCGGTTTTACAGTTCCCTGGAATGAAAATTAGAGACGATCGACAGTTTTGGACCGTAATTGATTTTGTAGAGACAGAGTGGATATCACGTTTTCTCTGACCCAAGACAGGACCTCCTTAATCGCCAAAAGTTCTGCCTGAAACACGCTACAATGATTTGGAAGGCTGAATGAGAGACTTACTTTTAGTCGTTCGGAGTACACACCTCCACCAACCCCATCACTAGTTTTCGATCCATTTGTATAAAAGTGGATTGCCTCGTCTTCCAGACCCCAGAAGGATCTGGAAGGTATAGAAGTTTGAAAGTTTCTGTCGTGTAGTCTATGTGCTTTGAATTGATTCTAGATACATGATTAAGAATAACAGAGTGGCCAATGTTATTGTTAGTCCACTGTGAAGAAGCATTCAGGCGAATAGCAAAACTAGCGGCTATTTGTTTGCTTATTATATCCAGAAGTGTCAGATGGAGTAGGGTGTCTAGCTAGCCACCTATAGGGTGTCCTGTTTTATTCTAATTTTATTTCAAGGTCTAGAATTTTCCGTTTTATGAATTCCTTATTAATGTCTTTTGTGATAATGTATCACGTGTATCACAATTTTATCGGTTTAATCCAATATTAACAATATTTAGACATTCTCTTAGCGCCCGAAAAACAGGAAAACGATTAGGCACTTTATATTGTATCAACGTACGAGTACTTTTTTAAGTTCCTGAACAAAGTGAGATGACAAAAATGGTTTAGTTTTTTAATATGTAAACTTACTTCAATGTCATAGCAATTAAACGTTTACATCTGATTTATTGGACTCCTTTGAAAGGTTACAATTTATGGCAGAAAAATAGTTACCATTTAGAAACGGCATAACTGAAGGCGACATAATGGGTAGTTCCTTTCGATTTATTTATTATGTTTGAAAAGTTAAATCTGTTACAGTAAAAAAAAAAAATAATAATAAGCATACGCCCGAGTACCTTCAAAAATTAAATTTAGTTATTCACAGGTATGGACTTACTCTGATGAAAAGAGGTGACTTGCTATAAATATTTGCCTTAAATCATTCAAATTGAATTATTAGAACATTTATTAAGTCCTTTTTAATACAACATCGAGAATAAAATCCTTCAAGCTTTCCTGAGCTCAAAACTCTTTTCAGCATATATTCGTCATATTTTACGCAACCAACTGTATTCAGCTTCCCGTTACATTACTTACTTATCCGGCTGACAATCCATGAAGGATCTCAGCCTGAGATATTGCAGCCTTCCATCGTGATCGGTCCCTCGCATGCACTCTCCAGTCGCCAAAACCAAGCGCTCTGGCATCCGCAGTCACTTCGTCCTTGTACCGTAGGTTCGGTCTTCCTTGCCGTCTCGAACCTGAGGGCTGGGATGAGATGACTTTCTTCGCTGGAGCGTTGTCTTCCATTCGCTCGGTGTGGCCGAACCAATGTACTCGTCTTTTCTTGGCCTTCTGGACTACATCCACATCTTGGTGCAGCTAGTATAGTTCGCGGTTGAACCTTCTTCTCCATTCACCATCGTCGCATACGGGACCGAAAATCCGTCGAAGAATTTTTCTTTCAAAACACTTTGTCTTTCGAGTGAGGAGTTTGAACCCAGTTGTTTGGCCAAAACCGAAGCAGCAGCGGATCGCTAGGGTAATTCTTCTTCGGGTCTGCACTAAGGTGTCGTTTGTGGGATTGATGCTTGTTCCAAGGTAGGTGAACTCCTTAACTACCTCGAAATTGCTGCTACCAACAGTGACGTTTTGTCCTAGGCGGTGTACAGGTGTTGCTCTGTTTGTTGATAGCATGTACTTTGTTTTGTCCTCATTCACTTCAAGCCCAACGAGTTTCGCCTATTCTTCAATCGCTGTGAAGGCCTCAAGCACAGCTCTCTTGGATCGACCGATGATGTCAATGTCGTCCGCACAGCCTAGGAGCTGGGTGGATTTGTTGAAGTTAGTGTTTTCCGTGCTCACACCTGCCTTTACGCACTGTCTGCTCCAGGAATTGAAGAAATGTCATGACAGTGCATCTCCTTGTCTAAACCCTGCTCATGTTTGAAACAACTCGGATGAGCTGTTACCCGTTTGCACACTGCACTGCGTATTATTTAGTGTCATGCGGCACAGCTGGATTGGCGGTGGATGCTATCATAAGCAGCTTTGAAGTCGATGAAAAGATGGTGGGACTTGAAAATCGTTAGTCTTTTCCAGGATCTGCCTCAATGGGAATATTTGGTCTATCGTTGTTCTGCCTGGCCTAAAGCCACACATGACATAGGATCGCCTTTTTTGTAGATTGGGTATATGGAGCTTATCGACCAGTAAGTGGGCTTGCATTCTTCCTCCCACACTTTGTTGATGATCTGCTGCATGCGGTTCATCAAAACACCTACTCCATATTTAAAGAGTTCCGCAGGTATGTCCGACTCGGCGGACTTGTTATTTTTTTAGCTTTTGGATGGCTCTTTCCATCTCTTTTGCGCTGGGGGCTGGGACTAGGTCTTCATTGACTGAACTTGCTTCTCTTTCGTCATTAGCTCGCTCGTCATTTTGCGCATTCAGTGACTAGATTTCCTTCACTGTTTGGAAGAGCCTGTGTCCCGGTTTTGAAACCAGAAGTAAGTTGATTCGACCTTTTAAAGAAACGCCAAGTGTCGTTCTTGGCCTGAGACTCTTCTAGATCTTTGAGCTGAGAAACTGCGGATGGTCTTTTCTTCCTTCGCAGGGTCTTTTCTCTCATTTCTCCTTTTTGTTCGGTACTCTTCTCTGCTGCTGTTGTTTTCCGTTGCAGCATCTGCAAACGTGCATTTTCCGTCTCTCTTTTCAATTACGCGCACTCATCATCATACCACGAGTTCTTTTTCGGGGGTGGCTGGTAACCTATGGTGGTCTCGGATACATTTTTGATTATTTTGCGATATTGATTCCACGATATGTTGATATCTGTGGTATATGGGAGGACGGCGGAGAGTCGCTCTCTCAGGCGCTCACTGTAGTCTCTGGCATTATCCGGAGTGCTAAGGCAACAGATGTTGAACTTCTTTCTTTGGGCCGCACGTGTTTTTTTGTCATTTGATACTCCATCTCTAAACTTTGCCACTACCAGAAAGTAGGCAGAGTCGATATTTGCTCCTCGGAAAGCGCGCAAGTTCAAAATGTTGGATGCATGCTTTCCGCCGATTAGCACATGGTCGATTTGGTTGGTGGTTAGACCTAGAAACCTAGTGCTACTTATCACCGAGCTGCAGCAAAGTTGCAGATAAGTTGAGACATGTTGAGCTTCTATTGAAACAGGTTAGGCTTCTGATGTCACATACAGCCAGATCAATTGTCCGTGCTATATATCACTTTTTCCTTTAGCCGGCATAGTACTTCTTTTTGGAACCACCTACAGTAATTGGTTAGTCGTTAGTCGAATAATTTCCACTTTCTGCACCCTAAACTGTTTTTGAGCTATAAATCGGTGAATAGTGTATTGACTTTTTCCTCTTCACATAGCGATCTCGAAGAAATGGATGTATCGACAAGGATCTTTTGGGTGTTATGGTCTACGATGCGACCAATACAAATGTTATTCGCCTTAAGGCGAGCACATGATTTTTCTAAGTCTGCCGTAGGATTTAAACATACTGCCTGAAAGTTAGCCAGTTCGTGTAAGAGCGTTGTTTTGTTTTTGTTTATCCGGAATTGGTACGCAGAACTCTTAATGCTTCGAAAACTCAATGCTGTCTTGTATCGTTCAAGCGAAATATACCCCCCCTGTCACTGCCCATGAGTGGCACTTGCATCAATGAAACCGAACATCTCGAGATTCTCGGTATGTGCATCACTGACCACTTTTTGAGGACCCAGCATTTACGCGATGTCGCCAATAATATTGCAAGATGTTTAGGTTTCTTAAGACGGTGCAAGAATTTTGTTCCCCTTCTGATCTGGCTATCATATACAAAACTTACATACGTCCTAAGCTTGAGTACAACTCTCACGTCTGGGCTGGTGCTCCAGCAACATACTTACGTCTTCTGGACAGTATCCAAAAAAGAGCATTCAAGATGATTGGTGATCATACCATCGTTGAGTCATTTACATCGCTCGAACATCGGCGTAATGTCTCATGCCTCACCCTATTTTACTGATACTTCAACGGTATATGCTCTAATGAAATAGCCAGTTGCATTCCTCCCGTTAAGATATTCCACCGTAATACCCGCCTCTCCATGAATGCCCATCAGTTCACCCTTGAGCCCAACTTCGGACGCACTGTCATATACCGAGAATCGTTCTTCAGCCGTACTACGCGAATTTGGAACTCTCTTCCACAATCCACTCTTTGTCTTCCCTAGTCATTGTAATATTCAAGAATTCAAAACCAATGAACATTAGTACATATACTTTTACATCCTCTATCCTTTCCCTAATACTCGCACTGTGCTTTTGGCATATTAAGGATAATGAAAAAAGCCCGTGATTATTAAAAAAAAAAAAACCGTTTATAAAATAAAAAATAAATAAGAAAACAATTGGTAAGTGAAAAATAGGAAAATTGAAAGTTAGATGGGCCGATGCGCCGATGGGCGGTAGGTGGCGGAATGCACATTTATAGCTGTGTAAATAAGAAGTATGTTTTTTTTTACAATTTAGATTAATAGAGTTGATTTTAAAATTTTGTATGTTTTCTGAACAGTCTTTACAAGCAACATCTGCTGCCTGGAAATAGTTGGGTAACACGGATTGTCGTTTTTCAGTTTATCTTTCTGTGTTACGAACATTTTTCATAATCCCTTTCACACGTCTTTTGAACTCGTATTCTTTTTTATTATTGATTGTAATTTTTTCGTTTTCTTATTTTTTTTTTTCTATGTTTTTGGTTCCAATCTTAATTATGATTCAAACGAATACTACTAAAGGTTACTCAACGTCATCTCTCTTTACGGCTCAATCAGGTTTCAATGGCTCAGCAACAGGCCAAGGTGCGGCTGCAAATGCTTTTGTTTCAGACAGCAACTTCTCATCGGTATTTGGCAATACAGAACCAACAGGTGAGTTATTTCATTTGCCACATCTCTTAACCTAAAAATTAAATACTCCTCTGAATAGATGAATGTTATAAATGTTACTTAAATTTTAACGCTAATCAAGTATTACATTCCTAACAAACTATAATTCTGTTATTTTAGTACATAAGACATGGAATGCACAAGAAACTAATTCAAACTATGCAAATTTCTCTTAAGGCATGCGATTTCCTTTAAATAGTCTGAATTCGTGTGTCACACTAATACTTAACCAACAATTTTACTAACAAAAAACTTATTTTTTTTATTGTTTTTGTTTTTTTGAATGTTTATTTTGTGTTTATAAAACTATTTATCCTTTTATTGCAATAAGAAGTAACAAACCTTAGGTGTAAATGAACAAAAAGACTTGCTACAAACAATCCAAATAGAATCCACCAAAACAAGTAAACGCATACGATACCCAAAAATAAAAAAGACACACCTCGCAACATCCACAGTAAAAAAAAAAAAAGAAAAACTCCACTTTTCTGGCATTTAATGATTTTATTGGTATTAGATTTTTTTAATTAAACAAGAACAACAAATATTTCCAAGCTGCTGCAGCCATTATGGATCAATCTTCAAATCAAGTCTTGCCAAATCCATTCTTTGATGCAGCTGATAGTATGAGTTCGGAATTTACAAGCTTCCAATCTCAGCAACCGCAACAACAACAACAACCACAGCAACTAGAACAACAACAATATTCATCTCTGCAGCAGCAACAGCCAAATTATTTTGCCACGCAACCACCACCAGGTGAAGAAGCATAATAACCTTCAATAAAAAAAAAAAAAATCGCTGCAATAAAATACTGCGGAAGAGGTGATAGTGAAGTCTTCATTTTTAAAACCATCATATTATTCCTTTAGGTTGTTGGAATTTGGTTTCGATATCGGTATCACCATCAGCAAATCAATTAGTTGATATAACAACTACTGACGATGGATTAAGGATTGGATCACCTCTTCCACAGTTGTTGCTACAATCATCATCAACACCTTTTATAGCTATCGAGGATGTGTCTGTGGTGGACGTCACTGATGTTGGTGTTGTTTCTAATGCAAGCTATGCTGTTTGTGCACCAATGTCGCATAATTTTGATGGCATGGAACATGGAGGTCATAATTCCAATGTTGGCCAAGCTTGAGTTTTTTTCTTTTACTTTTAATATTTTGCGTTTAACTGTTTTCTTTTTTTATATTATTGTTTTTTTTTTTTTTTCTTATTTTTGTGGTATAGAATTCTGATCAGTTGGTATTTTGTATAGGTTGTTTGGAAATATTATTTTTTAGCGTGACTAAAAATTGATATCCATATCTTCACAGTACAGTATTTGCGGGTTGATGAAAGTCGTTAAATGTAGTAAAAGTCAAAATTGTGTGTTCAAACTGTAACGGTTTCAACTTAAAATAAGTATTTGTGATTTAGTGTTTGAAGTCTTCCTTATTCTTGTTTATAAGTATTGGAATCAAAATTAAAAGTAAATTTTATTGGTATAAGTGCGGAAAGAAGCCACAATCAACAGTCTCCGCCAGCAAGCTCGTCTGTAGCTCGCTGTCTCCAGTTTTGCACTCCAAGTTGATTGAGGTCCTATTCCCTTGGGAATAGTGTCGAAAGCTTTCCGGGCCGGTGCATTGGTGTCCATCCACTATAAATAACCGAGCCACCTGAGTCTCTGGACCTTAAGCCTTCTGGCTAGGTCCATGTCGTTGTACAATCCGTAAAGTTCGCTGTTGTATCTTCTTCTCCATTCCCCATCAATGCACACGGGGCCAAAGATGACCCGAAGAACTTTCCTCTCCAAACAGCCTTAGGCACATTCATCCTATTTGGTCAAGGTTCATGCTTCAGCACCATACAGCAGGACTGGGATGATGCTTTTGCTCGAGGGAGGGCTTTTCCCCTCAATTGCTTCCTTAGCCCAAAGAAACAGCGATTAGCAAGAGTTATTCTTCGTCTGATCTCGGCGCTTGTGTTATTGCCCGTGTTAATAGCGGAGCCTAGATAGAAAAACTCCTCTGCCACATCGAAGTTGTATGCGTCCATTGTGACATTCTGTCCGAGCGGTGTTGGTGTTGGGTGTCCTTCCTCTAAGACAGCATATACTTCGTTTTTCTCTCATTTACCGCTAAACCCATTTTTGCCGCTCATGTCAAATTCTCACAAAGGCGCCATTGACATCACGCTGTGTTCTTCCCATTATATCAATATCATCGGCGTACGCGAGAAGTTGAACAGATTTTTGGATGATAGTGCCTCTGGTGTTGACGGTGGAGTTCTGCACTTCTTCTTCTCACGAACGATGTGAAAGAAATCGCCTTGTCTGAATCTTTTTTTGACGTCGAAAGATTCTGTAAGGTTGTTGCCAACCTTGATGGAGCAGCGCGAGTACTACATCGTCATTTTGCACAAGCGAATGAGCTTGGCAGGGATGCCAAAACTAGACAAAGCCCTATACAGTTCATCTCTGTAGATGCTGTCATACGCGGCCTTGAAATCGGTAAAATGGTGGTGGGTGTTGATTTGGAGTTCATAGGTTTTTTCCAGGATCTACGGCAAAGTGAAAATTTGGTCGATGGTTGATTTTGCTGGTCTGAAGCCACATTGATAAGGACCAATCAGATTGTCGACGAAAGGCTACAGACGTTTACATATTACGGCAGATAAGCGATGTTAAGTAGGCTGGTTTTTCTGTATTTGGCGCAGTTTAGGGGATCTCCCTTCAGCATCGGGCAAACAATGCTGAGGTTCCATTCATCGGGCATGCTCTCTTCCGACCATATTCTGAAGATGAGTTGGTGCATGCTCCTTACCAAGTCATCACCGGTTGCTTTGAAGAGTTCGGCAGTGATGCCCTCAGGTTCCGCGGCTTAGTTGTTGTAAATCTTGAAATTGCTATCTTCACTTCTTCATGGTCGGGTAGACGGAAATCTTGGCTTTCATCGTCATCATTGAATGGTTCATTTTGCCTGACAGCGGAATTTGATTCGTCATCGCCGTTGTACAGTCTGCAGAAGTGGTCCTTCCATATCCTCAGCATTGACTGTGACTCTATTACGATATTTCTCTGTTGGTCTTGAACCCAATACCCACATGTTGATATATAGCCGCCACACCTCGAGCCAGATTGCTTTACATTCGCAATGGTTTCCATCTTGTTTGTATGGTGTTCCAAAGACGGATTGGTTATAGAAGACTAAATGCATACCCTCGAAAAAACTCTAGGAAAGAGTAAGTCCTGTAACCAAAAAGCCGGATATGGTAGAGTAGTGGAGACGCCTTAGGAATAGAAAACATTGTCTGTCAGTTAGAAAGACAAAACAGGGAAGACAATATTATTATTTAAATATTCTGTACTGAAATTGTTTAAACAATAATTTAAAATTAAAAATTAAAGTCAAATCACAGTTTTTGGCGAAGAAATGTCATTTAAAATTAAGGTGGGTTCACATTACACAAATCTGCCGACACAACAAGTTTATAAACATGTTGAATGGGAACCCCCTTAAATGAAAAATCAATTTCGAGGCTGGGTCGACTAGTTTATTTAAATTTAATGGGCCAGTTCCACCTGAAAATATCTCACTGAGATCTCAACGTCACTTTGACTGAGGCAAAATAATTTGGTGGAACATAATTCTCAGTTTTCATTGAGATATAATGGTTACCTTACAAATTGTTGTTGTACATATGTCAGTTACATCAAAATAGCTGAGTAAGAAATCGAATTCAAAATAATTTTTCATCTCAGTCACAGATAAGTTTAATGAGAAACCAACTGTCAAAATGACAATGCCTACAAGCTATGGTTCAAGTTTACTGCTTTTTGCTTTCCAGCCGAGGTTATGCACGTCGGATCGCCAAGGTTCCGTCTGAAGAAAAATACTAAACTTCAGAAACAAGTTCCACAATTTCTTTATTATTATTTTGTATACTCTTAAAAAATAAATCTCTTTGTTAACAATTATCAAATACCAAACTATATGAAACTTAATAACAATCTTCTCTTAGTCGGGTTGTTTATGCTGCTCTGGTTATGTTTATTATATACGGTACGGCGGGGTCTGATATCTCTCTGGCTATAGTGTAAAAGTGGTACGGCAGGTTTATGCTACTCGGATAAAATGGCAGCCTTTGCGTGTCGGCTATCTGGTATGACTCTGGGAATATATAAAGAGTAATTAGTACAAGCATTCGGTAACACTGGTGAAACAACAGGTACAAGTACGGCCCCTGGTGGCACGCAAAGCAGCAGGATTAATGGCCCCTAGAAGCACTAAAACAGCAGGATTAATGGCCCTGGTAGCACTAAAACAGCAGGATTAATGGTCCTGGTAGCACTTAAACAGCAGGATTAATGGCCCTGGTAGTACTAAAACAGCAGGTAATAGCTCTGGTGGACCAGCAGGTACTAGTACGGCCCCTGGTGGCACGCAAAACCGCAGGATTAATGGCCCCTTGTAGCACTAAAAAAGCAGGATTTATGGGCCCTGGTAGCACTAAAACAGCAGGATTAATGGCCCCTGGTAGCACTGAAACAGCAGGATTAGTGGCCCTGGTAGTACTTAAACAGCAGGTAATAGCTCGTGGACTACAGTACTAGTACGGCCCTGTGGCACCAAAATCGCAGGATCTGCAATCGATTCACTTGTGTGGAAACATTCAAATGAAAGATCTTTTTTGAAAATAACTTATGGACAAGAACATAACTGCTGGCTATTGGGTAACTACAATAATGTATTTAAAAAATAAGAGCTACGATTTTAAGCACACGTTTTCAGGGGACAGTGGATACCCTCTTGAACCTTGGCTTCTTACGCCTTTTAGATCGTCAACGGACGAGATGAAAACTCATTTCAAGGTGTATCCATGAAATTAATTAAAGTTTTTAGTTGGCTCGGCGTAACAGACCTATAAGTTATTAAATAATTAAGCAAATATCAAATATTATAAAAATATGTACAAAAAAACTTACATTTTCCAAATTTTTGGAATTTACCGGCACGAAACCCAACACAGAATAAAAAAAATCAAAGTGTCATTTTGACATTTGACATTTCAATTACAGTTTGAGAGTATGTGAAACCTACAAACCGCTCTCAAACTGCAATAAGCAATAAACGTAAGACGAAACGAATTTCGCTGAGTTACATGAAGCAAATTGTGAACGTTCACCAGGATTAATGGCCCCTGGTAGCACTGAAACAGCAGGATTAGTGGCCCCTGGAAGCACTAAAACAACCTAATACCTTTGAAACCCCTTACCACTGGTGGGGGGAAGTTCCAAGGAAATAAATATTTTTGCAATTACCTCTGGACACCGACTGACTCGACAGTAATATTTTGCCGAATGTGGTTAATAATAATAATGTCAGTGAAACCCCTTACCACTGGTGGGGGGAAGTTTCAAGGAATTAATATTTACTAAACCACTTACCTCCGAAGACGATCTGTACTGTTACGCGGCCAGACACTGATTCAAACTATTAAATTAATATTCCTTCCCGAGGTGGCTTATTGTTCCACCACACTAGCGATTTAACTTAAGGTGAATATTTTCACCACGGCAGCTGACTGGTTTACGGCCGAGGAAAGGAAATGAAAGGTTGACTAAAATATTTACACCACTTGGACGTGTGACTGAGTGCTTTTACACCACGGCGGACTGTTTTAATTATGTCTGATGGACTGTGTTTTGGAAGCTTCGTGCAGGTTGCCTTATGCTTGTGGGATGACTAAATGTGAATTGTATTTGTGCGTAAGGTAAAATTATGTGTGAATGGGTGGTATATCGTGTCGGCGGTCGTCGTTGATGGCAAACATTGGCGATGATGCTGGTGGCCACATGTTTGTTTAAAAAAAAAAAAGTAGATAAGCATGTAACGCTTTGTTACAAGTTGCATATTTGACGTTTGATATTCGTAAAACCTATACAAAGTACCAACTCCTTAGAGAATACGTTTCATAGTGTAAAAAATATGCAATGTTGTTTGTGTCCATGTAGATTTAATCATTACTCGTAAAATTGCTAACCTCATTTGTTGTTTATGTGCGAATGCTTTTAATCTGGCAAGCTAAAATCCAATATTTCTTTGAGCATTTGTACATAAATTCATTTTGTTAATATTCGAAATTAAAGGCTTACTAATTTAATTTACTGATTAAATGCCTTTCATGCAAGAAAAATGTTTGCGTGTCCTTTAGTGCTTGCTTTATATGTTTATGTATGTATGTAGGTCTACACTTACCAAAAAAAAATCACATTATTCTATAGAATAATCTAATGCGCACATGGTAACTAATATGGAATTTTGTTTGTATTTTTTCCATTCCTTCCTGACGCATAATTATAAAAAACGCGATTTTTTGTGGTGGTTCAATGCATATTCATAATGGAATCTCGGAATTTAAAAAAAAATCTCATCACATAAAACACGCTTCTATGCAACTAATTTGGGTCGAATGTAAATATTCCCACACAAAATCGGTAATTACCAAATTTCTAAAAAAAAAAACTAAACATTTGAAAAAAAAACACTCGCAATTGCAATATTGTTGAAAAAAAAAACAATCAAATGTAATGTAAGGCTTCGATGCATTGGGTGATGTATTGAAGCCCGGCAATACTGCGGGCAGTAGCACACTAGCAATGTCCGGTGTTCCAAATCCAACTGATGTTGTTGCTTCAGGTGCAGGTGGATTTCAACAACAACAACAACAGCAGCAACAACAATCTGGTCAGGGCACATCCCAAACAGCTGGTACTGGCAAAATTCTAACTGGTGATCTGGATAGCTCGCTTATGTCGCTGGTAGATAATTTAAATATAAATAAATCGGGAAGCACAAAGTGAGTAGTTACATTCATTTAATCGATATTTGAAATGAAACCAAAAATTCAAAACAAATTCCAAACTTAAAATGTGCTATTGCAGACCAGTGCAGTGGAATTCGCCGAAAAATACAGCTAAACCAGGTGCTAATTGGACACCACAACCAATGGCGGCTACAACTGGGGCAGGTTACCGCCCAATGGTGAGTTGTTTTAGTGTGAAGATATTCTCTCGATTCCGAGATATAATTCAATTCGATTGATCGTTGTGTGTAAAATTGCCCACAAAGTAATGTTTAATTGCGCGATAATGGTGTCTTAAATCAGGAAGCTTCAATTTTTGTTTCCTTTTCTTTTTTGTTGTTGTTTTACTAGCAAAAATGTACGCAAGCAAACAGTGGCTTTCATTTTAGTTTGTAAGAAACATGTTGTTTCGTAGCTCAGCGGAAACATACCAATCAAATCAATCAAAGACTATAATTTTATAGTGGAAAAATATTATATAAAAAAAACCACTTGACTTGTTTATTCTTTCGATATTTTAACTTAGAGCTCTCCATGTCTTTCCATAGTTACAGTCTGTTCGCAACTAACTCTCGTTATATTTCTTGGTGTTTTTCGAACCCTTTTCGAACTCGAAAAGCTTCTCTTTCGATAAAGTTCAAAATTCTTTGCAATCATCGAACCTGAGAGTTGCCATCTCTCGGTGTTGGATACACATGTATTTTTTTGCAAAGGAAACATCTCTTTAATACACTTCACTATTGTTGGTTAAAAACAAAAATCGGTATTATCTTTGTTCAAGGCAGTATCCATTCCAGTTCTTCAGCTGAGATACTGCTGTCTTTCCCAAGGTTCAAACTAGGATATTCTACTCTTGACGCAATTATGTATGATTCTGTTTTTGAATTTAGACTTCATTAGAACATGTATCTACTTTTATTCAATATCTGTTAAAATGTCTGTTAATTTAACAGATTAGTTAGTTAAAGTTATGAGTTCTTAAAAAAAAGGTATTTGAAAAACAAGTCTGCACTTTCAGAAGCAAGGAGGGGGCTTAATAAAAGTTCTGACTTCTAAAAAAAAAAAGTAAACAAATGGGGCTTATAACGTGGTCAACTTAACGTTAAGTCGAAAAATTAAGATCTACAATGCAAAGCTGGAGCCGATTTGTTTGACCTCTTACAACACAATATACGTGCTTTTTTCACTACTCAGTAGTCAGCACAGCAAAATTTCCCTTGGCACACGAAAACAGTTTGGATTACAGTCGATAAAATGGCTTGTAAAAAAAATACCGCTGTGCCGGCGATATAATCCAATTACTGAAATGAAGACAGCGCTGATGACGTTACTAACTTACAATGATTTTTAATTTTGACCAAGTTGATGTTTATGTTGATTTGAGAATAATTAAAGTGGTGATTCTCATCGGCTTTGTTGGTCTTTTTGATGGTTAAATGAAAACAGTTTTCATCTGATTTTTCCCAACGTTTCGACGGTGATTGCCGTCTTCTTCAGGGGATGTATTGAGTTGAAAATTAAAAAAAAAATTAAAAACAATTGGAACAAATATGAAATAAAGCGCTTCCGATGTGAAGGCTTGTCAGTTGACAGTTGACAAGCCTTCACATCGGAAGCGCTTTAATTCATATTTGTTCCAATTGTTTTTAATGTTTTTTAATTTTCAACTCAATACATCCCCTGAAGAAGACGGCAATCACCGTCGAAACGTTGGGAAAAATCAGATGAAAACTGTTTTCATTTAACCATCAAAAAGACCAACAAAGCCGATGAGAATCACCACTTTAGTTACTAACTTACTCAAGGTGGCGCTCCAGTCCGTTGTGGACTTGGGCCTCAATCAACAGTCTCCGCCAGCCAGCTCGGTCCCTAGCTAGCTGTCTCCTGTTTTGCACTCTACTTGTGTGCGCCACCTGAGTTTTCGTCCCTCGGGAATAGTGTCGAAGGCTTTCCGGGTCGGAGCATTGGTGTCCATCCGCTCTAAATGACGGAGCCATCTGAGTTTCTGGACCTTGACTCTTCTGACTAGGTCCATGTCGTTGTACAACCCGTAAAATTCGCTGTTGTATCATCTTCGCCATTCCCTATCAATGTACAAGGGGCCAAAAATGTCCCGAAGAACTTTCCTCTCGAAACAGCCTATGGCACTTTCATCCGATTTTGTCAAGGTCCATGCTTCTGCACCATATAGCAGGACTGGGATGATGAGGGTGTTGTACAATTTTACCTTAGTTGCTCGAGAGAGGGCTTTTCCACTCAATTGCTTTCTTAGCCCAAAGAAACAGCGATTAACAGGATTTATTTTTCGTATGATCTCGTTTTATTGTCCGTGTTAATAGCGGAGCCTAGGTAGACAAACTCTTCTACTACTTCGAAGTTTTATGCGTCTATTATGACGTTCTTTCTTCGTTTTTCTCTCATTTACCGCAAAAACCATTTTTGACGCTTCTGTCTCAATTCTTACAAAGGCGTCATTGACATCACTCTGTGTTCTTCCCATTATCAATATCATCGGCATATGTTAAACAGACTTTTGGAATAGTGCCTCTGGTGTTGACGGAGGACGCATAACAGTGCATCGCCTTCGTCTAGTTTTGACATCCCTGCCAGGCTCGTTCGCTTGTGCAATATGACGATGGAGAATTCACGCTGCGCCATCAAGGTTGGCAACGAGCTTACGGAATCTTTCGATGTCAAAAAAGGATTCAGACAATCTTTTTTGTCATTTTGCACAAGCGAACGAGCTTGGCAAGGATGTCAAAGGTAGACATAGCTTTATGTAGTTCGTCTCTGTAGATGCTGTCATACGCGGCCTTGAAATCGATAAAACGGTGGTGGGTGTTGATTTAGAGTTTTTAGGTTTTTTCCAGGATCTACCGCAAAGTGTAAGCTTTGGTCGATGGTTGACTTTACTGGTCTGAAGCCACATTGATAAGGACCAATCAGATTGTTGACGATAGGCTTCAGACGTTCACATATAACGGCAGAGACGATCTTGTAGGCGATGTTAAGTAGGCTGATTCCTCTGTAGTTGGCGCAGTTTAGAAGATCTCCCTTTTTTAGAATCTGGCAAATAATGCTGAGGTTCCATTCATTGGGCATACATTCTTTCGCCGATATCTTACAGATGATTTGGTGCATGCTCCTCTCTAGATCGTCGCCTGCTACTTTGAACAGCTCGGCAGCTAGACCATGTGCTCCAGTGGCTTTGTTGAATTTCAGCCATGATATTGCCGCTTTCACTGTTGTAGGTCGGGTTCACGGAATTGTTGGCTATCATCGTGTCCGATGAAAGGATCCTGCTTGACGGCGTTAGACAGTGTACAAAAGTGGTCTTTCCATATCCCCAGCATTGACTTCGGTTCTACTATGATGTTCCCATTGTTTATCTCTGCAGGCATCGGCTCTTGCTCGATGACCTTGATCTAGCTGTTTTACCTTCCGGTAGAACCTCCGAATTTCACTCCTGTTGTTGGCTCTGCCAACGGAACTGGCTTACTGACATATAAGATTCTTTGTTAGCTCTTTCGCTTAACCTTGATTATATCATGTACGTTGTGCCTCCTCCTTCTATTTCAAAATATGAGAAGAATCAGAAAGTTCGAATGCAGCTCGTGTCCATAAAGTTTTTATTTCATCTTTCCCGGGTAATGCCTCTTGCGAAGAACTGACAACACTTCCAAGAGTATCAATCTGTCATGGAAAGAGTGCTTCTCAACTTTGCCGTTCGGAATCGGAGTTAAATTGTAGGTCACCTCAATAATATGTGTAAGGCCACTAAGGCCTTGGCTCTCCTAGAGCTGATTTATGATTAAGAAGCTGGTTTCAAATTAACATTTCTGTTACAGATAGACAAACAGAGACATATGATTGCACAAACCTCTCTTAGATGCGCAGTTAAATATTTCTTACGAAACGCTTGCTTATCCTAAATATAATTGAAGCGTTGAGAATGAGAAGGTGCCAAGTGACATATTTCAAGTTTTGAGTAATCTTCATTTAAAGTTTTTGACTTATAACTTTTTTTCTGAAAGTAATGGAAATTTAGAAAAGGGTCATAAAGAAGCTTTAAAAAATAGAACTTCAGGTATAGCAAAAAATTTTACTGAAATTCATTAAAAAGTGTTGTTTTGGACAAAAAAATGTACTAAGCACCTATGTGCATGAAGAATTATTTCTTTTTTTTATGAAGGGGATAAATAAATCTTGTAACCTTAAAAGATGAATAATATCCATGCTGTTCGAGATTACAACATTTATTTATATAAAAACACTCTTTTAAATATTTGTATTACAAATTGGCAACACTCATTATTATATTCGCCACCCAAAACTGTTCTTTTCCTAGCTGCTTAGAATTGTATAAATTCAACATACATAATGTTCGCTTGCACAAAGCAGAAAACGAAAACTTAACTGAAGTGCGTTTTTGCGCTGACGATAATTGACTATAGTTTAATGTCAAAAAGAAATTGGTTGATGTGTCATAGTTGAAATAGTTAGAAATAGTTGGAATCATCCAAAAACGCTTTTTTCTTAGGTTTGGTTGAACTGTCAAACGAGAAAAAAAAAACATATCTTTTGAGGTTACATTTTTCTTTTCTTCTGATCATAATAATTGAAATGGATAAAGAGACAACAATTTTCGTTGCTCTAAATTTTTTGCAAAGATACAAGAATGATCTTGATATGGCAAGTTCTTAAAGACAATTGAAATAAGAACATATTTATTTATTTTTTAAAAAACCACAGCAAGAAAGGCAAATGGAATATTCGAACTGAAGACCACCCTCCATAAAGAAATCTTCAAGCTGTTTCAAGTGGGAAGCTCCTAATTGCTGCTTCCAGATTCGCTGAAAAACTATTAATTCAATTTCTAGTACGTTGTTTGAGAAAAATAAACGGAGAAAGTCTTTATTTTCTGAAACTAATTAACTATTTTTTATTGCCAATATAATATGTACCTAAAAGCAATAATAAAAGCAAACAACTGATTGCTGCTGTGCTATCGTCTTCTATGGACTTGCTCCAGATTCAATCTCAGATCGATCAGATTCGCCGATCAAATTTTTGATACGTCCATCGGCGCCGACTTCACATTTCACATAATCTTACTGATGGCTTCGTCCTTCTCTCGGACACTCTTGTGGCGCGCATTCATCTTCTCCTGCGACGATTCATTGTGACTTCGGTCAGCTGGTTGTCGGTGATGGTGCATACGCGAGTCACTCGTAGTTGTCTTCGAAGTTTCTGAGCTTCATTTCAATAACTGAAGCCGCATCGATGGCGTTTGAAAATTTTTCTTGTTCTGTTTCTTGTTCTCCAAACTGAGAACGTCACGCTTCTGTTGAGTCTGATTTTTGGCGGGGTTCAGAAGAGGAGTTCGAAGATCTAAAGAATACAATAAGCGTTATATGAGATCGGTTTGGACTATGAAAAAATCTTGCCTCAGATTTCTGCTTCATCCTATCCTGCTCGGGCTTTTCACACATTTTGTGTTCCAGTTGCTACTCCACCTTCGACAAGTTTAAGTTTGCCGTTCGTGCCGACTGACGTCCAACAATCATCTGCGGCCAACTTTTCATTCTGCTTCTCGAATATATCGCCGACGCTCTTCGGTTTTTCCCAGCTGACCTGTAATGTAAGTAGTTTTTAGCATCAATGTTTAAAACTCGAGGTTTGAAAGAACGTACGCTATGCTGGAATTTGGTCGATCTGTAACAAGCAGTTCTGAAGCAATGTTATGGCAAGGCAGCTCTTTTTTTTCGACAATTTCTTTGATAAAACAAACATAAGAAACTTCATTAAGCTTCTTGAACAAGCAAGATTCTAAAATTGTTATTTGTAATGAAATATTAAAGACGAACAGAAATCCTTTGATTGGAATTAAATTTGCGGCGGTACGGACAGGGACGACTACGACGGTAAAAAAATGCACGAACAGAATGTTTTCTTTTTAGATTCCAGACTGACAATAATTATTAAAAACACCATTAAAAACACACTTTGACACATCAACCATTTTCAACTCACCTCCTGAGATGAATTGGGAATAGTTAGAAATAGTTAAAATTTGACACATCAACACTGACCGCAAAAACGACAATTGTGGTTACGAATCGTGACTATTGGCGTGCAAAAACGCAAAATAGTCAACTATAGTTGACTATAGTCAGCGCAAAAACGCACTTCTGTTCCTTCCTTTTGTGAGTTGTATTCATATCCTAACTGCTCATTCTTTTGTGTAATTTTTAGTCATTAGTAGAGCAACCTTCAAGCTGTTGAGTTATGAAATGAAATACAGTCTGAAAACACATGCTAAGTAATAAAAGTATTCAATAAAAATTAGGTTATTCAATGTGTACCAAATATTTCAGCAGAAGAACAGCCCAAAGAGATGTACTGTGTCCTTTTTTATGGCTTTTGGTCATGAACAGCATTCCGGTGAAATTCGAGAGTAGTTGAGTGAAAGCGGTTGCGTACGCCGATTATTTGGTCATTCTAGTTTCAGGAAAATGTCCAAGCCTGATCAGTGAAATCACTAATATGGCTTTGAAGAAAGTAAACAAGGCTGCGAGCTGTGGACAACAACAAAACAGAGTTGATGTTTTTTTACCACCAAAACCAAAGTACCACATTTCGTTCGTTTTCGGTTAAACGGTCAATCATTAACACTGCCTTCCAGTGCCAAATATCGTGGCGTAATTCCAGAGTCCAGACACCAAATTAATCTGGAAAGTCAACATTGAAGAACGGATGAGAAAGGCGTGCGTGGCCTTCTACGCCAGCCAAAAAACGGCGTGGTGCTGTCTATTTTTTCATTGTTAATTGAAACAATTTTTGATTTCTCATCTTTGGATTTTGAACTTAAGACCAGCCAGTTGAGAAGCCAATGCACTACGCATTGCGCAAACAACTCCTCCGATTTTTTGGTACCAAATGTGAACTTTTTTAATGTTTTTTATCAATTGCAATGAGTAGACATGGGTTTTTGAAAAGCTCCTCAAAGTATGTTATTATTTTTGATTTTACTTTCTCTGTTATTATGAAAGGAGGAGTCTGAAGATCGGCTTGGCAACCGTGAAATAGCTATAACTCCAGCCAAAAAACGGAATTGACGGTAAAAGCCATTGGTGGAAGCACCTCTAGAAAATGTTATTATTCACATACGAAAAATGAAAAATTTGCAGATGCACCATAATGTATCGGAAAAAGTGTTGATAAAGCACGAAAAATAATATGTGAAAAAGTGAAGCCTCCAGTCAAAAATGATCAAGTGGACGTACACAGCGTTTGTTAGACCGATACTTGTTTACGGATCCATTGTGTGGTGGCCAGCTCTCAGCAAAGCTTACATAATAAACAAGCTTACAAAGGTGCAGAGAAATGCTTGCGTAGGGATATCAGGGGCAATCTGGTCCTGCCCAACAGATGCACTTAACGTCATCCTGGACTTCCTTCCGATTGACCTCTTTATTAAATATCAGGTGTCCTGCAGTATCTTGAGACTCAAAGAAATAGGCTGCAGATCCTACGGGCACTGCAACCAAACCAGTCTGATACCATCAGACATCCTATCTACAACCTCCGATTACTGCATCCCTACCCTAAACACCTCAAAGAAGTTTAGAATCGTCTAGAATCGACCGGGAGGAAGGCGATGTGACGTAAGATTTCTTCACAACTATCTTCACGGATGGTTCAAAGATGGAATGCGGTCCTGCACCAAGCAGGTCTCGTCTGTGTGAGAATCGTAAACGATAAGGGAGGCTTGTATAGTCCTTAAAAGTATCCGACAGAACCAAAATGTATAGCTATGCTAACAGACAGGCAGCTATTAAAGCCATTGATTCAGGTTTATCATCCTCTTAACTGGTCCAGCAATGCAAAGATGCCCTCAAAGAACTTGATTTAATCGTCACTCTTATCTAGATACCGGGCCATAGGGGCTATGAGGGAAATGAGAAGGCAGATGAGCTAGCTCGGCAAGGATCAGCCCTTCACAACTCATTGGCAGTGAGAGCATATGCTCCTCTTGGTGTTGTGAAGGGCAATATCCCGACCAAATACACATCCTTCCTTCCTTCCTTCCTTATGGTGGCGCTACAGTCCAGGTCGGACCAGGGCCTCACCCAACAAATTTCTCCAGCCAGCTCGGTCCCTGGCTAGCCGTCTCCAGTTTCGCACTAAATTGGTTCAGGTCCTCTACCACCTGTGTGCTCTACCTGAGTCACGGTCTTCCTCTTCTGCGACGTCCTTCCGGGTTGGATTCGAAGACTTTACGAGCCGGAGCATTATTTTAAATTCGCTCAACATGACTCAACCATCTAAGTCGTTGGACCTTTACTTTTCTGGCTAGGTCAGTGTCGCTGTACAGCTCGTACAGTTCTTGGTTGAATCTTCGTCTCCATTCTCCACTAACGCAGACAGGACCAAAAATCACTCGAAGAATTTTTCTCTCAAAGCAGCCCAAAGCGTTTTCATCAGATGTTGTCATAGTCCATGTCTCTGCACCATACATGAGGACCGGGATGATGAGGGTTTTGTAGAGTGTCACTTTAGTTGCACGGGAGAGGACTTTACTACTCAATTGCCTTCTAAGTCCAAAGAAGCAGCGATTGGCAAGAGTGATTCTTCGTTTGATTTCAGCGCTGGTGTTGTTCTCTGAGTTGATAGCGGATCCCAGGTTCTTAACTACCTCGAAGTTAAATGTGTCTATGTTGACGTTTCCTCCAAGACGTCGATGTTGGTAGTCCTTTCTCGTCGACAGCATTAACTTGGTCTTGCTCTCGTTAACCGCTAGACTCATCTTCCTCGCCTCCGTCTCAAGGCTCACAAACGCTCCAAATACACATCAGAAGGTGTAATATCTTCACTAGTTGCGTTATATCTACGATTGTTGCTACTTGCACAGAAAACTGGCAAAATTGGGTATACCAATACCAAAGCCGTAGCTTTGAGGATTAGGATGAAAATAAAACAGTCCCACATTTTCTCTTTCCTTGGCCAGGAAAGGAGCACCCCACTTAAGTAGAGAATTCTTTAATGGTATTGAGGAACTCTCAGAATTCAAGATCAAAAACATGATCTCTTACCTCAATACTACAAAGTGGCTTTAACGCCCCCCACCCCTCCCTTATTTCACCATAACTAAAGGGCACTATGAGAAACGCCGTAGTGTAGGAGAACAATTCTACATTGTGTATGGGATTGTCAGTGCGAAACATACATCATCCCTAACCCGACTTTCAAATCTTTTGCTGCCTACGTTATTGTATTCAAATTCTGGAAGAACAGATTATTTTTTTTTTTCTCGTGAGAAGTTAACACCTTTTTGGAATAAAAAATATGCACTCAAAAGTCATTCTGGACTCATAAGAGTGTTGAGGGATTTTATTACCTTAATGCTGTAGAAAAGATTAAAAGAAGAATTTAGTTATCCCCTTTATGTAAGGCTAACTTCGAAACTAATGGGACTAGAAAAGAGTTAGCACGACCAAAATTAAAGTTGTCTCTTGACGCCCTTATCTGCTGAAAAAAAAATAGAAAAATTCAAAAATGTCACTTAACCCCTTCTAATTCTCAACGCTTCAATTGCTTTTTTTAACAAATCAGGTCAAGGGAAATAGTATGGATAATCTGAAGGTAAAGTTAGCATTGTTCTTTGTTTTGTTAACTTATGAACAGCAATAGACTATCGTCAGTAAGCCGTAACTGAATTCGTATCCAATTTGAATTTTGTGTTTAGTTTAAAATATATTTAACTTCATTTTGATTTGATTTTGTGCTTTTAGGTTGAAATATACTTTTTTTATTTTTTTTATTGTTTTTTTGTTTTGTTTTTTCCTTTATTTCTATACCTACACAAAAATACATAGGCTCATGGCATGACAGTTAGTCCTGCGCCAGTCACAATTAATCATCCGTTTATTCACCCTACTTATCCTGTGTTACCTAACTACATGCAGGTAAGCTAGTTTTTTCTTAGTTGGTTGAATTATGTATTGTGTTTTTCGATTGCTGATTTTTTTAGTTGTAAAACAAAGTTTTAAAGTTTAGACTAAATAATTTAATTGCTCCATTCAGTCTTTAGCGCTATTATTTAAAAGAAAATAAAAATTTGACATATAAAGTGTTTTGGATGAAAAAAAAAATGAATAAAATAAAAATAAAAACATAGTGAGTTATGTAATTGTTTAATTTCAGCAGGGAATGCCGGTTATGGGGGCGCCAATGATGTCAACGAACAACATGCAACCTATGACTGGGGCACAACCGGTGATGCCGTCAATGATGTCAATGCAGCCAACAGTGGCAGCGCAGCCACACAGCAGTCCCGCCCAACAGAATGGCAATAAGAACATTCAACTAGATCCATTTGGAGCGTTATAAGTGATAGGAAATGTAAACATAGCAAAACAAAATCTCTTCAATCCACGCATCCACTAAAAATAAAATGTTACAAAAAGAAAAAAAGAATTACTAAATGTTAAATAAATTTAAAAATTATATTAGTTATGAACTAACACCTATTATTGCAAAAATTGCTATTTATATACATACATATATATATACACACATATACATAAATATATATAAAAACTGAAAACTATTGATTGTCCTAGATACAATAATTTACCTACACCCAACCTGCGTCTAAGATGGTTTAGCTTCTCTAAAATTTAATTTAAACTCAGCACTTGCTTTGTCTCGTATCAAAATATGTTTGTTCAAAAGATATACAGTGTTGGACAAGAATTTAGCACACTCAGTTGATGAAATGAAAAATCTTGTATTTAAAAGTTTTTGTTCCTTAGAATGCTTTGTTTTTAATGACTGCACTGATTCTTCTAGGCAAACTTTCTACCAAAGCCACACATCGTTGTCTTGGACTGCCATAATTTTTGCGAATTTTTCGGCTTCCCTTTTTCAATTTGACGTTCCACATCATTCCACAAATTTTCGATCGGGTTATTGCGCTGGCCACTGTATAACGTTAATTTTATTGACCTTTAAGGAATTCTTCACAAGTTGTGATGTGTGCTAAATCTCCATAAAAATGGTAAATTTTCTTCTCGAAATGGAATCATATTGTCTACCAGGATACATTTGTACACATGTTGGTCCATTTTTGTGTCAGTTTTTTACTATAGGTCAACACCGTGCCAGGAAAATGCAGCCCAGACCATAACATTCCCAACACCATGTTTGGCCGTTTTATCAGTGTATCGAGGATTGTGTTGCATATTCTGTGGACTCCATACTTTTTGCCGTCTGAACCAAACCGACAGAATTTGGATTCGTCGCTCCAAAGCACGTTTTTCCAAAAAACTGAGTGGTTTGTTCAAATTTGGTTTTGCAAACTCTAAACTGGCTTTTAAGTTTTTTTTTTTTTTGAAACGAGTGGCTTTCGCTGGGCAACGCAACCACGCAAATTTTTGTCATTTAATCGGAGTCTTACCGTCCTTGATGATATGTTGACATCATAATTTTCTTTCAGTTCGTTGTGGATAGCACTGGAGCTCTGAAACGGATCCTTGGCTGACACACGATAAATTCACCCTTATTGAAGCAGGCGTTCCAGTGTTTAGTCACTTTTACGGCGTTTAAGAGTGGGTACTACGATACTTAAACGCCAGGCGTTTTGATCTAACATGCGTTCCACATAAACATCTGACATTGACAAATAGAAATTTCAAAAGAACTTGGGTTTATTTTTTTTAACTTAACAATTTGTTCGCTTAAAAGTGTTGTTAAATAATCCAAAAGAAGAAAATACCAGAGAGTTATCAATCACTTTGTCCAACCCAAGAAGATCTGCAATTGCTTTGTCCAATTCATTCAAATATTTTTTTTTCTTGAAAGGTCCCTCTCCAATAGTTTACGCTTTTTTTTTTTTTGAAGAGCAGTTTCTGCTTTACTTTGAATTTTGCACTTTTGTTCAACTAAACGGATTAAAAAATGTATTAGGACAAAAATGTTGTAAATTTATGTCCAAACTAATGCATGGGCCTGATTTTGGGATTCGCGGCGAATCGTTTTCATTTCGACCTTTCAAATTTTACTCGCGTCGTATTTCCTTATTAACGAATTTACGTTTTGTTTGGACTAATTCTTCCAATATTCCAGTGTTGCCGCAGAGAAAAATGATCGTGTCCCAGAAGCTTGAAAAACGAGTCATTTACAAAAATAACGAGTCCGCGCAAAAAAAAAATTAAATCTTTCAGAAATAATTTCTTTTTTTAATTTTTAACATACAAGAAATTAATTGTAACGTTTGAACGTTCGAAATACAAGCTTTTAGGACAAGAAATAACGATTTAAACAAGTGATTATTTTTTTTTTCAAAATATAAAATTCTCAGTAATTGTACCTATTTGTGTCTGCAAAAAAAAAACCAATCGAACTTGATAAAAATAAGTCACGTAGTCAAGGAAGAAAAAACGAGTCCATTTTGACTGTAGAGTCCATGTGGTAACACTGCAATGAACGCTCTTTTGTCTGTGAATCCGCCAATAAAAAGCTGTCGGTTTTCAACTCGCTAGCAAACTCGCCTTCGAATTCGTAAATAGGTCGATTTCAAAACGAAGAAGGCGGAAGCGAAAGCAATAATTGAAAAATGTCAAAGTCGCCGCGAATCTCAAATCCCAGTTTTCTCAAAATGCAAACTAATTTATTTATCAAGAGCAACAGTTTTTACTTTTTAATATAGTTGTCAATGCCTACATGAAATTAAAAGTTGCTTAGAACAAAACTTAAACAAGTAAAAGAATGATATCTCTTATCTTCTTCAAGTGTGCTAAATGTTTGTCCACAACTGTATGTAACGTTTATGTTTTTAGATATCCCAATCCCAATCTCGATTCAATTTTATTTTAATTTTAAGCGTGGTCTTTCATGGAATGACCAAGAACCCACAGCAACCCCTAGTTTCGTCATATATTCTTTTTATGCTTAAATTATTCAAAACTTCACATCAACATCAATTTGATTTTAAACATTAAGTTCTTGAGGTTGTATTTATTATGATATTGATAGATGGCTGGAGACGTCTAGTTATGATGCCAAAACCCGAAACAAACATAAACTGCATTACCTATGGTGGCTAATAGCCTCAATGCAGAAAAAGAATTTTCAAAACATGTTCTTGAATTCCTTGAAATTTGAATAGCAAGCGTTTGTTTTCATATTTCGATACGAGATCAATAGAAAGTACCTACTTCTTTTGATTTTTCTGATCACCTTAATCGATAGATCAAAATCTTATGAAAAAAAAAGAAATCTAAAGATTTCAAGAAAACCCCTATGCCATTCTTAAGAATCTATTTACATACTATTTGGTTTAAAGTAAAAGATTTGTTTTGTTGCCTACGCTGACTATTTAATTCGTCTAGATGTTAAAATGCAATTAAAAAATTTTATTGTTATTAAGGGGAAAACGAATATAAGTTTTGTAATAAACCATTCCAATTTATTGATTTAAGTTAGCTGTTTTTTTTTTTGTTTAATTATATATTATGATTTTTTTTGTAAATAAATAATGCTTGTTTTAAATTTATGTTAGATGATTTTGCTTGAGAATTTGTATTACAATATAAATAAATATAAATATATGGAAAAATATAAGTTAAAAGCAGACATAGAGATATTAAAATATATATTTAAAGAAAAAAAAATAAATGATAAAACTGAACGAAAAAAAATGTTGAATATGACACTTATAAATGCGCTGTTAAAAAAAATAAATATATATACATATTTATATATATACAAAACTTAAGATACTATCTTGAAAAGTACCTACAAAAAATCCATTATGTTTTTTTTTTCTTTACATTAACATGTTTGTGTAGTTGCGAAAATTTGGTCAATTAATACGTCTATTAAGTTGGCAAACCAATATGAGCACAAACGATTAGGGCTTTTACCATAATTAAGTGCTAACAATGTGTGCAGTTTGCGATTTTTGTGCTGATCAATTTTTATATATATATATATATAACTAGCCAAGCCGCGGGACGTTGTATCCGTTCTTAAGAAATTGTTTGTGTCATATTAAAGGTTGAATGTGCAGTTTTCCCGTTACTTACAGAGCTGATACACTTTTAGAAGACGCAACGGGTAGTATAATTTAACCAGATTCTCTTGCTTTTGCCAATATCAAATTTGCGAAGCATGTTTTCTCAAAGAAATTAGAATAAAATGTTCAAGGCTTAAGAAAAAGAAATCTGTCGAATCGTGTTAGTTCATAAACGCATCACTGCAGTAATGATGCCCAAACATTCAAAGCCAAACGTTCACAAACGCAGATTTTCGCATCACTTTTCTCGTCAACTGTTCATTATTGTAAAAGTTGCTTAACTGATGCGCAAAAAGTAAACAAAAATGCATCAGTACTACAGACTGATTAGTGATTTGTTTTTGAAGCCTTATATATTATTTTATTACGTACTTACTTATGATGGCGCTACAGTTCAGGTGGGACCAGGGCCTCACCCAACAAACTTCACCAGCCATTTCGGTCCCTAGGTAGCTGTCTCCAGTTTCGCACTCCAAGTTGGTTCAGGTCCTCTACCACTGTGTGCTCCACCTGAGTCGCGGTCTTCCTCTTCTGCGACGTCCTTCTGGGTTGGATTCGAAGACTACGAGTTGGAGCATTATTTTCCATTCGCTCAAGATGACCCAACCATCTAAGTCGTTGGACCTTAACTTTTCCGGCTAGGTCAGTGTCGCTGTACAGCTCGTTCAGTTCTTGGTTGAATCTTCGTCTCCACTTTCCATTAACGCAGACAGGACCAAATATTACTCGAAGATTTTTTCTCTCAAAGCAGCCCAAAGCGTTTTCATCAGATGCTGTCATGGTCCACGTCTCTGCACCATACATGAGGACCGGGATGATGAGGGTTTTGTAGAGTGTCACTTTAGTTGCTCGGTAGAGGACTTTACTACTCAATTGGCTTCTAAGTCCAAAGAAGCAGCGATTGGCAAGAGTGATTCTTCGTTTGATGTCAGCGCTGGTATTGTTGTCTGAGTTGATAGCGGATCCCAGGTAGACAAAGTCCTTAACTACCTCGAAGTTAAATCTGTCTATGTTGACGTTTGCTCCAATAAAATAAAAATTAAAATTCAAAAATTTTAAGGGTCTGATAAAATTTAAAAAGATTTTTGCTAAAAGGACTTTTAGTGTTTGTTTATGAGATTGGGCATTAGTTTAGCACTGTATTTTCTGTTAGCGATAAAATTATTGAAATCGGAAAAGTTTTTCCGAAGACATAGATATAACAACAATACCGTTGTCAAAACAACGTCCAGTTGACGTATTTTTAATCAATTTAACTTAAGCTTCGTCGACGTTCTTTGATGTCCTTTCTCCAATCCTACGAAGATAAAAAGAAAACAAAAAACAAAAAAGTATCGATAGTGTCACATTTTCACTGGGAAGACTCTGGACTGGTCAAATCCACCCATTTATACCACACGCAGATGACATTTACATCTTTGGAGCGAACTCATAAACTACAATCATTTATCCTAATTTAGTAGGCGGCGGCGCGGCGAAAAACCTGGGGCTTCATAAAAATCAATCGTCAGGCGGCGTATAGAGTTAAAACGCTTGAGCAAAATGTTCCTACACACGCTTTAAAATGCTTGTACAAAAAGATTGTTCATGCGTGCTTGCAAGCCAACTGAAAAGTTAAAGGAACAGTTGGAATCATATAGTTCAGGAGGCAGCACCTATGCCATGAATGGCGAAGTTGTTCAGGTAACACCGAAGATTTTGAAATTCACAGTTCCTTCAAAATTCATTGAAAATATATTGCCTTTCGAGCAGAACAGATATAATAGATATGTTGAATAACATTGATTGCCTTAAAGAATGAACAGAAGGGTTCTTTCAAGAAAAAGAGTTTACTATGAAACGAGAACACGGCACGACAGGCAGATACGAGAGCGATACGACATACGCACACGGCACGACACCATGACAAGACCATTATATGATTTGTCTCGTATAAGACTACACAAATACGTGTCTGCTCTCCTTAAAATAAACTTTCTAATTTATGGAAAATGAACCATAAGGCAAGTTTCTTAATATTTACTAGCTTTGCGCTGAATATTGTGCATTTTCTGTACATATCTCATTTTTCATACGTTTGTAAGTCATCACACGAAATATGAATTTTGTGTCAATAAATGATAAGACATTAAGTCTCGACAGTTCAACAAATGAAAATTCTTTTCATGAATCTTCTTTTACAAGAGTGATAGTCGCGAAGATACAAAATTTATGATATTACTTCCTAAAGAAGAATGGTTGAAATTAATTACGGTAACAAACACTCTACTCTTGAAGTTGTTACAAATAACATTAAAAATTAAACAAAAAACGTAAGGTACTCAAACAAAAAATAAAAATAAAAAAAAACACGTATACGCCCGAGTGAACATATGAAGGTGGCATAATTTTATGCATGCACAAAAATTGATCAGCACAAAAATAGCACATAATTATGATAAAGGTCCCAATCGTTTGTGCTCATATTGGTTTGCCAGCTTAATAGACGTTCAATTAATTTGATTTGCTCCATAACATCTGTATTTTTTTTTTTAATTTCAACTTGTGTCAATGCAAATAAAATGATGGGCAAGGTTTTGTTGGCATGCCATCTAAAAACCGTGCAATACATTGATATTGATTCAAAAATTGTGTAGTTTACTTTGAAAGTTCATACATATGTTCTGTGTTAGATATTTATTAAATAAAGGAAAGGAGCTTAAAGGTAGAGTATATATAAAGAATTTTCCAATGAGACCAGGCATGCAATAGACAAACCTAAAATTGCTGATTACTCTTTCACGAAATTGAATTGAAGTTTTTCGTAAATAAGCACATCATTCACTACGTTTTCCTTTATCGAAGCCCAAATTTGGACAGAGCTTCAACTTCTCGCGAATTTGACGCTCTGTCTGACTCCATTCAAAGAATTGTATCCCTGTATCCTCACACTGAAATCGTTATTCGTGGCTTCTCCATTCGGACCAGACAACACCCGAAGTAATGTGTGCTGAAATCTTTGCTGAGTTTGACGACCTTACTCAGCTTGTCATCGGGCCCACTCAAATATCGGACATTAATGGCCAAGCGGAAAACACTCTTGACTTGTTCCTTACGTCTGGCCCTGATAAATCCACTATCAGTGTAGTAACGCCTCTAGGCAGATCAGACCATAGCATCATATCTGCAAATTTCTCGTGTCAAACAAATCCAGTTAGAGAAGGAGCTCCGAGAACCGTATGGCAATACGAGAAAGCCAACTGGGACGGGGTCAACAACTTGCTTCCTCGATAGTGACGTAGACCCCAGCGCAGACATGATTACTAATATGACTATTTTGGAAATGAAAACTTTTATCCCGAATAAGGTTAAAGGTATCAAACCTAGGGAAAAGTCATGGTTTGACTCAAGCTGTATTGAAGTTATCAGGGAAAAATAAGTAAAGTTACGGTGCTTTTGAGCCAACCCAACCGAGAAAAACTGGAACAAGTTTAAACAAGCCAGAAAGGCTTGCAGTACCAATATTCGTCGGACCAAATTTTTATATGACCAAAAATTAAGGTAAAAAATACTGCAGTGTCCCAAAAGCAGTAAGAATTTTTGGTCGTTTGTTAAAAATATAAAGAACTCTTCTTCTTCCTCGGTCCCTACGCTCGTTGACAATGACGCTCCTGTTGTTAGCTCTTTCGCGAAAGCTAACCTTTTTGCTAGGCAGTTCGCCTCCAACTCTCGTCTGCTAGAGAGTGTCATGACTCCGCCTGCTCTTGAGCGCGTCAATGATTCCATGGGACAAATCTTCTTAAGCACATACGCGATGTCGCCAAAAATGCCGCAGTGCAAGAAACTTTTCTCCCCGTCTGATCTGGCTATTATCTATAAAACCTATATCCGTCCAAAGCTTGAGTACAATTCACATCTCTTGGCTGGTGCTCCAGCCACTTACTTAAGCCTCTTAGATGGAATACATAACAGAGCTGTAAGAATGATTGGTGATAGAGAGATCACTGACGCATTCACTCCTTTAGACCACCGTCGCGGTCGTAACGTAGCGTGTCTCTCCTTGTTCTATCACTACTTTTACCGTAATTGCTCTAGTGGAATAGCCAGTTGCATTCCTCCCCTCAAACAATTCGCCCGTGATACTCCCGCTTCTAGGAATGCCCATCAATTTATCCTCGAGCCCAACTTCGGACGTACTCTCGAGTATAGGTTATCATTTTTTAGCCATACTACGTGAATGTGGAACTCTCTTTCACACTCTGTCTTTCATTGCAATGTTCAAGAATTTAAGACCAATGTATACCGACTCCTCCTTTCCAACCCCTTCCCTTATATCTAATGCACTCACTGTGTCTCTGTCATTAAATGGGTATACAAATCCCTTGAGTGGGTGCAAACAATAGAAAAAAAAAAATTAGTTCAGAGCGAAATTTCCCTAGAACGTTTTGTATTTTAAGTTTTTGTCTATAATTTGTGGCCTCTTATGAACTAGATCAACAGTTTGCTGGTTTACAGATTTTAACTCTTTGCTACAGCAAGAATTTCATGAAGTTTCACCGCATTCGGTATTATTCTAAATGAAGATTAAACTTACTTACTTATGTTTTTGTGTTGAATGAAATGGTGGCGCTACAGTCCAGGTCGGACCAAGGCCTCACCCAACAAACTTCTCCAGTCAGCTCGGTCCCTAGCTAGCTGTCTCCAGTTTCGCACGCCAAGTTAGTTCACTAAGTCACGGTCTTCCTCTTCTGCGACGTCCTTCCGGGTTGGATTCGAAGACTCTACAAGCCGGACCATTATTTTCCAGTCGCTCAACATGACCCAATCATCTAAGTCGTTGGACCTTAACTTTTCTGGCTAGGTCATTGTCGTTGTACAGCTCGTACAGTTCTTGGTTAAATCTTCGTCTCCATTCTCTATTAATGCAGACAGGACCAAAACTCACTCGAAGAATTTTACTCTCAAAGCAGCCCAAAGCGTTTTCATCAGATGTTGTCATGGTCCATGCCTCTGTACCATACATGAGGACCGGGATAGTGAGGGTTTTGTAGAGTGTCACTTGAGTTGCTCGGGAGAGGACTTTACTACTCAATTGCCTTCTAAGTCCAAAGAAGCAGCGATTGGCAAGAGTGATTCTTCGTTTGATTTCAGCGCTGGTGTTGTTGTCTGAGTTGATAGCGGATCTCAGGTAGACAAAGTCCTTAACTACCTCGAAGTTAAATCTGTCTATGTTGATGTTTGCTCCAAGACGTCGATGTTGGTAGTCCTTACTTGTTGACAGCATTAACTTGGTCTTGCCCTCGTTAACCGCTAGACCAATCTTCCTGTCCTCCGTCTCAAGACACAAACGCTCACCACACAGACGAACGAGATTTTTTGTGATGCCAAAACTAGACATTGCTCTATATAATAGGTCTCTATCATACGCGGCCTTGAAATCGATGAAAAGGTGGTAGGTATCGATTTGAAGTTCCTGGGTCTTCTCCAAGATCATAAGGACCTACCAGGTTGTTGACGAAAGGCTTCAAACGTTCACACAGCTCGGCCGACAAGATCTTGTAGACGATGTTAATGAGACTTATACCTCTGTAATTGGTGCAGTTCAGGGGATCTCCTTTCTTGAGGATCAGGCATAAGATGCTGAGGTTCTTTTCGTCGGGCATGCTCTCCTCCGACCAAATTTTGCAGATGAGCTGGTGCATGCTCCTTACCAAATCATCTGCAGCTGCTTTGTACAGTTCGGCGGCTAGCCCGTCTGCCTCAGCGGCTTTGTTCGACCTAAGCTTAGATATTGCTATTTTCACTTCGTCTAGGTCGGGTGGGTGGAATTGTTGGACTTCTGCTCCAAATTGAATGGTTCTGTATTGCTGACGGAGTTTTGGTCATCATCGCCATTATACGGCTTGGAAAAGTGGTCCTTCCATATCCTCAGCACTGACTACGGTTCCACTACTATGTTCCCATGATGGTCTCTACAGGCTTCAGTTCGAGGTGTGACATCCATCTATCTCCTCGATCGCGCGCTTATCATGACCCCTTTTTTTTCTTTCTGAGAAGTTTATGCTCCTCTCTCCTTTTCTGTTCGTAGAGTTCTTGAGCTGCTCGTGTGCTTCTTTGCTGCGCCGAATTGTATGCCTCTTGTTTAGCTGCATGTGATCGCCGGCACTCATCGTCAAACCAGGGATTTCGTTTTGGGGCCGTGTAAGCCCTAGCACTTCAGAGGCGGCATCTCTGATGGCTGCTTGGCAGTGTTGCCACTGGTTCTCTATATTTTGTGCTGGCAGCGAACGACTTCTGAGGAGATTTTCGGAGACACTATCGAAAAAGGATCTAGCAATCTCTTGCGATTGTAGCCGTTTGACGTCGAATTTCCTCCTAGCCCTATGTTCACTGAGTAGTTCATCCTGACTGGAACTGTAGACGCCACCGTTGATTCCATCTTGGGAGTTCTTCTGCTGCTGCCTGTTGAAAAGGAGGGATTTCTTAGTGGACGCATACCTCCTTCCCCTTTCTCTCTTTGCTGCCGCCAACAACTTCCCACTGGGGTTGGAACCAAATCTTCGGGTGAAGGTACTGGGCACCCGATGTTCACCATGTAGAGGTGGAGAGTAGGAGTTCATAGACAGAGGTTTCTGTGGACGCTTGAATGCACGTGTCTACCCTTCGAACATCTTCTGACGATTTTTCAGCTGACCAGACAACACGGACATTCAAAAAAGGCATTGATTCCTTTTTGCATATTTCGTACATACACGCCATAAAACATTGATTTTTAGAAGCAATTCTTCTTGGTTGTAAGAATAGCCACATTAATAAAATTAAAATGGATTCAATTGCTCTATGGATGGATGCAGAAAATAGAGAAGAACGGGTTGAACGAAGAATTATACGTGATACTGATAAGTCATGTTTTTGAAATGTGTCATAGAAGGTAAACGTAGTCTGTCCCACAAATTGTTGGAAGTGTTTCTGGCGTCCGAGGCGTTCAAATGTCCCTTGGCCAAACCGGGATGAGAACACATGAATTCCACCATAAATTTCAAATGATTTTGTTTTTCCGTTTTCGAACGCTTTTATGACATTTGGAAACGCATTGCCAGGTACGAAAAATCCGAATGGGGATCTGTCATTCCGTAAGTACTAGATTTCTAATCCGCATTAGTAATAGAGAGTACAAAATATTTGTTTCCGAAAATATTTTCTTTCGAAACGAATTACAGAGTAGGGCCCCAGGTTCTTCTTATTTTATAATTTTTTCTGCACTTAGGTAACATTCTCCACCATTAGTTCGCTGTGAAAGTAGTCAAATAGTTGAGCACCCTAAACGAAAACACCAACATAAATTTAAAAAAAAAAAGAAATATATTAAAAATCGGAATTTTCAATGTTTTGGTTAAGCTGCTAATCCTATCCTTATAGTCTATTCTAGCCCAGCGATATTCTGTTCGGCGGAAACGCATAGATAAAACAATCAGTTTTAAAGCTCTCACAAATTAATTCGTTATGTTTAATGATTTTCAACTATTTTATGTCATTTATAGAGCTTTTAGACCTTATAGAACTCGAGGTTCAGTTGTTAAAACAAAATATTACAAATGAATTCATTGATTAAAAATTTAGTTAAATACCAAAAAAAGAACAAAATAAAATAATTATGACAATATTAATATGAATGATACACAAATCCACCACGTATCTCGAAATGAATACAAAACAAGATCTATTAATTATTATTATTATTGTATTGTAAAGTTATTTTAAAAAGTATTCATAAATATATTAGAGAAAGAAAACGGAACTTTAGTAACGATAAAAGTTCGAAATCAAATAGCACCGTTTATTATTACCTACAAAAAACGAAACAAAACAAAAATTCTAGCTTAAACTTTATTGATATTTGCGACTATTATAAATGTTTACAATAAAATTAAGGTAATAAAAAAGAAAAACTAAATTAACAACAACAACAATGGAAGACAGTGAGGAATTTTAAAATAAAATAAATAAAAACAAAAATGCTAGCTGTATATGTACATGTGTATACACATTAAATGATGATATAGATATCTATGTATGTAATAGAAGAGAATATTTAAATAAATGTCTAGAAATACATACCTATGTATTAAATAAGAAAAAAATTATTCTAAAAATGTGTGCATTTATTTATTATTTTTATTGAACCTCTGCTCAAACACAAAAAGAACTTTCTTATGTTTCTAGGTATTATTTTGTTTGGTCTTGCACATGGTTTAAGACAAGGATTCGAACTAAAAGTCGCTCACACCAGGGGCCTGATTATGGGATTCGCGGCGAGTCGCTTTGCTAGCGAGTGTGACATTTTTCAATGATTGCTTTCATTTTCTCCTTCTTCGTTTTGAATCCGACCAATGAACGAATTCAACGGCGAATTTGAAATGCCTTAATGTTTGCTGGCCCTCCATGGGGTAAGCCTTGACGTGGCAGAGCGGCTTACGGTTACTACTACTATGAAGCTTAGAGCTATGCGATCGCGAAACTTGTTTTCGCAGAAGGGCCTCCCATGGTCGACAGGTCGAAGCTGAGTATGCTGTTACTACTAATTACCCCACAACGAAGAAGTTTTCCCACCAAGCCACTCCCACCGAGGGACGGCAGCGAATGAATTTCTTTTCTGGAAACAACGGTGGCGTCTTCGAAATGTTGTGGTAGCAAGCACCTGGTTCCCACATCTCAACATCCATAAAGGTACATGGAGATCTCCTGATCAATCAACCGTCAACAAGATTGATCACATTGCGATCGACGGAAGGCACTTGTCCAGCATTTTAGATGTTTGAACTTTCCGAGGAGCTAACATCGACGTAGCCAAGGTAGTGCTACGAATATCCCGACAACGGCCAAAACAAGGAAATGCTGCAAGAAAAATCTACGTTGGACGGCTACAATAGCAAGATATCGCCAGATCCTTCTCTGATCGAGTGTCAAGTAACCTCTTAAGGAGTTCTATGCCCCCAACATCAAGTATCGAAAACCAGTGGCAACATTGTCAGAAAGCAGTTAGAGATGCCGCCTCTTATGTGCTGGGTTTCACACAGCCACCAAAACGAAACCCCGTAGCAAGCCCATGCAGCCAAGCAGGAGGCACACAAAGCGGCGCTGCATAGAAGGGCAAGAGCTGCTCGTGAGCTCTACGAGCGAAAGAGGAGAAGGGAAACCCGGCTTCTCAAGAGAAAACAGAGAGAGAGCATGAGATGTTGAGAGAGCAAACAGCAGGAATGAAGTTCGGAGGTTTTATCGAAAGGTTAAACAGCTGGCTCAAGGTCATCGAACAAGAACCAATGCCTGCAGAGATAAACAAGGGAACATCATGGTAGAATCGCAGTCAATGCTGGGGGTTTGGAAAGACTACTTCTGTAGATTGTATAACGGCGACGATGAACAAATCACCTCCGTCAGACAGCGAACAATATTAACGAACGTTTGAAGCATTCTTGTGGCAGCATCTGTGACATCCCAAGTGCTGCACCCGTAAGGCAGCATGGATTCAACATTGGAGCATTACAATCGAGGCTTGGTCCTCAATCTAAAAGAGTTGTCCAGAAATATTTATGATTAGCAATAAATATTATAGTTGAAATCAAAAACAAAACTCAACCTTAAAGTACAATTTATTGAACCAAGACAAGACTTTTAATGTTAACACGATGGTGGTTGCTGGTAAAGAGATCGAAAAAAGCACAAAATATGTCGAATGCAACCACATATTAATTTCATTAAGAGCAAAAATATTGCATTGCTAACTTAGCAAATAAACCGTAAGAACAAAAAACAAGCTTTGATAACAATTATCAATGCACCACAGCGTTGGTCTGTCCCTCTCTCCACCAAAGAAAGCAAGTTTTTCCCTCACAACTAACTTGGGGAAAATTCTGTTCCAAAAAAGGGAAAAGTTCCTTGGAAAAAATTATTGGCGATACGTATTTTTCGAAATTAAGCTTTTTCCTCATTCTCGAAAATTATTCATGATAGCAAAGTTCCCAATTTGGGAAAAAACCCCAGGGAAAATGTATTCGTGATAAGGCTGATTATCTGGAATATTGGAAGAATTTTTTTTCGCTCCGCAGGTGCTGTGCTGCTACTTCGGTTTGGCCAAGAAACATTAAGAAAAACGAGGATGATACGGGCATTTTCGAAAGAAAAATTCTTCGACGGATTTTAGGTACCGTATGTGACGATGGCGAATGCAGAAGATGTTTCAACTGCGAACTGTACGAGATGTACCAAGATGTGGATGTAGTCCAGAAAGCCAAGAAAAGATCACTATATTGGCTGGGCCACATCGAGCGAATGGACGGCAACGCTCCAGCCAAGAAAGTCTTCTCATCGCTGTCCCCAGGTCCGAGGCGACAACTAAGACCGAACCTACGGTACAAGGACGAAGTGACTGCGGATGCCAGAACGCAAGGTTTGGGCGACTGGAGAGTGCATGCGAAGAACCGTTCACGATGGAAGGCTGCAGTATCTCAGGCTGAAATCTTTCATGGATTGTGAGCCGGATAAATAAGTTAGTCACTAAGTAACATCTGAAAACTGACTCAGATCTTTCGCTTCATTAATATTCATTAATAATATCATTGGATGTTGACAACAAAATTAGTACTTAATTACCTACATGAAGTTATTAAGAAAATAGTGCGACATTAAACAAAAACTTGTTTTTTATTTTGAGTTTAAAAATTAATTTTTCTGAAGGTTAAGTAAGGTAAAAGTGGCTGTCATGGATCGTAAAAGACACACTTAGGCTAGTTGAAGACCCCTTGTGATACCACATTAATCTTAATAGGCTTTCTTCGAAAGCTCATTGAAACCAATTAGAGTTCCTTACGATACGTAGAAGTTTAATTATATATATATGTATATGTATATATATGTATAAATAATTTTAAAAATAAAATTAAATAATTATAAAAGTATTCTCAACCATAGCAGAACAGGTGTAGAGGAGGTGAAGGACTGTTTCCTCCTCCTCCTTTTCTATGCAGCTTCTGCAGAAATCATTAGAAAATACGCCCAGTCGCGCGGCGTGTCTTACTATTAGCGAGCTCATATCCAATCTGCTTAGATATATCAGGCACCTAGATCCCTTTGAGTCCAGATTAACCCAAATGTTTTTTGTCGCCTGACAATTGGTTATGTTATTCCACCTGATGTTAGTTCTCTTAATAGCATTTTGTTGTAACAAAAGTTTGCATGTATTGATTGGTATACCAACATTAGCCATTTGTGGTTTATTGGGTAATATACCATATTTTTGGCGAGTTCGTCGGCTTTACAGTTCCCTGGAATGTCTCTATGGCCCGGCACCCAGTGAAGGCGCATGTTAAACTGTTGTGCCATCTTCATTAGAGACGATCGACGGTTATGTACCGTAATTGAGTTTGTAGAGACAGAGTCTCTATATATAGCTGCCTGACTATCTGACAAAATCCGGATATCAGGGGCCGAATTACGGCAACCGCAGCTATCGAGTGAGTGAGTCTCATCAGTTATCGAACGAACGAGTAACCTCATAGGGATTATGACATTCGATAGGTCACGTATCGTTTAAGAATAAAAAAAAATGTAGTAGTTTTATCGAGTCTCTATTTATTTTGAAGGAATTTTGAGAGGTTTGACAAATAAAAAAACAAAACTTGAGCGAAATAGCAGAGGAAAAGATATAGTTTTGTATTAAATGAAATAAACAGTTTGGCTGTTAACAGAAGACGAGATTGATGAAGCCATGAAGCTTAAAATCTTGACCAAAATAGATTATTGGCAAAAAATTTTATAATAAAATAACTTAAACAGTAAAATTTAAATTTTTCTCAGAAAGTTCCTGCCATCAGTGAGGTGTTTGTGTGTCGAAAGAAATTACGCTCGATAGCTGAGCAGAGAATTTAAATTATTGCACTAGAAGCTCGATACATAGCTCGATATCGTGAGAGGTAATGCCAAACACACACAATTCAGTATCGTATTATTCGATAACGGATGCCGTAATTCGGCCCCAGATGTGGATATCACGTTTTCTCTGAGCCAGGGCAGGATATCCTTAATCGCCATCTCTACAATGATTTGGAAGGCTGAATGAGGGACTTAGTTTTAGTCGTTCAGAGTACACACCGCCACCAACCCCATCACTAGTTTTCGATCCATCTGTATAGAAGTGGATTGCCTCGTCTTCCAGGAATGTTTTATTTTCCCAGAAGGATCTGGAAGGTATAGAAGTTTGAAAGTTTCTGTCGAACTGTAGTTGGGGAATGGTGTAGTCTGTGTGCTTTGGAATTGATTCTAGGTAATTAAGAATAAGAGAGTGGCCAATGTTATTGTTAGTCCACTGTGAAGAGGCAGTCAGGCGAATAGCAGAACTAGCAGCTATTTGTTTGCAGTTATATCCAGAGGTGTCAGATAGAGTAGGGTGTCTAGTGCCGCAGATGGGGTCGTACGAAGTGATCCGCTTATACTTAGGCATGCTGAGCGTTGGAATTTACTAAACTTATCGCAGTTCATTTTTACGTCTAAGGCAGTCCACCATACTGTCACACTATAAAGAAGAATCGGTTTGATTACCGATGTATATAGCCAGTGAGTGATTCTGGGTTGCAGACCCCATTTGCTACCAATGGTTTTCTTGCAGGTGAAAACAGCTACCGTAGATTTTGTTATTCTTTCGTGTATGTTGCTCTTCCAACTCAGTTTTCTGTCTAAAATAAGACCCAGATATTTAGATTCCTCTGAAAACTTTAAATGTACACCGTTTATAGAAGGAGGGTCGATGTGCGGAATTTTATATTTCCTAGTGATTAGGACCACACCGATCTTATTTAGATCGTTTTGTCAGAGTTCTTTTAAGGTTTTAAGATGCTTCACTAAAACAGCTATACAGCAACATCATCAGCATAGGCTATCACTCTAAAACCCTCCCTTTCTAGACAAGTAAGAATTTCGTTAACTACCAGATTCCAGAGTAGAGGGGAGAGAAGACCACCTTGAGGCGTGCCTCTGCTGACAGATCTTCTAGCGGAACAGCCGCCTAGTTCTGAGTTAATTATTCTGCTAGTTCTATATCAAGGAATGCAACCATAGTATACTCTTTGTGATGGAGGGAGTATTCGATAGTGCGTACTAAAGTGTACCGTTTCAACCGATTTTCTCCTACAGTAGACATGTTGAGACATAGGCATGAGTGTATATCTACCAGTCTTTCTAATGCCTTAAGAAGGAACGAGCTCTTGAGGATTTATTTGTGAGCATTTTCCCGCCTTGGGTATGAAAACAATTTCACTTCTCTCCGTTCTGAGCGGATATGGACCAGATGCAGGCAGCTATTGAACATTAGGTACCTCATTGGAGTGATTATATCCGAGGCTTCTTGTAGTTCAGCTGGAATAATGCCGTCTGATCCTGCCGACTTGTACGGTTTGAAACTGTTGATCGCCCATAGCAGTTTATACCTTGTGATTAGACCTTTTGAATATGTTGTTACATGTTACGTTTTGAGAGCTACCGTGAAAGTGAGTATCTAGTAGCAAGTTAAGAGGTTCTTAACTTGGGGTTGTCCAGGAGCCATCGGAGCTTGCCAGACAGCTGGGCATCACTGGATTTGTTGAAAGAATTTTTCGTAGCCTAGAGGCTTCAGAGGTTTCTTCTTTTTTATCTTTTAGTCCCTCTTTGTATTTATTTACGGAATTTTTGTATGAATTGCAGTCAGAAACAAGTCTTGTATATTTAGCTCTGTTTAAGAGTTTTTACATTCTTTCCTGAGCGTTTCGAGACCCGAGGTCTACCAATGTGGTTTCTTTTTTCCCCTTACATATACAGGTGGACAGGCAATCTCTAGCTATCTGTTTATAGCTAAGGTTAAATCCTTGACTTTGTTGTCAAGTTCACTAGCGTTAAGAGAGGGACTTAGTAGTCCCGTGACTATCCGTCACATCTAAATCTAAGCCACACAATTCTAAAGATTGACCTTGAGCTTTATTGATTGTGATTGCAAATGCTGTAAATTAAAAACCTTAACTGCTATTCGTTTCCCGCTACCCCGGTACCACGTTACTCGTTATCCTACCCTACCCGCTAACTGCTACCCCTATGCCCTCTACATTCTCCCGCTTCCTGTCACTCCGCTACCCCGCTACTCCAGTACCCTACTCATACATATGTCATTAACGACTTGGTCGATTTTTCACAAAATTCACCCGAACATTCTGTCAAAATTCAGTGCAGAACGTTCCACTAGTACAAAATTAGTGAGTCGAACTCAATACCACAGAAACAATCAAAAATACATGTGCATCAAACAATCCGGTAAAAATTTGAAATAAGCTCTACAGTACGAACAATTGAAATTTTCATGACACACGATATGAAATGATCTAAATAATCAGTATTATTATATTATAATGACACGAATCAAACCACATACACGTTGTACAACGAAATTTAACATTTTCAGTAGTTTTCCAAACAAAAATAATCTAACATTTTCAGAGAATTTCCCAAATTAACCAGTCTATTTCTTGCAGCAAGCAGTTCAACAAATCAAAAGCAACAAATCTAAAAAATCAGACCTAGCAGACCTCGAATTTCCTCGTTTGATGAAAATAAGACCTTAACTGCTTCCTGCCACTCGGTACCCCGTTATCCACTACTTCTACACGCTACCCGTCACCCCACTACCTGCTACCCACTACCTCGCTACTCCACTACCAGCTTTCCTGGCCATATCTCATAAACGGCTTGGTCGATCTTATACAAAATACTTAAAACTCATTTACGCCACTACCCAAACGTTCCCTCAAAATACGATGACAAACGCTCCACTGTTACAAAAGTAGTGAGTCGAACTAAGCAACGAATATAGAAAAAATAAGAAAATCGACAACGAAAAATGTCAAGTGTAGATATAGGTTTTTTTTTATTGTCGATGGAAAACAATAGGTCCGTTCACGTACCCTCCTAAAACAGTCAAATTTTACGAAAAATTACGAAATTCAACTAAATCCTGTTCGCGTACTCAAAAATTTGGTAATTTTTCGTAAAAGAGAGCTCTGACGAGAGAGTAAAATATTTCCCCAACCTACGAATTTTAGCCCAAGAAATTTCTTTGGGCTGATTTGTGAAAAGTGTCAAATTTGATTGAAAGTAGCAAATAAATAAATAAATTCAAATTCAAAGTCTCAATTTTTCATACAAAAAAAATTGACAGTTAAAATGTGGGCAAATTTGTTGTTTTCTCGTTCGCTTACTTTTTGTACTTTTGTTTTTCTGTGAGAGAATTTACCCCCACCCCTTAAATTTTCTCGTCCTAAGAATTTTAGTGCAGGAAGTACGAGAACGGACCTAACCTAATATTTGATAAATAATATTTTTCTTCACTGACATTTTATTTTTTTTTTTTAATACGGAAATAAAAAATAATTGACGAAATCGAATATTCGTAGCTATATTGATATATTTTGCTGAAGTGAGAAAAGCATTATTAAAACAATTATGAATCTATCTGCTTAAAGCGTGCCTTACACGATATGGAATTTCCATATGGACTGTCATGTTTTATTTCCAAATGTATTTTCATTTGCATGTCAAATTGGATTTTTCTTGTAAAATTAGATAAGCATTTAGACGATTTGGATTTTGTTTGTTGTTTCAAAACATTTTTTTCCGTTCAAAACACCTAAATGTGTTATATTATTATTATTTTTTATGAAAAAAATGTGTTAAAATAAAGGGTCCGCATTTTTTTTTAATGCTTTAAATAAAAACTACTGAATATTTTCTCAAATTTCTTTTTTTTTATTTGAAAGTACAATCCTTCCGGTTAATAATGGAAAATAATTTTATTCAAATGGCTGCATCGAACGGTCATGCAGTAGCCTACACGATCGGTCCAATTTTTAAGCACATTATCGATTGTGTGCAGCTGTATTTCACTGATGGCTTCACGAATATTATGCTTTAAAGCGTCAATTGTATCTGGCTTGTCGGCGGAACACTTATCTTCTACAGCACCCCAAAAATAATAGTCAAACGGTGTCAAATCGGAGCTCCGAGGTGGCCAAACGACATCAGCTCTGCGGCTGATAATGCGATCTTCAAAAACAGGGCGAAAAACGTCGAGTGTAGCTTCGGCTGTGTGGCACGTAGCGCCGTCCTGTTGAAACCAAATGTTGCCAATATCCTCCTCTTCAATTTTTGTGAGCAAAAAATAATTCAACATGGCCCGATAACGATCGCCATTGCCTGTAACGGCCACTCCTTGCTCATTTTCGAAAATGGCTCAAGGTCATCGAGCAAGAACCGATGCCTGCAGAGATAAACAAAGGAAAATCATAGTAGAATCGCAGTCAATGCTGGGAATTTGGAAAGACTACTTCTGTAGACTGTATAACGGCGACGATGAACAAACCACCGCCGTCAGACAGGAGCCTTTCAGCGAACACGATGATAGCCAACAATTCCGTGAACCTGACCTGAAAACCGCAATATCACGTCCGAAATCCAACAAAGCCGCTGGAGCAGATGGACAAGCTGCTGAGTTGTTCAAAGCAGAAGGCGACGAGCTAGATAGGAGCATGCACCAAATCATCTGAATCATGAATGGAACCTCAGCATTGTTAGCCCGATCCTGAAAAAGGGAGATCCGCTAAACTGCGCCAACTACAGAGGAATAAGTCTAATTAATTTAGCCTACAAGATCCTCTCTGCCGTAATATGTGAACATCTGAAGCCTTTCGTCAACAGGGAAAAGCCCCCTCTCGAGGAACTAAGGTAAGATTGTACAACACACTTCTCATCCCAGTCCTGCTGTAGAGTGCAGAAGCATCTTTGGCCCCGTGTACATTGAAGGGGAATGGCGAAGAACATATAACAGCGAACTTTACGGGCTGTACAACGACAAAGACTCAGATGGCTCGGTCATTTAGAGCGGATGGACACCAATGCTCCGCCCCGGAAAGCCTTCGATACTAATCCCGAGGGACGTACGAGGAAAGGAAAACCCCGACTCAGGTTGCGCACTCAAGTGGAAGAGGACCTCAATCAACTTGGAGTGCAAAACTGGAGACAGCTAGCTAGGGACCGAGCTGGCTGGTGGAGACTGTTGATTGAGGCCCAAGTCCACAACGGACTGTAGCGCTACCTTAAGTAACTAATATTTTTAACAATTTTTTTATTTCGTCTTGCCCCCCTCCCCCCCCTCCAGGAAATCCGTAATATCGAATATTGAACAAGTAAATCATTTCTACCACTGCCCTTTATGGATCTTCAGTGACCTCTTCTCAAGCTTCATCGCTTTGCCGCCATGATTTCCAACACTTAGTTGTTGTGAAATGTTTTGATTCAACCAACTTAAACCACGAAAGAAAAATAAAAACTTCTTTAAGATACCAATACCAATTTGCCAATTTGCAGCGTACAAAAATAACAAATTAAGTGACGAAGAGATATGAAGAAGGAAGTAAATTATTATTTGTATGTTCTCTGTGCACAATGTCCATATTACTAATTTGATCAATTATCCAATTTGAAGTCAATCGGTTAGGTTAAAAAGTAAGGAAAAAGAAGATGAACTTAATGTTAAACTTGTTTTATAGATATCCCTTAGGCCAGCATGACGGTTAGACAACAACGATAACGAAATTTCGGATTGGTGCATTGTGCGAATCACTAGGTACCTAACAACATCGATCGGGTCACCCATTGAACCCCAAATTCGGTTTGTTAAAATAATAAGCACTTGTTAACTTTGGAAGACAGTGATTTTTGTGTGTAACTTCAATAGGCATAGCCAAAATTGTAGAAATAGTCTTTATTGAGATTTTCTTTATTTTTTACTATAAACAAAAATAACTTGACAGAAACAGATTGCAAGATGGTTAAAGCGACATCGGCCAAAGCTGGATGGAACATGGAAGTGAAGGAGAACGCCATATATCGATGTCCTGTGCAGCCCAGTGCACCTGCACAACATGGATTCTTTGGAGTGCCATACTTTAAGGCTCACGTTATGATGGATGAACGTTGGGATCCCACCTGCCTTACAAAGCAGTATAAAGCAATAACAGATGTGGTGGGTGAGTTCATAATGTCCACAAGTCGAAAAGCTTCATAGGTAGATCCCTGAAGTACCTTCCATTTGTATGATGGGATAGCGGAATTATCCAGTCCTAGTTTTTGCTTTTATCTCTCATCAGCACAACAAGAACGTTTTCTTTTTTAATGCCTCCAATATCAATTGCAAGGAGTTTAAAAAATGTATTTCTTGTTTGTTCATTGTATGGCTGGCAAAATTCACAAACCACTGAAAATGAAAAAAAGACATTTATTTTTTATTTTGAAAGAAACTTCCGTACATATCCGTTCGTTATGGGTAAATTGTTCACTTGACAGTTCGGAAAGGAACGTTTTGTTCTGACATTAGCTTCCGTTTGCTTCCGCTTGTTATAGTTAGCCCTTAAACATTCTTAAACGGCAATAACAATTCTCATTTTTTGGGTCGAGGCACATTTTATATCAAGTGTTACGATACTTAAAACACTATTCACATGGGCACGAATAATGAACGACGAATGAATGAAGAAAAGTGATTTGTGTTTGGTTTTGATGCATTAATTAACTTTTTAGTCTCAAATATTTATAAATATAGGTGAGGTTAGGTTGGAGTGGCTGTCTAAATGTTACTGACTCACTAAGACCTTAAGGTCCATTGTGATACCACTAAAGAAGTTACTCATGGGAGAGTAATGAACTTAAAGAGACCATTTTGTAGTTTTAATGAAGTTAGAGAGACATTTTGTGCTGATCGCTGCCAGTTCACTGGTATTATCGAAGAAGGGATTACCTAGATAATTACTTTTTCTATTGGAGAGTGCCAGACATGTACATAGAAGTTGTTGGACCATTTCCTCTTCCTCATCGTCCATGCAGCTTCTACAGAAGTCGTTTGCGTAGACCCCTATAGCCTCAAAGCATGTATCCTGTTATGACTCCAATTGTAGGGCTTATATTTTGTCTGCTCAGGGAAATCAAGCCTTTTGATCGTCTCTTCAGGTCTATGCTTGGCCATATTTGTTTGGTTGCTAGGCAGGTGATATCCTGTGACCATCTAGCAATTGTTGATTCCAGAGCATATAGTTTGAGAAGATATTTGCATGTTGCAAGTGATGTTCCTATGTTATGTCTTTGTCTAACAGTATGCAGAAGTGTTCCGTTTTTGGCGAGCTCATCGGCTTTGCATCGGGATGTCTCTGTGGCCTGGCACCCAAATGAGGTGAATGTTAAACTGTTCCGTCATCTTATTTAGAGATGATCGACAATCGTGGACTATTTGAGAGTTTGTGGAGGCAGAGGCGAGAGATTTCAGAGCGGCTTGGGTATCGGAGAACACATTACATTGATTGAGAAGTGTATATGATAGACAACGCCGTAATCGGTCTTTGAACCGTCTGTATAGAGGTGTACCGTATTGTCTTCCAGGGGTCTTTCTTCTTCCCAAGAAGATCTTGAAGGGATTGAAACTTGGAAGCTATTATCGAATACCAGTTTTGGGCTGGTATAGTCTAAGCGATCTGGGATAGATCTGGAGTTTGTAAATATGCCTCATTATAATACAAGATGTCAGCTCATTGGTTTACATACTCTTGAAAATAGGCGTAAAATGTCTTCAATTGTTTTCATACGTGATATAATATCCTATCGTATCAACTGTTTGTTTTTGCTTAATTTGATCAAATTCTATGCACCTAGTCGTTTTCTTAGGAATAGAAGTTCATCCCAGTTATTTCTGGAAGAATCTCATCGAACTAATTATGCTTCAAATGAGCCAATTAATCGCTGTGTTAGAGAAACAAATAACATTTTAAATGATTTTGATTTTAATTTTCATTATAGTAGGGAGAATTTTAAAGTTATTTTAAGTTTATATTTTTTAAATAAATAAATTATCTATGTAAGCATTTTGTAATATCATAGTCTGTAAGAGTTAAACTCGATTGATGAAATAAATGAATAAATAAATAAGTGTTGTTACTGATCCATTGAGAAGTGGCTCTGAGCCTCACGCATGAGTTAGCATGCCATCATTTTGGAAAAGATGTCAAAAAGTGTTAGGTTTAAAAGCAAAGCTGCTGTTGATGTTGAGCGAAGTGTTAATGTGATGCACATACCTGCTGACCGCTGGACATTGATAAGTTTATTTAGATTTACCATCTTGTCCAGTGCGGTCCACCATACGACAACTCCATAAATGAGTATCGGTCTGATAACCGAAGTGTATAGTCAGCTCCATTTTGAGCCTATGGCCTTTTTACAAGTAAAAAGCGCTACAGTAGCCTTTTTTCACTCTTTCATCAATATTTGCCTTAGAATTTAGTTTTTTGTCTTAAATGAGGCACTAGACTTAAGGGTTTTCCTTTAATCGTGGGTGGGTTAATTTGACGAATTTTGTACCTTCTCGTAAAGAGTTCTAGTTCTGTTTATGCGGATTGACGTCCAAGCCACACTGTTTAGCCCAATTTGTCAGACTGTTTAAGGTATTTTGTAGGAGTTCCGAGAGAATTTGAGGATGTTTCCTAGATACAGATATTGCAACGTGCGTCGGTCTTCAGCATAGGCAATCAGCATGAGACTTATTAGGTCTATGAGTGATTTCTCTAATTTCAGCTTGTCCATTGCTGCTGTGATCGCCTGGTAGGAAAGCTACTAGGTTTATAAATATAAGAAAACAAAATTATTCGTCGCGAAAAGAATTCTAGTTGATATGAATTGCCAAACTCTATTGAGTTCCACATCATCCACACTCCTAACGAACAAAACGTTCGTGCGAGTATAACCTCAAAAATCATTTTTGCTTTGTGTTTGGGTTGTTCATTTGCGGCGAATTAAAAACTCTCATATGAAAGAAATATCAAAACCTACGAATTTTCGTTCATTCGTTGTTCGTTGTTCGTATTCATGTGAATAGTCCTTTAAAATCTTCAAAAAACTTAATTCCCACAAAAAACAAGGCGTTTCGCTAAGAAAACGACTACGAAACGCCTTCCGAAATAAAAATATTTAAAAAAGACAGTCGCGGTTCGTTCAGCGTAACGCTAATCACAATAAGGGTGAAAATTTGCCCTATCGAGGTATTTTTCGGATCGGAATTTTTTTCCGATTTCGTACGTTTCGGACAAGTTTTGCTTTGAGGTATTCTTCCGACTTACAATTCAGAATTTTTTCCGACATGAAGTAACGCATTACGATGAGTAACAATGTGGTGCGATGTCTAGCTTTATTTTTCCTCATTTTTGATAGTTTGATTTCCGATTGTCGGCAGACAATTCATGGTGGAACTTTTTTTTAATTGTGCAGACTGAAAAATGTTGGTATTAAACAAAAAAAAAGTAAAGACAAATTTTTAAAATTGATTCAAATTTTATTTCAAGGGTGAACGAAAAAACTTCAATTCAACAATATGCTCTTGATGAAGACGATCCCAGACACATATATTTATTTTTGCACACCTCAATAAAAAAAATTGTAAGCCATCGCATGTCAAATAAAGCGTTGCCATATTTTTGTCCGTGACAATTAGCTCGTATACAAATTTAAGCTCCGACCGTATTTGCGTTGCGGAAAATTGTCCGCTCCGAAAAATACCTTGATAGGGCAGAATATAAAAAAGCAATCACAGTCACTTGTTTTTTTTTTCGATAGATTTCAATTCTCGTAACATCGCAAAATATTGCAACATTTTAGTAGCTAGAACATTTGCCGCCCGAGGTTATAGCAATAGATTGGATTCTTTTCGGTCTTACCATCATTAAGCATTTCTTCGTGTAAACATATTTTTGGGAATAGGTGGAAGATATTTTGACTAATCAAAGAATAACATTTGGTGACAGTGCAAATAAATCGTATGGTACATAGAGATGTAGGAGGTACGTACATATATATGATGGGTCCAGTGGCTTGTTTCGGGCTTCCTCATGTAGTCGCAAGAACAGCTTTAGAGATACATAGGTACTTTAATCAATGGGTTTTTTCTATCAATCTCTCCGCAGAAGCAGCAAACACTGCAAAGTAAAGTTTTGAAATACTTATTTATCTACTTGACGTGGCGCTAAAGTCCGTTGTGGACTTGGGCCTCAATCAACAATCTCCGCCAGCTAGTAGGTCCCTAGCTAGCTGTCTCCAGTTTTACACTCCTAGTTGATTGAGGTCCTCTTCCACTTGAGTGCGCCACCTGTGTCGCGGTCTTCCTCTCCTCCTACGTCCCTCGGGAATAGTGTCGAAGGCTTTCCGGGCCGGATCATTGGTGTCCATCCGCTCTAAATGACCGAGATATCTGAGTCTCTGACCCTTCTTCCTAGGTCCATGTCGTTGTATAACCCGTAAATTTCGCTGTTATATCTTCTTCGTCATTCCCCTTCAATGCACACAGGGCCAAAGATGGCCCAAGGAACTTTCCTCCCGAAACAGCCTAAGGCACATTCATCCGATTTGGTCAAGGTCCATGCTTCTGCACCATACAGCAGGACTGGGATGATGAGGGTGTTGTACAGTTTTAGCTTAGTTGCTCGAGAGAGGGTTTTTTCACTCAATTGCTTTCTTAGCCCAAAGAAACAGCGATTAACAGGAGTTATTCTTCGTCTGATCTCGGCGCTGGTGTTATTGCCCGTGTTTATAGCGGAGCCTAGGAAAGATTCCGTAAGCTTGATGGTGTAACGTGAGTTATAGATCGGCATTTTGCAACGAACGAGCTTGGCAGGGAAAACTAGACACAGCTTCTTTATGCAGTTCGTCTCTGTAGATGCTGTCATACGCGGCCAAAATCAATGAAAAGGTGGTGGGTATCGATTTGGAGTTCATAGACCTTTTCCAGGATCTGCCGCAAATGAATATTTGGTGGTTGACTTTCCTGGCCTGAATCCACATTGATAAGGACCAATCAGATTGTGGACGAAAGGCTTCAGACGTTCACATATTGCGGCAGAGAGGATCTTGTAGGCAGTAGGCGATGTTAAGTAGACTGATTCCTCTGTAGTTGGCGGAGTTTAGAGGATCGGGCAAACAATGCTGAGGTTCCATTCATCGGGCATGCATTCCTGTGACCATATCTTGCAGATGGTGTAGTGGATGCTCCTATCTAGATCGTCGCCTGCTACTTTGAACAGCTCGGCAGCTAGACCATCTGCTCCAGTGACTTTGTTGGATTTCAGCTGTGATATTGCCGTTTTTAATTCTTTTAGGTTGGGTTCACGGAATTGTTGACTATCATCGTGTCCAATGAAAGGCTCCTGTCTGAAAAGTGTTGAATGAATAAAAACGGGAAAGAATATGTGAATTACAAAATTGTTTGTTCTAGTTATTTCTTAGAAATGAAAACAATTGAGAGAGAGAAAATAGGCCATTTCCACCTAAAAATATCTCACCGTGATCTCAATGTCACCTTGACTGGGGAAAAATTATTTGGTGGAACGTAATTCTCAGTTTTCGTTGAGATCTAATGGTTACCTTTAAAATTGTTGTTGTACATTTGTCAGTCACGTCAAAATAGCTGAGTGAGAAATCGAATCCAAAATAATTTCATCTCAAAAATCTCACTTCTCAGTTGAGATTTTTAGTTCTACTTTAAAGATCTCTTAGATCGCAGTGAGATGTTGTTAGGTGAAACTGACCTAATATACATATAGAAATCATTCTAATGTCAAAACTGAAACGTCAAATAAATTTTTTTTGGAAAGTGGTGCCGAATAGTTTTTAGTGATCACCTTATCCAGAAGGAAAATAAAATGTGACCATTTGAATTCTGAAAGTCACGATTAATGTGATTATCAGAAATCACCTTAGACATCCCATCCATCCCAGTTCTAAAACAGTTGCTTGCGCAACTGATTTCACATTCTAGTTGCAAAAAAGGTTGTATCGTTCGCGGAGTGCCTCAATATCGAAATGTATCAATAATTTCGGTGATGAAAAATCTATCTGATTTTTTTTAAAGAAAAACATGAAAACTGAATTTAACAGTTTTTTTTTTTTACTTTTATCGTTTAATAGAAAAATACCACGTTTATAAGAAGCATGAGAAAAGTGCTAACAAAAAACGAAATTTAAGGTTTGTACGAAGTTTAAAGAAACAATGTCATGATGGACGAATTAAATTACAAATGGCTTTGCATACGAACAATGCGAAACGAATTCGAAACATCTTAATGGACAATAAGGATATGCAACGATTGTATAATGCAATGCCAATTCATTTAGTAATGGAGAATGTCGTTCAGAAAACATTTGTTATGAGGAAAGAAAGAGATCGACTTAGACATAGACTTGAACAGCTCATTCAAGAGTATCAGGTGAAACTGGTAAGTTGGAGATTACTTATATGGCAATACTATATTTAACAGTTCAGCTAGTAGGATAAAAAGTATTGTATAGCTGTCTCCTGCTTCTAACTACCTACCCACCAATTTTGAGCCATATCGGTACACCCGTTCTTAGAAATTATTTATAGATATGGCAAAACAGCGTTTATCGGGTCAGCAAGTAGAAAACAAGTATCATACACACACAAAATAGTCGGAATGAATAGGCGTTTTTCTTTTTTAGCTCTAAGCAGGGTGTGGAGTAGAGCCTGAGCTCATCGAGCTCGGTCTGAAACAAATCTGAGCACGAAGCTGACAAAAATAATTTTATTTTGCCCGCCATTTACGCCGTTTTAATTTTTTTTCGCGTTCACTCATGATATGAACAAAATAAATGAGGTTGGCCGCGCGTAAATTTTTACTCCAAGAAAGAAATACAGTTTTTTTTTTACAGCTGCGTACCCTGCTCAGAGGTTAAAAAGAAAAACGCCTAATGAATGAAGCAGACAGAAAAATTCATTCAAGTCGATCCAGCCTTGTTGTTGAGTACAGAACTTTGTACATAGAACAGCTAATACTACCAAGAAGATCTGTCAAACCAAGCAGAGAACACACAATACAAACTTATGTTAACAAAAACTGCTTCTGTGAAAAATTCTCAAGATGGCACCACCATCGTTTTCCATCTTGAGACTACTCCTCAAATAGATATACAAAGGTACAGATAACGACTGCAGCGTCACCTATCGGGCTGATTTGTGAGTCTAAACCACCCAGGGTACCACCTAACGGATTCATTGAAAAAATTTTTTTTTTGAAATATGTAGTGTCCGTAGCTTCCTGGTAAGGTGCGTTGGCTGCTAAGAAGAACGTCATGGGTTCGAATCCTACTCGTGCCCATGGTTTTTATTTCATCTTTCACGGGCACTGCCACTTGCGAAGAACTGACAAAACTTCCAAGAGTATCAATCTGTCACGAAAAAGTGCTTCTCAACTTTGTCGTTCGGAATCGGCGTTAAATTGTAGGTCCCCGCAATTCTTCACACGCACCCAGAGAATTGTTGAAGAGAGTAAGCCAATGAAATCATAAAAAGAAATGTATTTGATTTTTTTTTCAATTAAACAAAATTTTAAGGTACTTTGTTTTATGTCATTTTTTATGAATCGAAAATAAATAAAGGGTCCGCCACCTAAAGTTTTTTTTTTCATTTAGTGCTTATTTCGTGACTGGTGACTTTTACCTCATGTCTGATTTGACAGATAATTAGTTTTATCCTTCCGCTGAACGATTATGGTTGTGTTTACGCTTGAACAAGGCTGGGAAATATTGCGACATTACCTTGAAAATCATGGTAATGTTGCAGAATGTGTGTGGCATTCTCATCGATAAACCAAAGCGTGAAAAGCCAAAAACAGTAGGAATACACCCGAGAATATTGCTGCTGTTACAGTAAGTGTGCGTGAAGCGCCATCAACATCAATTCACCATCGTTCTCAACAATTGAACATTTCGGAGACATCATTGAGACGAATTTTGCATAAAGACCTTGGTATAATGCCATACAAATGCCAATTGGTTCAGGGGTTGAAGCCAATTGACCATTCAATATGTTTTCGCTTCGCTAAGTGGGCCTGCGATCGACTAAGAGAAGATGACGATTTTGCCAAAAAAATCATTTTTTCAGATGAATCACATACTGATCTTGGCGGCTATGTAAACAAGCAAAATTGTCACATTGGGGTACAGAAACCCGCACGCATAATTTGAAAAGCCGATACACGCAAAACGAGTCACTGTTTGGTGCGGGTTTTGGTCCAGATTCATAATTGGACTATTTTCGAAAATGAGCAAGGAGTGGCCGTTACAGTCAATGGCGATCGTTATCGGGCCATTTTGAACGAATTTTTGTTCACAAAAATTGAAGAGGATGATATTGGCAACATTTGGTTTCAACAGGACGGCGCTACGTGCCAGACAGCGGAAGCTACACTCTACGTTTTTCGCCCTGTTTTTGAAGATCGCATTATCAGCCGCAGAGCTGATGTCGTTTGGCTTACCTCGGAGCTCCGATTTACACTATGGACTACTATTTTTTGGGTGCTGTAAAATATTAGTGTTACGCCGACAAGCTAGAGACAATTGACGCTTTAAAGCATAATATTCGTGAAGCCATCGATTTGAGAAATTTCTTTTTTGTTCGTTTATTTTTCTTTTAATCAGCCTTATCACGAATAAATTTTCCCTGGAGTTTTTTCCCAATTTGGGAGCTTTGCTATCATGAATAATTTTCGAGAATGGAAAAAAAGCTTAATTTTGAAAAACTCGTATCGCCAATAATTTTTTTCAGTCAACTTTTTCCTTATTTGGAACAGAATTTTCAACAAGTTAGTTGTGAGGGAAACACTTATGCGGTGTATCAACGTGAAGTGAATTGGAAAACTATTTATTTTTTTCTTTGGTGGAGAGAGGGGCAGAAGACGTGGGGCTAAAAATCAACTCGGAAAAACTTAAAGGATCAACCGTAGAACTTAATCATCAATCCAAGTAATCCATCTGTTGTCCTAAAAAAATGTACACATGCTTTGTCAAAGCCCCTTGCAGCTCTGTTTAGACTTTCTCTTTCCAGAGGTGTGTTTCCAGTGGCGTAGCGTGGGTTTTTGCCGCCCGGGGCAGATCAAATTTTGCCGCCCCAAATTTTTGTTGTCAAAGTTGGTGAACACTACCATTTCTTCCATAATGAACCATACTTACAGAGTATCCATTTATTTGTAGGTAATGTATATCGATTATAACCATATTGAAAGTAACCACATTTAGACAACATTCAATTTGGCTAATGTTTTAAATTGCATACTCACTATAAAATAAAGCTCAAAAAATAAATTAAGAGCCAATTTTTCAATCGTCAGATAAACAGGAAAATAGTGTTTATTCGACAAGAAACCAAATATTGGATTTTTTAATCATCAGATAGATTTTATCTGACAAAAAACGCTGTAATTTATTCGACCGATGAATACTCAGATAAGTTTATTTGCCAGTTTGTTATTTTTATTTTTATTCGTTGATTGAAAAATCGGCTCTAAGATTAAGATTTTATATTTAATTTTTTAAATCACTTCATTTTGGTTATTACTAGTACATATAAAAAAAACATTTAATTTTTGTATTCATTTTAATAAGGAAAGTTTCGTATATTTTTATTTTTAATGAACATTTGTTTCGATTTTTAAATTAAGAAAATTTGATTTTTTTAATAACATTGTGGCAAGCAACTCAACTGACATTGACTTATGTACGTTTGTACGTTACCCATATTTAACAATTTATAAAATTTAGAAAATGTTTAAATTATTTGTCTTCTTTGTTTTTTACACACAAATTCTTTTATTATAGTTTCTGTGTCAATCGCATCAGTTTTTTGCATTTCTATGGCTAGAATTCCTAGGTTACTTATCCTTAGAGTAGTACTCAATGTTGACCTGAGATAGTTTTTTATTAGTTTTAGTTTTGAAAAGCTCCTCTCACATCCGGCATTGCTTATTGCTATTGTTAAAAAAATACGCAGCATAATGATAATGTTTGGCAAACTTGTTTCTAACTTCGACTGTACTATGAAATTTAATATTTCAAGCGGGTTTGTTGTTTCAAGATCGTTAAGTCTTTCCAAGGAAGATGCAAAGGCTCTTAATCGATCACGTTCTATTTTGAAATCATCGGGAGATATACATGCTCATTGAATGCAAGTTCCGAATCGTAATCAAAACTTTCAGCCAGTAGCTTGGAAGCTAAAAGAAAGTCGATTTTTGCCAAACTTGCAATTGGTTAAATCTCTCTTAAATTGAAACAATTTCTTCTCACTCTTCGAGACAGACCAATATCTGTGCTTCCATCACCAAAGATGTGCTTCCTTTTTTTCCTTCTGGGAGGATCCAAGGAAATGCCTAAGCTCTCACACAAATTCCTTGCGTAAACAAGAGCATCATTGACTAATTTTTCTCTTGTTGAGAAGTTGAAACACATCATTGGAACGATTTGTTTATTTTGACATATACAATCAGCTGCTCAGGAAAATGGAAAAACACATTGTAATGAAAAAATAAGTGTGGATTAAACTTAAAAAGTGGAATTGAACTTTTTTATGTCAATAAAAATTCTTGGAGTGATTTCCGATTTCCGCACTTCTATTCAAAAAAAAAAAACATAGTTAAATATCCATTCTTATAAAACTATAAATCTTATATATTTATACAACTCATATAATATCTATGTGCAATTTTTACCAAACAGATCATAAGATTGAATTTCGAAGTGCCATACAAAAGTACGAATTGTTTTTTTCACTCTAAGTGCCTTCTGTTCAAACTAGCATCTTTAAGTTGTATATCGGGTAGAGGTTAAATAAGGGAGTCGTACGAAATCCCCAAAAGACAAAATCACCATGGGGACAAAATCTCAAAAAAAAAATCCAACTTGCAAAAATCTCCACGACATAATCCCCACGGATAAAATCCCCAAAGAAAAAATACTTTTTGCCAAAATCTCCTTCAAATCTCCAAATCTCCAATATTCAGGTACGTCTACTTACACCGTTCCTCTCACGACATGTGCATGACATTTAAAATGAATTACACATTTATTTCTTAAACAACCTTAACTAAATACAATAATATCTCCAAAACAAATATGTTCAAGTAGTACAAGTACTTGAACATATTTGTTTTGGAGATTTTGGCATGGAGATTTTGTCCATGGGGATTCTCTCTTTGGAGATTTCGCTGCTGGAGATTTCAGTTTGGGGATTTTGGGTTTGGGGATTTTGGCTTGGAGAAAACGTCACCAACCCGTTAAATAACACATTTAACCCTTATAAGTCGTATTGCCAATTTTATAGAACATGGCTTAAGTATAAATTGAAACCCGATTTGCTTGCATTTCGTTACTGATAAAGCCAGGTATTTATATAGCAAAATAAGATTTCAAACAAAAGCTTTTCAGATGTTCAGCATTCTTAATTAGACTGAACCCTTTTTTATTTTCATTTTTGTTCATTTTTTATGTCGGAAATTCTACTGCTTGATACATTTGATGCCATTTGCTGCTTTTACGCAGTTTTACTTTTTTGCTATCTTTTTGAACATAATATCCCTCTTCTGCTCACTTTATTCCTTTCGTACATTAAAACTATAAATTTTCAAATTTACCGGTTAATTTACTCCCCAGATGGGATGCCTAACTTTACTGAGATAGTATTCGTAAAAACACGCATACTCTAGCAGTAAATTTTGACCGCAGCTTGTAGACCTTGTCATTTGACAGCTTGGTTTCCCATCTCCATTTTATCTCATCTGTGGGTGCGTGAATGTTTGGTATTTATTTTCGCTGCACTACATGGTTGATGGTTTTCGGTCGCAACTTTTTACCTCTAATCGTGATCGTGATACTGGTTACGATTTCAGGGTTCTTTTGTTTTGGTTACCTTTTTTTCTTGCCGCCCTCAAACAAGTGCAGGGTTTTTTTTTGTGGTAACCTTTTTTTTGCCACCGCCCCTTTTTTTGCCGCCCGGGGCATCCCCCCCCCCCTGCCCCCCACACGCTACGCTACTGTGTGTTTCCCCATATATGGAATAATTCTTATATCTTTCCAATCCATAAACAAGGCAATAAAACTGAAGTTAATAATAAGAGACAAATCGCTAAACTTTCTTGTATCCCCAAACTTTTTGAAAGTTTAGTTTATGATTCGGTTTATTTTCATTGCAAGCCAATATTCTCTCCCGCTCAACATGGTTTTCTTAAAGGAAGATCCACCACAACCAACTTAATTGAATTTGTATCAAGTGTTCTATCAGCCCTCGAAAATGGTAGTGTAGTGGATATTATATATACTGACTACAGCAAAGCCTTTGATAAAATTTACTTCAAGATAATCTATCTAAAACTAAAAGCTCTTGGTTTTCCACCAATTTTTATAAACTGGATAAGCTCCTACCTTGAGAATAGAACTTATAGAGTTGTCTTCCGTATTAAAACATTCAGATATTCTTATGTTTGCAGATGACAAGAAAATTTTAAAAATTATCTCCACTCCAACGGATTCCTCGCTGTTACAAAACGACCTGAATATCTTTTTTGATTGGTGCTCTCATAACTTCCTTGAGTTAAATATAAATCAATGTAAGCAAATTACCTTCTCGCGTAAGCAAAACCCAACTCATAGAATATATTTTTTGGTTAATGACGCCATTAACAAAGTCGATTCTGTAAGAGATCTCGGTTTAATGTTTGATAAGGACTTGAATTTCCATTCCCACTTCGAGCAAATTGTGAATAAAACTAATAGGTCTCTCGGTTTTATTAAGCGATGGTCTAAAGAATTTTCCAATCCCTATGTAACAAAATCCCTTAACGTTTCCTTAGTCCGACCTCATCTTGAGTATGCATGCCATGTTTGCTCCCCTTATTATGAACTCTATTCACTAAGAATTGAAAATGTTCAAAAACGTTTCATTCGATTTGCCCTGCGAGGTCTCCATTGGGAAGAAGGTTCTTCCAACTTATCTCCTTACACCGACCGACTAAAAGCTTGCAACCCTTAACTACCCCTTAGACGGAAAATCGCCGATTTATCGTTTGCTCACCAATTGTTATTGGGCAATATAGATTCCCCGACACTCCAGAGTAAAATCCAACTCAACACTAACCCTGGGAACGTGCGATCTGTCTCTCTTTTTTATCTCATCACCGCACAAACAATGGATTCTTCGAACCAATGTTCGAATTCTTCGTCACTGTAATGCTGCAAATTCAGTGTTCGATTTTAACATCTCTAAATCCGCTGTAAAAAATACCCTTTACCCGCTTCGTTGAGACCCTTCTTAAAACGAAATGTTTGGGTTCTTGTTCAATAAAGAACTTTTATGTGGGCCTAAAGGCCCACGCGAATCAAGGTTCAAAATCGATAACAAGAACTCAAACAAAACAAAAAAAAAAACTTGTTTTAAGTTAGTGATAAGTTTAAGTTAAGTCAAAGCTTCGAAAGAATGTGTTGCTGAATAGACGTGTCTAGCAAAGTAGCAATTTCTAATTTGTTTTTCAAACGTTAAAAACGTACCAAGGTGTTGCTGTTCTTGTACTCTAATTGAGCGAAAATCACTTTTCTTCAATAGTTTAAAAAACAATAAGTGTCATTAACTTTCTGATTAAATAGGCCAGTTCCACCTAACAACATCTCACTGAGATCTCAATGTCAATTTGACTGAGGCAAAATCATTTGGTGGAACAAAATTCTCAGTTCTCATTGAGATAAAATGGTTACCTTACAAATTGTTGTTGTGCACATGTCAGTCACGTCAAAATAGCTGAGTGAGAAATCGAATCCAAAAAATTTTCATCTCAGAAATCTCAGAAAAAAATCTCAATTCTCAGCTGAGATTTTTTGTTCCACCTAAAAAATCTCTGAGATCTCTGATATCTCAGTGAGATGTTGTTAGGTGGAACTGGCCTAATAAGTTCAATTTTAAATAATTTGTCATTCAGTTTGGCTGCTTAGTTAACCTTAAAAATAATATCCAACAAACGTGATTTAATAAGAGTGATTACTATACACTAACACAAAAACCAACTATAATGGTGTGTGTGATAAAGATCTGATATAAATCTTTTCTCTTAAGAACCTAAATATTTAACATCGTATTCCCCCAAAGATTAAATAAGTAACAAGATGGGAAACAAGGCTGTCAAAGTGACAGTTGCCTACAAGCTTCGGGCCATAGTTACTGTGAAAGTATGCGTGGTTTTACCAATACTATCACAGTTTGGACCATAGTTTTTGTGAACGTATGCGTGTTTTTACACAGTAAATATGGTCCTACCAAAGTAACAAAAGCTGCGTTTTATTATCACAATGATCCAGATCAGATCATTGATTTATATGTATAACAACAACAAATTGAAATCCTGATTTTCACTTGGATCAATTTTTGTGATCCAAAAATTAGTTCTTCTTCCGCACACAAGTTGAAATCTTGGCGTATATTTTCAATAAAAACTGTGCTGCCACTTTCACATATTCATCTATCCGCCCTATCCGGTAATGAAATATTTTTCAATTACATAGCAAAAACTTTTCGCCTAAAAAAACAACATAATAATCGTTCAACAAAATTATCGTAGGGCAACTCCGATCTAGTTGTCAGAATGAAAAAATTACAAACAGCTGCCAAACTTGAAGTAAAAAGCAAATTGATGATAGAAGCTGTTTTATTTTCTTGACCTGATCCGGATCAGATCATCGTAATAATAAAACGCAGCTAAAAAAAAGTCGTCATAAGCGAAAAATCGAATTCATCTTTAAAACAGTTATTGGACTCGGAATACATGGAAATGGCACCAACCGAAGCAACTCTTCAAAATGAAAGTCGAAACTTGACAATGATGTTCTTAAACTAAAGAAATCAATTGATGACTTCAACGATAAGATCAAAACAATTGAAATGAAGTTAAATGAAATCGAGGTCATAAAAAGAGAAAATGTATCACTAAAGGAAGAACTAAAACAACAAAATGATGCACTTCAACTAATAACCGCCCGCATTGAAACATTTGAAGAACGACAACAGTATGAGGAAACAGAAAGCTATGCACTTATACACGGACTTCCAATGCTTGAGAATGAAAATTTAATGGAAATATTTAGCAAACTATGCAATAGCATTGGTAAAAAACCATTTGTTCTTCGCGATATTTTTCGATTAAAAAAACAAACATCTGTTACTCCACCAGTTGTTGTAAAATTTCAAACAACACGCGACAAAAGCACAATGTTACGATCGATCGCAAATCATCGCACAAAAACAAAAAAACCACTCTGCCTTCGTGACCTAGGAATACCTTCTGATGGTGCTGTCTTTATGCACGAATGTTTGACAACAAAAAATAGAGAGCTTTTGCAGAATGCACTGAGACTAAAAAAGAACGGAAATCTGTTTACCGCTTTCACTCTACGTGGATTTGTTTATATAAAAAAGGACCGTTCGGCCAAAGCTCACTTAATTGAGAACATCGAAATGCTGAATGATTTTGCTACGAATAACTGATGACAACAGCTGATCGACATACAACAAGAAATTCTCATCATAATCTTATAAACATTATTACTATTATTTTCATTTCTCTTTCTCTATTCTTGTTCTATGATTTTTGTAACATTAACATCATCATCGTCATTGTCGTCGTTGGCTTCATCAGGATCTTCACCTTTCATATTTACTTTGTATTCTTGTATTATTACTTTTTATTTAATACATTTCGACTTTAAGAGCTTGTGCAGTTTATTGTTTAAGGATTTGTTTTATTGGACCATATTGTGTCTTTGTCAATTTTAAACAAAAAGTTTAATGACTGACATAAATGGTCAGAATGGAGTGTCCATTGTCGAACATGCTCATAACTAGGGATCGGATTTCCATGCAAATGCATGTTTTTTTATGAACATCCTAGAACCAAAACCATAAGTTATGTATACGAATCATGAAATTTCCTTTAAAATGGCATTTAAACGTTAGTGCATATTTTTGCATATTTTAACTTTAAATGCATATTTTGCATATTTCGCATATTTTCTTGCATATTTTTCTATAAACGCATATTTTGCATATTTTTTTCATATTTTTAGAGCATATTATTAAATTGTTGAACAGCAAAAGATATCCCCTTAGCTCAAAGCTATCATCTTTTGCTTTGATTCATTTCACAATCTTGAAGGACCCCAACCCCCATATTATGTACCTTCCCCGCTACATATATAAACAACGTAGAATGTACTGTATGAAGTTGACTAGATTCTATCGGCTCATAATAATTTAAAAACAAAAACTAAATTAAAGCAATTGATTATACATAGACTGCCAAATAAACATTTAAAAAGCCGAATAAAAATTTTGCAAAAACTCGAGATCCCGTATTTTATTTCTTCTTCATCTAGTTGCTTACTAGAAAAGCTTAATTCATTAATGCTGTTGAGATAGATTGCTTTCGGTTTAAGGAGTAGAAAATGACAAACATATTTATTTTTCTATCTAATATCGCTAGCTTTGTGAAAAAAATAATGGTCCACCTACTCGACGCTTGCAATTTCAAGGGCTAGTATTTTGTCCGTTACAACTTGAACCAATGTGAAGTTGGTTACTGGGACGGGCATTCCATTTTCACTTTTTTTTCTATTTCTTTTATGTACATGAATGATTTGAGTTAAAATTACAAACAAAAAATATTAGTTAAGATTTTCTAATTTTGCAGATCTCTTCGCATTTCGCATTTTCAAATTTAACGTAGATTGCTAGATTGAATTTTGAAAAAAAAATTATGAAAACACGCACACATCTTTGCAATCCGTAAATTTCAGCTTGTAGGTGTAGGCAAATCTATTTTGACAGCTTTGTTTCCCATCTCCTTACTTTATTTCATTTGCAAATAAAATGTTCGCTTCTGCCACAACACACATACATACATACTGTTAACAGTTATTCTAAGCAGTCGATTGTTTTTAAATTTAAATTCAGTGGTCTATGGTTGTTTACGTTAACTGTTACTTACTTACTTACTTAAGGTGGCGCTACAGTCCGTTGTGGACTTGGGCCTCAATCAACAGGCTCCGCCAGCTAGCTCGATCCTTGGCTAGTCGTCTCCAGTTTTGCACTCCGAGTTGATTGAGGTCCTCTTCCACTTGAGTGCGCCACCTGAGTCGCGGTCTTCCTCTCCTCCTACGTCCCTCGGGAATAGTGTCGAAGGCTTTCCGGGCCGGAGCATTGGTGTCCATTCGCTCTAAATGACCGAGCCATCTGAGTCTCTGGACCTTGACCCTTCTGGCTAAGTCCATGTCGTTGTACAACCCGTAAAGTTCGCTGTTGTATCTTCTTCGCCATTCCCCTTCAATGCACACGGGGCCAAAGATAACCCGAAGAACTTTCCTCTCGAAACAGCCTAAGGCACTTTCATCCGATTTTGTCAGGGTCCATGCTTCTGCACCATACAGCAGGACTGGGATGATGAGTGTGTTGTACAGTTTTACCTTAGTTGCTCGAGAGAGGGCTTTTCCACTCAATTGCTTTCTAAGCCCAAAGAAACAGCGATTAGCAAGAGTTATTCTTCGTCTGATCTCGGCGCTGGTGTTATTGCCCGTGTTTATAGCGGAGCCTAGGTATACAAACTCCTCTACTACCTCGAAGTTATACGCGTCTATTGTGACGTTTTGCCCGAGCCGTCGGTGTTGGGTGTCCTTCCTCGAAGACAGCATATACTTCGTTTTTCCCTCATTTACCGCTAAACCCATTTTTGCCGCTTCTGTCTCAATTCTCACAAAGGCGCCATTGACATCACGCTGTGTTCTCCCCATTATATCAATATCATCGGCGTACGCGAGAAGTTGAACAGATTTTTGGAAGATAGTGCCTCTGGTGTTGACGGTGGAGTTCTGCACTATCTTCTCAAGAACGATGTTAAAGAAATCGCATGACAGCGCATCGCCTTGTCTGAATCCTTTTTTGACGTCGAAAGATTCCGTGAGCTCGTTGCCAACCTTGATGGAGCAGCGTGAGTTCTCCATCGTCATTTTGCACAAGCGAACGAGCTTGGCAGGGACGCCAAAACTAGACATAGCTTTGTACAGTTCGTCTCTGTAGATGCTGTCATACGCGGCCTTAAAATCGATGAATAGGTGGTGGGTATCGATTTGGAGTTCATAGGTCTTTTCCAGGATCTGCCGCAACGTGAAGATTTGGTCGATGGTTGACTTTCCTGGCGTGAAGCCACATTGATAAGGACCAATCAGATTGTTGACGAAAGGCTTCAGACGTTCACATATTACGGCAGAGAGGATCTTGTAGGCGATGTTTAGTAGACTTATTCCTCTATAGTTGGCGCAGTTTAGAGGATCTCCCTTTTTCAGGATCGGGCAAACAATGCTGAGGTTCCATTCATCGGGCATGCATTCCTCTGACCATATCTTACAGATGATTTGGTGCATGCTCCTATCTAGCTCGTCGCCTGCTGCTTTGAACAACTCAGCAGCTAGTCCATCTGCTCCAGCGGCTTTGTTGGATTTCAGCCGTGATATTGCGGTTTTCACTTCTTCTAGGTCGGGTTCACGGAATTGTTGGCTATCATCGTGTCCGATGAAAGGCTCCTGTCTGACGGCGGTATTTTGTTCGTCGTCGCCGTTATACAATCTACAGAAGTGGTCTTTCCAAATCCCCAGCATTGACTGCGATTCTACTATGATGTTCCCTTGTTTATCTCTGCAGGCATCAGTTCTTGCTCGATGACCTTGAGCCAGCTGTTTAACCTTTCGGTAAAACCTCCGAACTTCATTCCTGCTGTTGGCTCTCTCAACATCCTCGATCTGACGCTTCTCATGCTCTCTCTTTTTCCTCCTGAGAAGCCGGCGTTCCTCTCTCCTCTTTTGCTCGTAGAGCTCACGAGCAGCTCTTGTCCTTCTATGCAGCGCCGCTTTGTATGCCTCCTGCTTGGCTGCATGGGCCTGCCTGCATTCTTCATCAAACCAGGGGTTTCGTTAACTGTTATGTGTGTTTTTTTATTAAATGTTAATTAAAAATAAAAATGAATTTATTTTACCAACTAAAAGAAATGTGTTTTTAAATTGAACCAAAACAATATTTTTAAGTGCATATTTTGAATGCATATTTTGTATTTTTGGGTGCATATTTTAAGCGCATATTTTGAGATTTTAAGTGCATGAAAATCCGAACCCTACTCATAACACACGTTCTATGATTCGGGTTTTATGTGGGCAACGTAAGGGCTTGAAGGTGTGCCACATCAATTCACAGAGCTTGAGTCCCAAACTAGACGAGTTTCAGCATTTATTTGTAAATTCTGGGGTCGACGTGATATGCGTCAGCGAAACATGGTTTTCTCACAATACTGTGTTTCGGGTAGAGGGATTTAATGTTTTTCGATGTGACAGAGTAGGTCGAGTTGGAGGTGGTGCAGCAATTTTTATTCGTAGAGGTTTATCCTGCAAGGTTATCCGTAAGGCTCCACCTGGTTGTGAGATTGATTACCTTTTCATCGAAATCAAAACTCAGAATAATACTAAACTATTGATAGGATCAGTATATAGGCCTCATCGGAATATCAATTTAACTCCACTTTTTTCTGTTCTTGATAATTTATCATTTGTTTCACCATTTCTTATAGTTGCTGGAGATTTCAATGATAATGTACTTCAAAGCACAGAGCTCACTAACAGTATGAGATCACTGAATCTTTTTCCAGTAAATGTTTCAACACCGACACATTTCACTAAAAACAATAGTACCCTCTTAGATATGTTTTTTCGTAAGCCATTTAAGTAAAATTCTCCTCTACAGCCAACTTTCAGCCTCAGCTTTTTCCAATCACGACCTTATCTACCTAACTTTCGAATGTTCTCCAGACTTTTCTCCATCTTATTTTGAATTCAGAGATTTCAAAAATATTAATAAACATCAATTAGAAAACGATTTGGCTTCAATGGATTGGTATCAGATTTACTATCTATCATCGGTAGATGACTATCTGTTCGATCTGCATGTTCCTCTTAAGAAAGCTCTGCAGCAAAATAAGTCTTGGTATCGGTTAAATAACAACATAGTCAAACTGATCAGAGAACGTGATATAGCATATAGAAGATGGAAAATATTTAAGCTTGATGAACTGCACACTGTTTATAAAAGATTAAGAAATAGAGTGGTATGTGCTATACGAGATTCAAAAAAGCAGTTCTATGCTCTTAAGCTTGATCCTTGTCTAGCGAAAGATAAACTTTGGAAGAATCTGAAAGATATAGGAGTAGGTAGTAAGAATAACAGTAACTTATCTAACGTTGACTGTGAAGCTCTGAACAAAAATTTTACTCAATTAAATAACTTAGATTGCAGTTATCTATCAGATGAGAGTGAAATGAATTTTGAATCAGTAGACAATCAAATGTTAAAATTCAATTTCTCGGCCGTTGAGGAAACTGATGTGCTTGAAAGTTTCTTAGCAATAAAATCTAACTCTATTGGGATTGATGGCATGCATCCAACCTTTCTTAAAGCAATCCTTCCTTATATACTTAAATATATCACTCATTTTTTTAATACCATTCTCATGACAAGTACGTTTCCACATGCTTGGAAACAAGCAAAGGTCATTCCAATCCCGAAAAATCGCAGTTGTGATGAATTTCGACCGATTGCTATTTTGCCTTTCCTCTCGAAAGTCCTGGAAAGAATCATGAACAAACAAATTCGCTGTTTCTTATCCGAACATAAACTAATTTGTTCTTGCCAGTCCGGCTTTAGGGCTAAACACAGCTGTACAACTGCTTTAATTGACGTCACAGAAGGAATAAGAAACGCAATTGATGATGACAAAGTAACAATCCTTACTCTTCTAGATTTTTCAAAAGCTTTTGATACGGTCAATAAAAACATACTTTGTAGAAAGCTCTTAAGCGAATTTAATTTTTCATCGTCATCAGCTAAACTAATTTACTCCTACTTATCTAGACGATCGCAAGCTGTTTTTGCGAACAATACTTTGTCGTCTCCTCTTCCACTGCATAGAGGTGTTCCACAGGGTTCTATTTTGGGCCCTTTGCTCTTCTCTTTGTATATTAATGACCTCTCTTTCTGTTCCCTTAAGTCTTCATTACATATGTACGCAGATGATGTACAATTATATAACAGTTTTCCTATTGGAATGCTTGAGAATGGTGTTTACGAAATTAACGAAGATCTGCATAAGATTGCACTATGGTCTCATAAAAATAATCTTTGCCTGAACCCAAAAAAATCAAAATGCATTGTGATAGCAAGAACAATCTTAGATACATCATATTTTCCTATAGTTCACATGAACAGCACCCCTATTGAATTTGTTGAATCTATTAAAAACCTAGGACTTACTTTTAATCGTACCCTGACCTGGAATAATCATATAAGACTAACTTTAGGAAAAGTTTATGGTGGTCTACGATTACTCTGGGCCTCGCAACATATGACCCCGCTCAGAACGCGTATGATACTAGCCAAAACGCTGTTAGTTCCTACTTTACTTTTTTGCTGTGAAATCTACTGTAATTGTGACTATGAACACAAGAATAAACTAAAAGTAGCTTTCAATAGTATAGCACGGTATGTCTTCGGAAAAAGAAGGGGTGATCACATATCTAATTATTCAAAGTCTATGTATGGTATGACGCTTGACGATCTTTTCAAATGCAAAACATTAACCCTGCATGCGAGAACAGGTCAGGAACCCATAGACTTTATCATACGAAAACGAAAGGACCTGTGGATTGGCCACACGCTTCGAAAAGGCAACTGCCATGCAGTGGAACCCGCTCACACAAGAAAGCAGAAGTGGGCTGGCAGACAATTGGCTTGGCCATTGTGATGTTCCAAGCTAGGTCAATGTCGTTGTACAACCCGTAAAGTTCGCTGTTATATCTTCTTCGCCATTTCCTTCAATGCACACGGGCCAAAGATGACCCGAAGAACTTTCCTCTCGAAACAGCCTAAGTCACTTTCATCCGATTTTGTCAAAGTCCATGCTTCTGTACACAGTACAGCAGGACTGGGATGATGAGTGTGTTGTACAGTTTTACCTTAGTTGCTCGAGAGAGGGCTTTTCCACCCAATTGCTTTCCTCTACTACATCGAAGTTGTATGCGTCTATTGTGACGTTCTGTCCGAGCCGTCGGTGTTGGGTGGCCTTCCTTGAATACAGCATATAAGTACATACTTCGTTTTTCCCTCATTTACCGCTAAACCCGTTTTTGCCGCTTCTGTCTTAATTCCCAGAAAGGCGCCATTGACATCACGCTGTGTTCTTCCCATTATATCAATATCATCGGCGTACGCGAAAAATTGAACAGATTTTTGGAAGATAGTGCCTCTGGTGTTGACGTTGGAGTTCTGCACTATCTTCTGTTAAAGACATCGCATGACAGTGCATCGCTTTGTCTGAATCCTTTTTTTGACGTCGAAAGATTAATGAGCTCGTTGCCAACCTTGATGGAGCAGCGTGAGTTCTCTATCCTCATTTTGAACAAGCGAACAAGCTTGGCAGGGATGCCAAAACTAGACATAGCTTTATACAGTTCGTATAAAGCATTTGAAGCTCAAGACTTTTTGCCTGAGTCACCGAGTACGACTGCAATTACGGTTGCTGGTCGTATCAGCAACTAAGTGCTTTATTGTTATTGAAAAATAAAAGAAAGTGATGCGATACGTATATCATAAGGAAGAGATTGGGACTGCTTAATACAATAGGGAAAAAAAGATATATTACAATTTTACAAAAAGTAAAAAATAGGAAAAATGCAAAATTTTAAAATAAAACAAAAAAAAAATGCCTACGCTAATTGTGAGCTCGTGAAGCTCTGCAGGTCTTTTCCTCACTGAAATCAAAAAGTTTTACATGCGAAGGAAGGAAAGCGTTAATAGAATAGAAAAGATTGGTCGTATGCAAAATGCCTTATCTCAGCCTCGAATCTCATTATATTGAGCTATTGTTGCTAGCATGCTTATGCAAAATAGTTTTGCGACAATTCTCGCACAAATGAGATCGATCTCAGTTTAGGGATCTGTATCTGTCTCATTCCGAGAATTCCGTAGATATGCAGAAAAAAGCCTTGTCTCATTGTCTCATTGAAATGAGGTAAAGCTCGTAAAATGATGAGACTGGAAATTAGTTGTCTCAGGAATCACAATGGCTGAGTTTTCAAATATTTTTGCTCCAGTTGATACGACAGTAAATTATAAGAAACCTTATAGGTTTACCCCGACACAAGTTGAGGCCTTAACAACATAAAAAAAAAAGTAAATAGACGTGACAGCTCTTGAAGAGCCAAGGCTTAAGTGGCTTAATCTCATCAACAATGCTCTGAGGGGACCTACAATTTAACGCCGATTCCGAACGGCAAATTTGAGAATCACTTTTTCATGACAGATTGATACTCTTTGAAGTTTTGTAAGTTCTCCGCAAGAGGCAGTGTCTGTGAAAGATAAAATAAAAACTATGGGCACGAATAGGGCTCGAACCCACGATGTTCTGCTTAGCAGCCAACGCACCTAACCACTTAGCTACGGACACTACAACTTACTTTTTTGAAAACAGGGATGCATTTTCGTTTGATACACAAAATCAGAACGATATTGTTTTTATGATTTGTTGGTGATCCTGGTTTCCCAAGTGGAAAAGCTTAACACTTTGAAATCAATCAAATTACAGTGTCCAGAATTATCTTCGAAGTTGCTGAAAAAATTGTTAGTAAGAAAGAGGTTTTACTTTCAAGCCTATTTAGCACTGGATCTGGAGTAGTTCTTTCTCCAATGGTGCAATGCAATTTAATTTTTTTTGTTCCAGTTTTATTTCCGTCACATTTGTCCTTTAATCTTAACTTAATATTGGTATTTTTTTTTTTGGAAATTTGATTTAATTCAATGTTCATTTTGCTAATGAATATTTTTTTTTTGAGACTGAAATCGGAAGATGAGACAAACCTCTTGCACGCCGAATTGAGATTTGTCTCATTGCAAATGCTCAGTTTCACTATCTTTGAGCCCATTCTCAGGTCTCAATCTCATGAGACTGAGCAAATGCATTCTGCATTCGATCTATTGGACAAATATTCTTTCGAACTCGTGCTGTTGCCAGTCCTTTAAGATCAAAACATACTTAAATATGCTTGTTCGGATGGTATCCCCGTTAAAACTTTGAAAAGATGTTCTTCCAAGCTGTAACCCGGCTTAGCATTTTCATCTTTTCTATTCTTCTGGGTTCGTTCCGAATGGTCGGAAGTCAGCATTCCATTTTTCCATCCAGTTCCAACAAATTTATTCCTCCAATTATTACCGAACGATTGCAATCACCTCCCTACTTTCTTAAGTCATGGAAGCGCTAAAATTATCAGCTTAAGATATATTTCGAAGACCAGCAGTACGGTTTTAGCAGCAACAGGTCCACCATTGATCTGATCTTTTATCTCATCGAACAGTGGAACAAGTCTTTAGATTGTTAGATTGTTGCATTTGATATTTCAAGGGCATTTGATAAAGTTTGGCACCTTGCTCTCTTATCAAAATTGTGTATTCGATATCGACAATGCCTCCTTCGTTGGATTAAAAACTTTATTTCGAACCGTTCTATACAAGTTGTATTGAATGCATTCAAGTCTGAAACCCAAAACATAAATGCTGTCGTGTACCCCGGTGCTCTGTTTTGTCCACGATTCTCTTTCACTTCTGCAACTTCTAATCCAATAATTCAGCTGACGATAGTAACCTTATTCTTGCATTCCCTTTCCCCCTCTTTGGATTGGGCACAGCAACGGAAAAATATGATGATGATGTAAAAAAAGAATGTATAAATAATGAACGTAGAGTGTAATGCTTCAGAAACCCAATGCTGTGTTGTATCGTTGAAGCATGATATACCCCTTTGTTACATAGCGAAATTCAACCAACCACCTATCACATTGTGAGACGTGCATCGTCAAAAATGCCCCAAGATGTTCTGATGGTTTCTTAAAATGGTGAAAAACATTTGCCTCCCTTATATCGCATGCTATTATCTGTTAAACTTATATCCATCAAACCCTGAATAAAACTCTAATCTCTTAGCTGATATCCAGCTTCATACTTAAGCCTCTTGGATGGTACAAAAAAAGACCTCTAAGAATGATTAGTGAATAAGACATTTTCGACCGCATAACAGAAGCACTTCGCTCAACACCAACAGCAGGCTTTGAAGTACTTTTAAACCTAACACCTCTTGACATCATCTTAAATGGATCCACTGGCGAAGCCTGATGAGCTTTGATGGTCAATCACGCCATGCTATGAGCTTGCATCATCATCTGACAAGTTCGGCATTCCGATTTCAACGTGCGACCAGCTGTATAAAGTCGAATAATTGAAAGAATCAGTTTATTATTATGAAAGAAGAATTATTAACAGAGTAAACTTTATTCTTGTTGAAGGCAAAAATTATTTTGAGAAAAAGGATAACAAACATTTTTGCGAGAAACGCTTTGCAAATATAAAAAAAATTAACTGTGCTGAGAACGATGTTGCTCGAAGTTTCTCCTGACAAATACGGCGTTCTTTTGAAACGGTGCCGTATGCCGATGACGAGGAAAACTGAAATGCCGTTGCTAGGCAAAATTGTAAGCGGTGTGTGCCTTGCGACACCAAATACACATAAGGCACTCTTTATTCCTTGTTGTTTGCGATGCTGCCGTTAGGTTATGAGCAAGGACAGTTGCAATGGTGTTGCTGGGCACGAGTGTGAACGTGTACAGAATAATTCGCCTTCGACAATAAGTAAGAACGAATTGAATTGGTCAGATGAATTTTTTTAATATTTATAATAATGAAACTTTATTTAATAAAAAATGGCATATTAAATTGGCTTGGTTTGTAAGTTAATTTATTAGATGTTGCTTGGTGTGCGGTTGAGATCGCAATGATGCACCAATCATGATGACAATGACATCTGGGCGAAACGAAATTGTTCAGTGGCAATGGTTGATTGGTTGGTTTCATTTCGGCTGCGTTCAGCCGAGTGGCAGAATGGTGATTCCAGACGTGCCTACATCCGAAGCTACAATACTACTATCTTAGACAAATTCAAATCTATCCCAGATCACTTAGACTATACCACCCCAAATATGGTATCCGATAAAAGCTTCCAAATTTCAATCTCTTGAAGATCTTCTTGGGAAGAAGAGAGACCCCTAGAAGACAATACGGTACACTTCTATACAGACGGTGTTGGAAGTGGTATCTATTCGAAACAATTAAATCTCAGTCTATCATATAAACTTCCCAATCAATGTAGTGTGTTCCAGGCAGAAGTAATGGCGATTAAAGAGGCACTATCCTGGCTCAAAGAAAACATTATATCTTGCAAGGATATACGTATCTTCTCGGAGAGCCAAGCCGCTCTCAAATCTCTCGCGTCTGTCTCCACAAACTCTCAAATAGTCCGGAACAGTTTAACATTCACCTCATTTGGGTCCCGGGCCACAGAGATATCCCGGGAAATTGCAAAGCCGATGAGCTCGCCAAAATCGGAACACTTCTGCCTCATGTTAGACAAAAACATAACATAGGAACACCACTTGCTACATGCAAATATCTTCTCAAACAATATGCTCTAGAATCAGCAAATGCTAGATGGTCACAGGGTACCACCTGCCTAGCAACCAAACAAATATGGCCAAGCATAGACCTGAAGAGACTGTCAAAAGGCTTGATTTCCCTGAGCAGACAAAATATAAGCTCTACAATTGGAGTCATAACAGGACACTGCCTCATAGGTAGACATCGTTTGGGGGTATAGGGGTCTACGCAACAACTTCTGTAGAAGCTGCCTTCTATGTACATGTCCGGCACTCTCCAATAGAAGGAATAACTATTTCGGTATTCCCTCCTTCGATAATATCAGTGAACTGGCAACGATCAACACAAAATATATCTCAAACCTCATTAAAAGTACAAAATGATTTGTTTAAATTCATTACTCTCCCATGAGTAACTTCTTTAGTGATATTACAAGGACGCTTGAGGTCTAAGTCAGTCAGTAACATCTAGACAGCCACTCCAACCTAACCTTACCGTCGCGTCTAAACGTTTCGTATCTTTTTCTGTTTTATCGTTACTTCTATATACGACAAATTCTGTAAGGATGTAACTTATTTAAAAACTGCACATTCTGCTTTTACAAAATTACAAAACACTCGTAATTAATTTGCTAATTTTCTTGAAGATCGAACAAAGCGAAATTGAGAACCGAATTAAATATCAAAACGAATTTGTTCTTGACGAAGAACTCGAAATAAAGAAAATCCGTAGCCAAATCGAATGCGCAAATGTTCGTCTTTATGCTAATAAAACCCTTAATGAAGCTTACAAAAAAGTCATCAATCTACTAAAAAACGACGAAATTTATTACGAACCAATCTTGAGTTCACTTCAAAAAGATATCGATAATCAAACCCAATTTATAAAATTCATAATCCAAGTTGGATTGCCGACACTTAGTGAAGTAGAAATTATCTCCGGAAACTATCGGGTGAGAAGAAGCAACCCTTCGATTTAATTATTAAAAATTTATTTTCTTTGTGAACTCTTTTGTTATCTAGAAATTTGAAAACCGTGTACGTCGGAATATTAAAGCTAAATCAAAACTGGTGCAGAATTTTCAAAAAAAGGCTCAAAAACAACAAGCTGACTTGAGACAGATACAAGCTAAACAAGGTGTATGTATCTACCTACTGTTAATGGAATATCCATTATACTGACATTAACCCATTTTCTCAGTGGTCTATAATTATTACCTTTTCAAAGAAAATTTAACAACATTTTCACAACTTTTGTTTTCTTGTTTTTGTTTGTTAATTTACATTTGGTTGAATTTCGGTAAAGGAACCTGTAAAATATGGTGAACGATACGTTAGAGAGACTAGTAGTATGGTCAAGTTAAAGGAACAGCTAGAGCAGCTTGAGGCAGTAATTAAACAAGTGAAATCCGCTACATTGTGTTCCGAGGCCACCGAAGTATATCCAAGGTGAAAAATTATTCAAAAAAGAAAACTCCTGTACAAGATTTGTGTCATAATTACTTTTTTCTCAGAATTAAGAAACAACTTGAAGATAATCAGAGATTGAATAGTATGCTTGAAGGTGATAAGATTGTGCATGATTTGACAGTTAAGAAACTTGAACGGTCTGATGTGATGAGAGGAATAGTGGAGCATAATTTGACAAAGGATGAAGTCGAGTAAATTTATTTTATGTGATCTTTGTTTGTTATTTTTAATAATTTTTGTTTTGAATCCTTCCAGACGACTTCGCAAAATAGGAGAACATGAAAATGCAATTGCAGCAGCGTTGAAGTTTGAACTTAAAACTTCCGCTGCATTAAGAGAACGTGGAGAGATAATTGTTTTGCTAAGGTGAGATTGAGTTAAACTGCAGGGGAAGCTAGGGCACATTTGACAGTTACATTTTAAAGGACTTTTTTTGTGAAAATTATATAATGAATCCCAATCTTTTTTTTTTGTATTCAATACATTAAATGTTTGAGATAGCATGGCGAAATTCCGTTTTTAACGTTAACATATTTTATAAAAATTAATTTTGCTAAAAAAGTCGTTTTGTTAAAAGTGCCCAGGGCACGGGGAACCATTTTAATTTAAAAAAATTAAACTTTATTCTTGAACTATCAGTTTATTATAAATAACATGAGGACTCACTACTTTTGTACCAGTGGATTCACCAAATTTATAGAGAACTAGCTGAGCCGTCAAACATCGAACTGCTTCAAACAGAAGACCTATACTTTTGTAACCCCCTAAACAACCACTACCCGCTACCGCAATATCCTCAACATGGGGTCCTTACATACAAGAAAGATACAAGAAGGCCATGATTGCACTCTACTCGTGTAAAAGGATTCTTGGAAGAAATTGGGGACCAAATCCTAAGATAATCATGTGGATGTACACAGCCATAGTTAGACCCATTCTAACTTATGGTAGTCTGGTTTGGTGGCAAGCTCTGGAGAAACCCACGAGCCTTAAAACCCTTACCAAAGTACAAAGAATGGCATGCATTAGCACTACGGGGGTAATGAGGACCACCCCAACAGCGGGTCTCGGAATGATCCTAAATCTCACCCCCATAGACTTATTTGCACAGGAATCAGCAGCAAACAGCGCTCTTAGACTTAGTCAGACCAATATTTGGAGATCTAGTCAATATGGACATACCACGATCCTTACAAAATACGTTGGCAATAACGTTCGTACTGATTACATGACCCCTTATCTAGACTTCAATAAAAACTTTACTACCAGCTTCCCTAATAGAGAAGATTGGGAACGTGTACTCTACACTAACGAATCGAACTTTACCATCTTTACCGATGGTTCGAAAATGACTACTGGGGTAGAGGCAAGTTTTTTACTCAGAAAATCTTAGTCTTGCCAGTTCATACAGACTTCCTGACCATAGCAGTGTCTTTCAAGCTGAGATCTTGGCAGCGAAAAACGCTGCTAATCAAATATCCATGATGGCGATACCACACGCTGATATCACCTTTTTCATTGATAGCCAAGCAGCAATAAAAGCGATCTCTGCCACGCAAATCAAGTCAAAGCTTGTTTCTTGCTGTCGCGAAGAGCTAGAGCTTCACGATACGATTTCGATTGTATCGGTATCGTTTCGAATAACACATTATTTTATCGTATCGTATCGATATCGGCAATAATTTTAAGACAAATTTATCGTATCGTTATCGAATTCGATACGATACCGATACGATACTCGATAAAATATCGAAATAAGAAAAAAAAGGTTCATCACTATTAAAGCGAGGAAAAAAAACGAAACGCAAGCTTTTTAAAATTTATTTTTTTTTGACATTTGTTGAAAGCTCACAATCATCGTTCTAAGAGAAAAATAAAGAACAGTGTACCTTTTCGCGTAATTTGTTTTTTTGGCTAAGGCTTGATATTCCAACCCCTAACTGACTTTATTTTTATAGGTGCATTTATGCATATATGACTATAGATGAAGACAACCTTTCAACCCCCTAGTATCGACCTTTTCCTTTCGTTTCAACCTTTCGTTCTAGTATCGATGTTCATCGGGTTCTTAGAAAAGACGATCGACAATAAAAGCACGAGCGAACGCGTAAAAAAACAATCAAATATGTTTATTACTGCAAGTAAACTACTATTAGTAAATGCTATTGAAAGAAAATTCGAATTTTGCGCACGCAGTGTCGAAAATAGAATTCTTTCAGTCGATACGATATATTCGATAATTATCGGCCAGTGCTTATCGGCGATACGATAATATAGACAATCTTATAAACACATTTATCGTATCGATATCGGTATCGTAGGTACTGGATATCGTGTCGCGATTTTCGTATCGACTTTCGATACGATACGATACGATACAAATATTTTTATCGAATATCGTGAAGCCCTTCGAAGAGCTAAGGGTTCTTGGTATGCAGCACAACGTAAGACTCTACTGGGTTCCCGGTCACAGTGGTGTGCCAGGAAATGAAAAAGCGGATGAGCTCGCAAGAGAAGGCTCGGTACTTGATCCCTCTCTCATAGACCAAAACATCAGAATCCCTCAATGCGAACTAAAAAGAAACATTAGTACCTAATAATATCATTCAAAAAGCAAATGATAGATGGAACCTTTCGGTAACACCAGGAAACTCTGGCCTCATTATGACAAGATAAAATCAAATAAGATTTTACTTCTCAATAAACCGTCCCTAAGATGCCTCATAGGTGTGATAACGGGACATAACCTACTTGGCTACCACAAAATGAAGATGGAGCTTAGTACGGACGATGCAGAGGCTGCGGCGATGAGGAAGAGCACGAAAATACGGCTCACTTCCTATGCTACTGTCCAGCACTCTGCCGTACTAGATCAAAATTCTTAGGCAATTATTTCTTCAATGAACTAGAAGACCTATCTGAACTCCCAGGCAATCGCCTATTGAACTTTATCAAGCTCGATTAACCATAGAATTCATAGGTTAAACCACTTTTTCAGAAGTAACAACACTTCAGGGTATCACAAAGGATCTACATTGATCTAAATGTAACGGTAACAATATCAACTGTCAGCCCATATAACCTTACCTAACCTAACTTACCGCAATATCCTGATACCCTTTACTCCAGTAGTCTTTCCCCGCTATCCAGCTGTCCGCAATTTCTTTCAGCTACCCGCTAATCTATTACGCGCTATCCCGTAACCAGCTACAACGTTACGTCTCTACCCGGTACCCTTTTTCCAGTAGGTACCCACTACCTGAAATCTGCTACATGCTACACTGTCCTGCTTCCCGCTATTATATATCCGCGCTACCCCCTACCCCGGTAGTCTTTCCCCGCTACCCAACTTTCCGCCATTTTTTCCAGCTGCCCTATTACCCGCTATCCCGTTGCCCGTTACCCACTGCCTGCAATCTGCTACACGCTACATGCTACATCCCCTAAACCACTACCGCTATCCTGGCCATATCTCATGAACAACTTCGTCGATCTTGTAAAAAACACGTAAAACTCATCTACAGCACTACCAACATTCCCTTAAAATTAGGTACATAAGGGTCTGTGGTAGGAGGGTAAAAATTTAGGAGGAAATGTATTTTTTAATTCCACACCATAAAAAAATAACAAAAATATAAGAAAAATGTTTGGGTGAACCAGTTTTAACACATAGGTGTGTTGAAATTATTTATGAACCTGTTCTCATATATACTGAATATACGAACGAAATTTCATCAAAATCGGTCAAGTGGTTTCGGAGGAGTATAAACACTAAAACTGTGACATAAGATTTTTATATATTATATTAAAAAGTGTCCTTGCTGGGGCACTTGGTTTTTATTCGCTTCGAGAAAAAGATTTTCTTTCGAGTTGTTTAAACTTCACAATGTCATTATAATTTCTTTGTAATTAATATCTCCAAGGCATCTTCCTACGGAGGCTTAGAAGCTCATAATTGAGTATATGAAAAGTTACAAAACCTCTTAGGTTTTCCCCTGTTTGTTTGGTATCGATGACGTTGAAATAATAAATCCTTAAAACCAATTACTCTTTCGGAGTAGCTTTGAAGATGAAATTACTTTTCAAAGTTATTTTTTTACAATCAGGGTTAAGCAGTCTGTGTTCCTACATGCAAAATATTACAAATTAATCAATAAAAAATTAAACAATAAAAAGGGTCTCTCGTTGATCGAAATGAGGTAATCGATGCCTTTCACCTTAAATGGACCACCATGTCGTCTTCGAGGGTAGTGGGGTAGTGGGTAGTGGCTAGCGGAGTAATGGAGTAGCGGGTAGCGCGCAGCGATTTAGCGGGTATTGTAGTAGGTATCGGAGTAGCGGTATCGGGGTAGGGCTATCGGAATAGCGGTATCGGGTAGCAGATAGCGTACCCACTAGTAGTAAAGGTCTTTTAACCATTGATTGATGCAGTACGAAGTCTGCCGGGTCAGAGGCAGCCAATTTTAGTCATTACAATATCCGAAACGGCTTAACCGATTTTGATGAAATATATGTGTATTAAGTAGTATTAAGGATTGCTCACCCAAACAATTTTATGTTTTGTATTTATTTGACCATTTTTTAAATCATTTACTTATTCTTGATTTTAAACTTCCTACCACTGCTTTTTATAGCTGTATTCATATCTCACTTCCTACTATTTTCGTGGGTAGAGGGTAGCAGGTAAAGGGTAGTGGGGTAGCGGGAAGAGGGAAACGGGAAACGGGTAGTGCAGTAGTGGGTACGAATGTTAAGGTCTTTTATCTATTGAATGCAGCAGCACGAAGTCTGCCAGGTTGATATATATATAAATTGCCAAATTTGACGTGACAAATATTTTTGGCGACACAGCGAGCCAAATGTGCCCCATTTGCAAAAGTCAAATGTGACCGAAAGGTTCTTTAAACATTTTTAATTTTTCTTTATAATTAATACTACACTTTCCCAAACTTACTTTATTTTAGAAATTATGTTTCACAACAAAAATACTCTTTCACAATGCAGAAAATTACATCATACTTCTGTAAAACACAAAAACACTTAAACAACTTAAACCTTAAACTTAACTTTCAAACCCAACACGTACGTTCCGCACTTCAACGTCTTGCATTAAATTACTGGAGAATAAATAAACCACTTGCCTGTTCAAGCTACAATAGATTTGTTTAAGTTATCATTTATTCAGGTTAGCGAGAGTCCATTGATTAATAAAAAATTGTTCGGACAAATCAAAATCAATTTTACTGTTCGGTCCAGCTTTTAACATTGGGAAACTACAAGGTAATTTAAATGAACAATATTGAGTGGCATTTATCAAAGTATACGAAACGGTATTTGCGGGATTAACGGGATTAAAAAAGCGGGCTTTTCAATTACGGGTTTTGATTAAAAGTGGGATTAAAAAAAACAGTGCGTTGGAAACTAGATTATAAAAATGTTTTGTTCGGGATTTCAGAAAACAGGATATTGAAAAGCGGAGTTCCGATACAATCCCGTTTAAAACAAAGTTCTTTAAATCACCGCACAAGATAATATTTAGTGAGTTCATTCCTCCATAAGATCGAAAAATGGAACTAAATCCGTATTTTTATTTGGCCTGTAGACAGTTCATAATAAAAAAAAATTCCTTAATTACAATAACATCGATAAAAAAGGCATTCAAACGGTGAAACAGGTGATGAAGAGCATCTTTCTTTGCATGACAAACGCTCTCGTAAGTATATCACCACACCTCCACCGTGCAACCACATCTGTCTGACCTTAAAAGTCTGTATCCTGAATTGCATATAATGCATCTCCTATCTCGTAATTTAAAGTTGATGCAAAATATAGTCCGCTAATGAACAATTTTAGTGTGATATTGGCTTAAAATGACGTCTGAGTCATGACTGAAACGTAATTTTATGCTAATATCACACTAAAATCGTTCATTAGCGGACTATAATTTTGCGTCATTGCGTCATTGGATTTACCGCTTTAATGGTTTTTCTTTTATTGATTACTTCTGAAAACTGACGTTATTTTTGTTTTATGCCTTGGGGCATCCGCCGTCAATGGGGTCTACCTGGGACTGGAACAAGAGACACAGGGAGTGCATTAGGAAGAAAGGAAGGGACAGGAAAGGAGGTGTCGGTGTACATTGGTCTTGATTCTTGAATATTGTAATGACTGGGAAAGACAGAAAAATGTGCTCTATACTTGAAAGTACGTCCGATGTTGGGCTTGAGGGTAAATCGATGGCCATTCCTGGAAGCGCGGGTATTTCCGTTGAATTGCTTAAGGGGAGGAATGCAACTGGCTATTTCTCTAGAGCTCTGACCAGAAGTAACGATAAAACAGAAAGACACGGAACGTTAGGACATCTTACGGTCTCCATCTTTCGTATTTAATCCATCCAAGAGAATCTAAAGTATGTAACTTGAACACCAGCCTAAATATGGGAATCGTACTCAAGGTTTTATATAGGTTTTATGGATAATAGCCAGATCAGAAGTGGAACAAAATTTCTTGCATTGTCTTAAGAAACCCAAACATCTTGCGGCATTTTTGGCGACATCGCGTATGTGCTCGGTATTCAAGAGGTTGTCAGTGATGCACACACCGAAAATCTCGAGATGTCGGTCTCATATTCTTGCAAGTGCCACTCATGGACTGGCAGGGGGGGTATATCTCGCTTCAACGATACAAGACAGCATTGACTTTTCGAAGCATTAAACTCTACGTGGTTTTTAATTAACCATTGTACAATACTAAATTAAATTAAGAGTTTAATGAGCTTATCATATTTTGCCATTGCATATCCATATACGAAGAGGAGGGATGTGAGTCTGGAACCGTATATGAGAAGCTAAGGGTACTATCGTCAGCGAAACAATTTATTGGATTACAAGTTACAGACAAGGGATCATAAATGAAAATGAGAAAGTGGATCGAAGACAAAACGGAGCCCTGAGGGACACCAGCTTATATTATGGGTTACGAACTTAAATCCATCCAATACAACTTGGATTGAACGGTTCGAAAGAAAATTTCAAATCCAACGAAGAGTGGATTCATTGATACCAAAGGCACGCATTTTCGATAAAAGAGCAAGATACCAGACTTTATTAAATGCCTTTGAAATATCAAGTGCAACAATATTACTTTCTCGTAAACGATGTAAAGATTTGTTCCACTGTTCGGTGAGATAAACAATCAAATCACCAGTGGACCTGTTACTGCGGAAGCCGTACCGCCGGCCATTAAGAAGCTTTCAGTCTTCGAAATATTTCTTGAGCTGATAGTTTATCAGCGTTTCCATGACCTTAGAAAGAAGGGACGTTAGTGCAATCGGACAATAATTGGAGGCAGAAGAAGATTCTTTTTTGGGATTGGCTGGACAAATGAGCCCAGAAGAAAAGGATAGATGGAAAAGCTTACGTAAGTTTCTTACCAGCGTGGAATAACATCTCTTCAGAACAATAGCGGGGATACCATCCGGAACAGCGGATTTATTTATGTTGAGAGCTTTTAGGACTCTCGCCACAGCACAAGTGCGGAAGAAGATTTGTCCCATGGAATCATTGACGCGCTATGAGCAGGCGGAGTCATGACACTCTCTGGCAGCGAAGAGTTGGCGGCAAACTGCCTAGCAAATAGGTTTGCTTTTGCGAGAGAGCTAACAACTGGAGTGTCATTGTCAACAAGCGTAGGGACCGAGGAATAAGAAGAATTCTTTATGTTTTTAACAAACGACCAAAAATTCTTACTGCCTTTGGGACATTGCAGTATTTCTTATCTTAATTTTTGGTCATATAAAAATTTGGTCCGACGAATATGGGTACTGCAAGCCTTTCTGGCTTGTTTAAACTTGTTCCGTGGTTCCTCGGTTGGGTTGGCTCTAAAGCACCGGAACTTTACTTCTTTTTCTCTGATAATTTCAATACAGCTTGAATCGACGTACAGCTTGACGTACTTTCGACTCATTTACGTGGGTTATAAGTTTATAATCGATTTATGAAGTTTTGACCCACCTAAGTGGGTCAAAAGTCCTTTACAGACTTATGACACTGCGCCGAAAATTAAATGTTTGAGCGAAAACTGATGTCTCGATTATTTTTTTTTTCTTAAAGATCAAAATTAAGGGTAGCCACCATACGATTTTCTTTTTGGCCAAATACCAAACATTTTTTTTAACATCTTTGAATTTTTTTTAAGCATTCATGAATTTTTTTTCATGAATTTTATTTCTTTTAATTTTTTTAAATATTTCTTATGAGTTACAATTTATGAGCAAATTCGTATGACCCAGTTGTGCACATTTTTTCTCTAAAAACAGGTATGCGCGACCTTTCCGGCTAACCAAATTCACGCCGACCAAGAAAATCTTATTCGTCTTGGCTCATCTTTTATTCCTCATTAAAAATTTTAGTGGGCGTGATGACGGGAATTTCTTGAATGGAGGCTCCTGGGCTATAAAATTAGCCTTGTAAATACGATAGTGACACGGCCTCGAAGAGAGGAGGAATCTCGGAAGGAGAAAAAATATAACCTGTTGCCTCGCCCTCGAAGTGAGGGGGATTCTCGGAATGAGGTTATTTGCCACGGCCTCAGAATGAGGGGGATTCTCGGAAGGAGGGAAAATATAACCTGTTGCTTCGGCCTCGAAGTGAGGGGGATTTTTAGAAGGAGGTAATTTGCCACGGCCTCAAAATGACTGGTATTCTCGGATGGAGGGAAAATATAATCTATCGCCACGGCATCGTAGTGAGGGGGATTCTCGGAAGGTGGGAAACTAAACGCAATATAATATGAAAAACAATATTTTATACCCAAAAATAGGAACAAAATGAATAGCCTTATATGTTCAGGTACACCATAACCTATTGCTAGCCAACTAGTGGCGTTGGGAGAACAATTATTATGCTTCTCGAATTACCTATTAATTTTAACTACTACTTCATAATATTATGGTAAAAACTGGTTGTGAATCATAAAATTACAAATGCACTTAAATATTATGAATTTTCATGGTGTTGCTTTTATTGATGGGCGTCGATGTTATTTATAGTCTGGGCGGTACGGTTGCTTGTTGTTATATAGTCAGGGCGGTACAGTTGCTTCTTTTGCTTTATAATCTGCGTGCGTAATAATATTTTCCATTTTATTTTTTATGGTCGGTTTGTCGGGGAAGGAGGTGTTAAGTGTGACGCTTCGTTACAGTTTTCAGACGTTATCAATAAAATAAAATGAAGAATCCGTGATAAATCCAACACTTCTTCTCTTAATTGAGTCCTTATTAGTCAAAAACAGTTTGATATTAATTGATAAATTAATTAACCAAAACGACCAGCCACGAAAAAAATAACATACGTATATTGGGAATACATTTTTTTTCCAGATTCGCCCTTTGGAATTTCAATGATATTTTAAGACATGTTGCACCAGCACTTCCACAACTAAAAAGGGAATATCCACCAAATTCGGACCTCGAAATTCCACTCGTGAATTATGATGATTTGGGAAGGCCTCCTCCAAGTGGTTTTGAAGAGAAAAGTATGCTTTTAAAATTCATTCATTAAATTTCTCGTTGCTCAGCAATTTATAATTATTATTAATTTACTTACATAGTTGACGCTCTCTTGAAACTTTTGAGAAAAAGGATAGGTCACGTTATGGCTGCTTACAAGCAAATAAACAAAGAAGAAGAATATTATTTGGAGAAGGAATACCATGAAACATTTGTTAACACCATTGATTATGATGATTTTTCAGATAAAGAATCAGGTAAGACTTTTTTTTTTCAAAATAAAAGGAGATATATTGGTAGTTTTTCTTGCAAATAATAATTTTGAAAACAAAAAATAACATTCAATATTTCTTACCTTTTCAGATGAGGAAGCAATTGATGATAACCAAGAACGCAAATTCCATCAAAATATACTAACTCGAAAGCAACTAAAACAAATCAGTGCCAAAATGGTTGAAGAGTTTTCCAAGAAAGACGACTAATGTCAATACAACAAAAATTATTCATATGCATTTGTTCGTAAGCAGTTTCGGTGTTTATATTTTGCTTTGATCTAAACAAAATTCAAACCTTTGATTGAAGTTGCTTTTTGTAACTCAGTCAATTGAAAATAAAAACCAACTTAATAAATTCTTTCTAATTGGAATGAAACAAAACTAGTCAATCAGAATGGTTGCATTGTAAAAAAATATACATTTTATTCCCCAAAACTATATGGTCGGCCAGATAGAAGGCTAAACAAAAGCATTGTTAGCAATAATAATCGTCAATCAAACTGAACGGACAAGAAGCGGACGTGGAATAATGTAAAAGGGCTGGACTAGGACTGATGACTTCGAGACGACTACTGCTTGGCAGTGGATAAGTGGAACTACGATCAATTTTGAGATGAAGAGGTCTTGCGATGGGTCAAGTCAACTCCATTGGAAACTGCACTTAAACAGTCCATTGCAGGAGGTAGTCGTATAGTTTATAGTGGTTGTCCTAATTGCAATTGTAACTGGTACCTTATAGCTTACAAGAATGCCGCAAGCAAAAGAAGTTAATAACTGCATGGAACTCCAACTCGTTGCGGTAGCAACTAAAATAACGATCACGATTTATTAATTTTTTGTTGGAGTTTCACTAGGTCTTATTCGGGGTATCGTAGGAAAAACCAAAAATAAATTTTGAATTCTTCGTAATTTATTTCGGAGACTGGACTTTGAATGGATCATATTTGATGTGTCTATTTTGTTATTGGCTGTTCATATTATGGAGACATGAGGTTGATGCAGGCAGGCAAATTAATCAATTAAATAAAGCATGAGGAGGTTGGATAGGATTCGTGGTCAAAGATCTCTGACAGCGGTTACTGTGGCGTATACGTAATTGTTTTGTAGACATGAGTTTCATAATAAGAAAACTATTTATGTTAAAAGAATTGCGGCTGCTGCAAGCATAGATAAATTCCATTGATAGGGATGTTCTTATATTTGCACGTAACTTGATTCAATCGAGGACATTTTATCGTATAGGTATATCAACTGTTACAAAGGCTATTCCAGGAAGTCCAATTTAATAAATAAGAAGTAAATTCTTTTTTTATATAAAATTAAACAAGATGTTTATTGAACAAGAAAATATGATCGAATGAAAAAATGCAAACTGAAAAACTTCAATATTGTGTTCGATAGTCAAACTATAAACAATTAATTTCATAAGTGTTTTTATAGTAAAGTATATTGTACATATACTAACACCCCTTCTTAAGAAACACTTATTAAGTAATATCTTCTTAGTAAGCCCAGCCAGAAGTCTGAATCTTGATTGTTTGATATTTTGCAATGGTTTCGTAAGAATATCTGCAACCATTTCATCAGTTGGACAATAAATGAATTTAACTTCTTTAGATTCCTTAACGTTACGAAGAAAGTAGTACTTCACATCTATATGTTTAGTTCGGGGATTTATCTTCTCTGAATCCAGTAATTTTAAACAACTTTGTTTGTCTTCGAATATTGTTACATCATCTTAATTTAACTTTTAAGTCTTCATATAATGTTCTCAGTTCTCATTGAGATAAAATGGTTACCTTACAAATTGTTGCTGTGCATATGTCAGTCACGTCAAAATAGCTGAGTGAGAAATCGAATCCAAAAATTTTCATCTCAGAAATCTCAGAAAAATATCTCAATTTCAAGCTGAGATTTTTGTTCCCCTAAATAATTCTGTAATCTCTGAGATCTCAGTGGATTGTTGTTAGGTGGAACTGGCCTTTAATAGTGAGTAAAGGCAGCCTTAAGGTATGCAAGGAAATGATCGCCAGATCTGTTGGCGATTTCAGTTGAGGAATTTGAATTTGAATTTTTTTTTTTTTTTGAAACAATTTGTTATTAATTACAGTAAAAATAATAAATTCTGTGCATGCCCACTTTATACACTTAAGTTTTTGTCTATGATACATATTTATGTTATATTTTGAGTATATTTATAGTTCTTCTAGAATTTTCATTTTTTTTTTCCTAATTATAAATATGAATTGTATGAATAAACTGTTGACGATTCCAAACATTAATAAATAAACTTAATTTTTGATCAGCTTATGACAAGAAAAGAAAGAAATTAAAGTTATAGTTATTATTTTTGTTCAGATGTGATTCTTTGGGAAGTACTTTTGTTATGAAGCGTATTGCTAAATAATTATGGTTTCAGACTAAGATTTTTTTTATGGTGGGTATGTCGACGTGGTTGGAAGAGAAGACCATGAAGCGAAGGTAAGAAGGGAGCAAAACTTTCACTCGAAAGCTTGCTTTGTTTAGGGGCTGTCTTCAAAATCGAGGACAAGACAGCCAAGGTCGTATACGAGTATACGAAAGTGGGTGGGATAAACATCCTCCTGGGAGCAACCACCATCCGTCGCTCTCTTCATTCGGAATTTTGAAAAGGAGGTCTATGAGGGTCCTTCCCAAGTAACAATTTATCTTGTATAAGGTCCGATTCCTGAATATTCAGAAGCAATAGCTTCTATAGTGTTATTTTAAGACTTATTTAAGGATGATTGTTTTTATTTTGCTTGAATAAGACCTTTTGTAATTTACTTATAACAGTCTGCAATTCGATAACACAGATAAGGCCTCCTTGTGCAAATTATAATAAACTGCTTGCACGAGATTGATTTACCGAAATCACATAAGGCCTTTTCGTGAAAGCGCATTTAAAATAGCTAGTATAAGGCCTTATTTTTGTTTACTTACAACAGTCTGCAATTTGATAGCACAGATAAGGCCTCCTTGTGCAAATTATAACAAACTGCTTGCGCAAGATTGATTTACCGAAATCCCATAAGGCCTTTTCGTGAAAGCGCATTTAAAATAGCTAGTATAAGGCCTTATTTTTGTTTACTTACAACAGTCTGCAATTTGATAGCACAGATAAGGCCTCCTTGTGCAAATTATAACAAACTGCTTGCGCAAGATTGATTTACCGAAATCCCATAAGGCCTTTTCGTGAAAGCGCATTTAAAATAGCTAGTATAAGGCCTTATTTTTGTTTACTTACAACAGTCTGCAATTTGATAGCACAGATAAGGCCTCCTTGTGCAAATTATAACAAACTGCTTGCGCAAGATTGATTTACCGAAATCCCATAAGGCCTTTTCGTGAAAGCGCATTTAAAATAGCTAGTATAAGACCTTATTTTTGTTTACTTACAACAGTTTGCAATTTGATAACACAGATAAGACCTCCTTGTGCAAATTATATAGTTATAGCTCTCTTAAGAAGGTTGACACTTTAAGGAATGTCGGACTACCCCAGTTCAAAACCCATGTTTTTTGTGTCTTCTTTTTTTATTGAATGGAAAAACTAGTATTCCATGTCCATCGTTATTTGAATAAAAATGTTGGTGTATCGTTATTACCTGAGCTTGTACTGTAATTAATCTGTATTTTTTTTTTTTTGAGAAATAAATTAATTTATTTTCTGAAGGTTTTCTTAGTAAGCTCTTACAATAAAAAGATAGATTCCCTTAAATCCCAAACTTTTTTCCTACGTTGTTCAAAGATCTTATTCATACTTCTATGCGTATACCACACATATTTTAATTCAGTTTTAATGCTGCCAACTTAACCAACTTAACGAAAAGCTTTGTTCATCATCAATCTGAACATAATTAAACAATTTTATCCATTAATATGTCATAATTGTTTCATAACTCTTAAAGTTTGACATGAAACAACTAGTTTTAAATGTGCTATCCCTTATGTACAAGTTACTTTAGCACAATGGATGAATGGTCGGCTGACACGCTGAGGGTCTCAAGTTCAAATCCGGTAGGAAGTCTGTAATGTTTCTTTCACATATTCTGTATAATCGAGATACGCTCAACATGTTACAATTTTCAGGAAGCAGAAAAACAAAATAATCGGATACATAAAAATAGGAAAAAAACAAAAATAAATTCATAAATTTAATTTTTCCTTGTTTCTTCGAATAACTTCCATAAGACTTTACAATAACCTTTTTGAGAAAACATATGAGAAACTATTGCTTGTTTAAATAAATTGATATAAGACCTTATTTATATACCCTTTGAGAAGCTATTGCTTCTTTAAATTAATTGTTATAAGACCTTGTAGAGATTTCATCCGAGAAGCTATTACTTCCTTAAATAAATTGATATAAGGCCTTGTCATAATTGATTTAAGGAAACAATGGCTTGCATAACTTGCGCCAAACGTATTTGTGTAAGGTTTTATACAAGCCATATACAAATCAAGAAATAGCTTCGCTTAAGCCTTATACAAGTTAAATTGTTACTT